>JACTOM010000493.1:3616042-3665544 GCA_015832385.1 Elymnias hypermnestra | reverse complement strand
GCGACGCGATAAAGAATTCACCCTCCAAGTATGACGCGCTGCGACGCGATAAAGAGTTCGTCCCCCAAGTGTATGGCGTTGCAACGCGATAAAAGGTTCGCTCTGCAATTGTGCTGCGTTGCGAAGCGTTAAAGAGTTTGTCCTCCGAGTGTATGGCGTTACGACGCCTTAAAGTGTTCGCCAACCAAGTGTAATACGCTGCGACGCGATAAAGAATTCGCCCTCCAAGTATGACGCGCTACGACACGATAAAGAGTTCGTCCCCCAAGGTATAGCGTCGCAACGCGATAAAAGGTTCGCTCTCCAATAGTGCTGCGTTGCGAAGCGTTAAACAGTTGCCCTCCGAGTGTAGTGCGTTTCGACGCGATAAAGTGTTCGCCAACCAAGTGTGACACGCTGCGACGCGATAAAGAATTCGCCCTCCAAGTATGATGCGCTGCGATGCGATAAAGAGTTCGTCCCCCAAGTGTATGGCGTTGCAACGCGGTAAAAGGTTTGCTCTCCAATTGTGCTGCGTTGCTAAGCGTTAAAGAGTTTTCCCTCCAAGCGTGTGGAGTTGCGATGCGATAAAGGGTTCACCCTTCAAGTGGTATTTGCAGTAAGGTCGGTTGGTTTTAAAAATGCAAGGTATATAATCATATTACTTGCTGTCTGCGAAAACTCATACGTAGTTTCCGATCCCATGGAAATATAAGGAAATTTGTTCTTAGTGACCATCGTCGTTGCGAAGAGTGTCTCTTTTTATTTCAAGTCAATGGCTAATAGTTTTGAACATCTGATGATGAACGCGTGAATGAGTTTAGTGATTTAAAACCATTATTGCCTTTCTATATAGACCGGATTGGGGCACGTTGTTTCAAAGTCTATAATGACAGGTATAAACAATTTTATATAATAGATAGACGTCATTGCTGAACATACCGAACATTAATCATTGTATATTTATATACTAGCAAGATACCTATTTATTAAAATATGGACTTACTTTTTCATTTGAAAGGTATGACATCCGTTTAAATCGTAATTATTCAGTATAAATATATTATCGAGCACAAGGTCAGATTGCGATATGTCTACTAGTAAATGAGCTGTCTTCAAGAATAATGCAGCCCATATTTGACTATTATTAAAACGATATATTTAAAAATTTATAAATATCGTACATATTTTATATGTATGTAAAGTTAAAAACTTACTTTTGTTATTTTAATTTTGTAAAGAGAAAAGATAGTTTTGTCTATTTTTTTAACTCGGAATCGATACGGCATGAACGACTTTAACGGGATTTTTAAGGGCAGATAGCTGATGTTATAAGAAATAAATATAGAATATAGTCTACTCCTTACCAAATTTTATACGAGAATGGGAAATTCTGACAGTCTTGACCGGAATGGCTAGTAAATTACTGAAATTTCATCGATTAGATGTAGAACAAACCATCTTCGTTTATTATTGACAGATAAGCTCTAGGCCTGTGTTCTCAACTGACAGTAAATGATGATTCGGTCTAAAACCATGCTAACCTAAAAGAGGTAATTCACCTCTAAATGGTTTCTACAGAGGATTACACCGCAGAGCAAATTTATTGTATTGCTATGTGTCTTTACTGATGGGGTGCTATCTAGCCATAGTCGTAGCTCTCCACAAGTCGAAATCGCACATCAATGCACATTAGGTACGTACGTTTTTCCAAGGCATTACATCAAGAATGTCTGCCAACAATAGAAAAGCGCTCCATTACCTCTATTGCTATACCGTAAATAACATATGGAAATCTCGTTTTCATCATAGATGCAAACGTAAGTAGTGAAAAATTGCAACATACGGTAACGTTAGTAATGCTTGATGCAAACTTTTGCCATTTTGAAACATCACGTTCAGTAGCTCAACTCCAATCTTTGACCATAATTCGTTATTGAACTTGGTCTATCAGGAAAATACAAAGAACTCGCATAATATTTACGTAAAGTAGCAACATCGTATAACAGCGTTTCTGACGTAGATACGTCTTTAAAATGACATCCATAGGGAGGCAGTTCGAAAAAGCGAATGATAACAAAATCGGAGGATGCAATTTGGTGTTGTAGCTACATATCTACCAGCTCCATCCGAAATTCAATTACACCACTGGATAGCTAAGGGACTCCAGGGAGTTTTAATCAGAATGGGGCGACGTTAATAGCATTCACCACTTTTTCAATCGTCGGTCTCTCAATTGGTAACAAATCTACCACATCTTTTTTCGCAGAGGAAACAACCTACCGAAGGTTGTTTCCTCTGCGAAAAAAACCGTAAGAAACTTGACAATTTAACTATAGTTTTTGTAGGTTACAATGTCTAATTAATTTCTCCCGTATGCAAATGAAACAAGTCCAAACTTTTTAATCGCTTAAATAAGCTTCTACATTATAATTTGCCTTTTGTGAAGGGATCTGTTTGACATATTATTTAGTAAAATCTAAAACTGATTCCAGTATCTTATTAAGAATGCATACTCTCATCCCAAGAAACCGAGAAATTTATAAACCTTCTTCACCCTAAAATATGGCAAATATGAGATAGTGAAATTGACTGTCTGTTTATAGAAACCCTTAAGATTTTGTATTGCCGAATTTTGACCACAGAAAAAATTTGTAATAGATTTTATAAGAAAAATAGTAAGATATACTCAATAATATGTTATTTATCTTATACGTTATCTCGACCATGGGAATCAGAATCTCACTTCTTATCAAATTTATCTAAAGCAGATAGTAAATATTCTTATAAAAAAATTCCACTCCTTTGTTTGCTTATTGTAAAGAAGAAGTTTATTTCCATAAATCAATAACTCTGTAATTTAATATTTGTAATATTTTGTTATTTCAATATTTTAACAGCCTCGCTGGCGCAATGATGCGAGTAATCGTTTAGATAACAGAGATCCCGCGTTTGATCCCCGGTAGGACGGATTTCGGAAATTGCATTTCTTAATTTGTCTGAGTTTGGACATGTGGGAGGCTTCGGCTGTGCCTAGTCACCCCAACAGCAAAAATGTACCGCCAAGCAAAGAGATTTGTGTTCCAGTACGGTGCTTCATCTTAGATTGTATCGTCACTTACCATCAGGGGTATTCATAGTCAAGCGGTAACCTATTTTAGTTTAGTTACTATTAGATATTCGATCAGATATTATAGAATAACATAATTGAATTAAAATACTTTGACCAGAACTCAGACGCCTAAAATTATGCAAATGAGTAAAATATGTTGTATATTGTAATATTTCATAATTATCTAGGAGAAATCCATTTCAAATCAGACCATGCCTATTAGAGAACAGTTAGTTAATCTGTAAGTATAGTTAATTACTTGAAATATGATGGAATACTAATTGTATTTTGTATGTTATATCATACATAGAATGATTCCTGATATATTCCGATTTACATGATGTTTTCCTTTATAATAAACTCTGAATTAAAAAGTATATATTTCGGTTCGGCTCGCCTTTTTTGTAACGCTCTCGTCACGCATTCGCCAGCTTACTCTCCAATTCAAAAGTGTATACAGAAGCTTTACTGCAATAAGAAGACTAGCGCATTTAATGCAACATTTAAAACTTACAGAATTGAATTTTATTTTAGGTTAGACGCTTAAAATATTGAAATATAGATATCTTTATAATCGAGAGCGAAAGTTGACTGACCTAACATACGTTTAGTGAATGGTTTAAATTATGTAAGTTATACATTATAATTCTGTTCTCAAAGTCGACTTTTATGAAATATAAACTTTAGTATCACGCCTTTAGATTTTCTTATACTAATTTCGCAGTAATGAGTGTTTACCAGAAAGAAATATTTAAGGATCTAAAATTTTATTTAAAGTGTAGTGTACAATTAAAAACTTTGTTAGTTTCACCCGGGTATAATAGAAAGAGACAGAGAATACAATTTACCGTATACCCCAAACAATACATGAAATAGGTACAATAACTTAGTCAAGGGGTACAAAAAGGCGGCCTTATCGCTAAGTAGCGATTTCTGCCAGGCGACCTTAGGGTTAGAGAAATTTTGTTACGAAAATGTGTAAGTGGAACACCACAGGGTAAATGGTGTCTAAAAGGTGTAGTATATACATGAATACATAAACTATAATAAACTAATATATAAGTCGGATTCAAATAGTTTCCGGAACGCCGGCGTCACCTATCGGTGATGAACAGAGTCAATGAGTCACAGGCCGACGGCGTTCTCGAGTGACGGTCTGCCAGAGCGGACGACAATTGAAACGGTCGCGCGTTCCTAACTAATATTATTAATGTGCTTGTGTAAATTGACATCGGGAACATTAAGTGATTGGACATTATAATCTTATTGGAATTTGTTGCGGGCTCTTCTCAGGACAGGGCGCGAAGGAACCCTTGTAACTTTACATTTTAAGTCGTTCTTTAATACCATCATCAGACGTACATTAGAATTTATGTGTGGAAAAAAAAATATGTTTGACGATTCAAAAGTATTGAGGCCTACTTGAATAAAGATATATAGATTTGCTTTAATCTGAGTTAATTAATAAAGTGTTTGATTGCACCAACATTACCCACCGACGCCTACACTTTGGTGGCTGAATTATGGGCCCCACTAATGACGATGTCGGCGTGAACCTATGCTTTCTCTCCGACATATATATACAGTTGTTTACGTGTACAAGAAAAGATAGAGAACCTTGACGAAGTTTTTAAATACATTCAAAGAATTAGCCTCTCTGATCATCAGAGGTAGCTCGTTCCATTATTCAATCCACTGTTCCACAAATAATTGAAATCAAAATCAAAGTAAAAAAATCTTTATTCAATCAGGCAAATAACAGCACTTTTGTATCGTCAAATATTTTTTTTCTTTTCAACACTCTAATTCTAATGTACGTCTGATGATGGTACTCAAGAACGACTTAAAATCTAAAGTTACGAGGGTTCCTTCGCGCCCTGATCTGAGAAGAGCCCACAAGAAACTCAGTTGGGTATTTTGTTTTTTTGTTACCCAAAGAACATAGTTTAATGCGGAATAATATAAGGCTTCGGGACGGTCTTAAATATCTCCTGACCGAATCATTAAAAATAAAACGTTCTTTGAGTTAGGCTGGAGCACAATATCTATCTAGTGAATTCATTGAATTATAGATTCAAGCAAACAATTGCATTCTATTTGTTTCCAGCAATCGGTAAAGGAAAATATTCATGGGTTTATACAATTATTAATATTGTTGATCAATATATAAACGGCAGGCAATTCTGGAATGCGGTAGGCCTGATATCATATTGTAATTGGTGCACTTATTAATTTATTTCCTAGTAATACTATGTAAATATTTTTATTTTATCCGGCAATAGCCAAGACTTATAGTTTAATTAGCTCATTGGTCTAGTAGTCATGGTCGACTACAGACATGAGGTCCTGGGTCATGGAGTTTTCTATTAAGATTTTATCAATATTTGCCCGAAGTTGGGAAGTTGGTGGTGTGCTCCACCCCCGTGCCTCGATGAGCACGTTAAGCCGTCGGTCCTACGCCGTGTCGGATTCCCGTCACATTGAACTATAAGAGTAAAAGAGAGTGCACTTGTGCTTGTACTAAGCCTGCCGATCCAATGGTGCAGCGTGGCGGGTCCATGCACGCAAAAACCTTCTCTCCTATAAGTGAGGAGGCCTGAGCCCAGTAGGACGTTAATGAGTTGCTGCTTAATTTACCTTATAATTCAAACGAAAACATTTAAAATATTCTTTACTTAGTCGTATCTAGTCATTCAGTCACATTATTTCACGACTGTCGTCAGTATTAATAACAACGTAATAGTATAAAGTTACAATGTTGCCTCTGAGAAGATCCCACATAAAACTCAATTGAGTATCCTTTCCATCATCTTTATTACAATACCATGACTCTCGTAGGCCTGGCGCTGTGGTGCGAGTATTCCCTTTTTAGTCAGTTGAGATCACGGATTCGATCCCCGAAAGGACGAATATAGGAAATTGCATTTTGTAATTTGTTTTGTCGACTGGTGGGAGGCGTCGGCCGTGGCTAATTAGCACCCTACCAGCACAGAAGTACCGGCAAACAAGATTTGTGTTCGGATACCACGCTGTGTAGAAATCATAACAGCCAAATTGCCTCTTACGAGATCTTAGATTGTATTTATCACTTACCATCAGGTGTGATCACAATCAATCGTTAACCTATCAGCAATAAAAACAAACTTGTATGAGTGTTGTTACCACCAGAAAATTTTTAATTGCTAATTACTGTGATCTCACTTGATAGTAATGGATGATATAGTAAAATATAACATAGTAACGGCTAATAACGTTTATTCTATCAGAATGGCAATTAACTAGTGTCATAAATTTCCTTCAATATCATGTAGACAATTTAGGAAGAATTTTCATAAATTTTAAATTACGATGTTCCAAAATCTGTCCCTAGGAACCATATACGAGTAGTTAGTTAGTTAGTAGCAGCCCATTAACGTCCCACTGCTGGGCACAGGCCTCCTCACTCATGGGAGAGAGGGTTTTTAGAGCATGGATCCACCATGTTGCTCCACTGCGGATTGGCAGGCATAGTACACAAGTGCACTCTCTATTCCTTCACTCTCATAGTCCGATGTGACGGGATTCCGACACGATCGGAAAGAGATCGAGCGTAGGACCGACGGCTTAACGTGCTCTCCGAGGCACGGGGTCGGATCACAGCTCCAACTTCCCAACTTCGGGCAAATATTGAGAAAATCTTAATAGAAAACTCAATATTGAATTGGCCCGACCCTTAACTCGAACCCAGGACCTCGTGTCTGTAGTCGAACATGCTAACCACTAGACCAATGAGGCAGGAACTATATAAATATATTTCATTTAAATTACTCTGGGACCAATGTTCGAAGATATGCTCCTTTGAACAGACGCATGAAAACATACAACATAGTCTCGTGTACGAGTATAGATAATATTGACATTCTTGGTTCTCCGTATTTAGATCTAGTTTTAGACTAAGTTACATTTATTTTTGTTATTCATTGCCTTACCTTATTTGCATGTTCTCATTTCTCTTTTTCTTTTAGTTTATATCACGCTTAATTTAATATAATATTATATTCAATAGTCCTGTATACACCTGTAATGGCGAGGCATACTGAAAGAATCTATATTATAAATTTATAAGAATGTCTAGTGATAAGTCGATGGTGTATCTATATCTAAATAAATAAATAAAGACGCTTCTTAGAAAAGCACTAGCATTATTGCGTGATCTAGGTTGACAAAACTTGTAATATTGTCATGTTTGTAACAGCTGGTTCTAAGAAACTTCTGTATCAACAATAAACCCGCAGTCAAATAATATAGTTCATTAACTACTATTTTGGATAAAGAGTGAATAGAGATCATTACGCCCCCATGTAACCTTGAAACAGCAAAAAATCCATGACCTAGAGCAGTCGGACAATTCAAAGTAACGATCTTACACAGACAATTCACGTCAATCATAGAGACAAAGAGACTAATTTTTTTATTCTTTATCAAGCTACAAGGCCTGTCAAAAATATGTTTCTAATAACAGCAACAGCATATTATAATTTAAATTTATTCGCCTCAATTAGGACCTGAGAAATCTGAGAAAATCAAAGCAAATTAAAAATATTCGATTTTGATCCTCCTCATTATCGGACAAATCGAAGAAGTTGTGATTTCTCATCAATCTGAGTCTGCATTGGTTAAGAGGCTTCGGTAAAGGCTAGTTATCACCCTACCAGTAACAAAATTAGGCCCCGATGCGGCTACAACTATAGCATCTAGTCAAATTAGAAATCATAACTTCCTAGATTTCCTCTACTGGCAATCAAACGCGAGACTCATTCAGGAAATCTTTAGCTAGCAAGTGATATTTGCTTGATTGGTTGTTACATATAAATCAAACTAGCTGAACCCGCGACTTCGTTTGCGTGGCATGTTTTTTTGGTAGCATTTTCATTAATTTAGGCAAATTGTTTTACAAATAAGAAACGTAAGAACTGCCCTTTGAGGGTGGAATTTCCTAAAATTTACTTTTGATAGTTTCCATTATGTCGAAAAAAATTTCTAACCAAGTTTTACATACCATAAAAGATATAGTTTGTAAATGTGAAGTTTGAATTATTTTTTAATGTGAAAATTTAATTTTTTAAATCAACCCCCCCGCAACCCCCTTTGCGGGTGGAATTTCGCAAAATCCGTTCTTAGCGGACCTCTACTCAGCAAAAGGAATATCCTACCAAATTTCAAGTCTCTACGCCTTATGGTTCCAGTGATATCGTGATTAGTCAATAGATGCGTGCATATCTTTTATATATATAGATAAGGATTAAGTAAAATCTCCGTGTGTTTTTCTGGAATCACAAAACATAGTATTAATCTTTTGAGATTCATATTTAAAGGACTATATATATATATATATATATATATATATATATATATAAATAAGTCAAACCGATGTCATCATAAAAAAAATTACTCATTCAACCCACGGATGCGTTTACTTATCCGCCTGTGCAATGAGGTGATGTAATTCTGCGCTCTTATGATTTATAAGGGTTTCAGTTACAAATTACGAACCTCTATTGATACTTTAAAGTGATTTAGGATTTCCATATCTTATATAGAGTATACATACATCTCCTTTAACTTTTTACGATCACAATAGTAGTTACTAATAATCTATATATGCGGTTATTTTAACAAAATCTTTATTTAATCAGTCATATACGGAAGTATCCTTCAATTTAAAAAGATTCATGGTTACGGTAAAATCACAAGAAGCCCTTAAAGTACCCTATTTATATATTGAACGAATTGAAATCCTTATGTCCTTATTATCGTGTACGTATACTGTATACTCAGCCTTATTTTCTAATGGTTTAAGAATAGTAATAAATGAGTATGATTTAAACTAAGGGTGACTGAGTGAGATCTGTAATTTTTTACTCAACAAGCTCTTTAAATAGAGTGTTCGGTTGAAGTAGAGATTATACATCTGTTGTACCTCATTTTCACAGTAAGGGATATCCCTTACTGTGAACTATGTACAAAGTGGCAAAGCAACAAAATTTTATTTTAAACTTTATACCATTTTTTAATTGTATTTGGTTCACGGTGTCAATCACTTGCAGAGGATACCCAGCAGATATTACAGAGCACAATTGTGTAAAATCATGTGTTCTTGCTATTCCTACCCTCTCATAATCAGATAAAACGACAAATCCAATGCGACAGAAGAGCTTTCAGAGATAAACAAATCGAAAACCTCATACTCATTTTAATAAACATAACAGGAATGATTAGGAACTTCTGATATAAATCTCAATTGTAAACAAAGAAATACTGATAAATTGAACTCTCACACTTGAATTAATACACATATACATGTATGATATAAGCAAACATACAAACTTGGAAGAGAATTCGATTTGTACGCTATTTAAGTGTTATTCAAAATTTAAAATGTAAAAATCGATTTATATCGTAATTCTTTATATTATAATACTAATAATAACAATGTATACAAACATATCCCCTGTATACAGGTAGGTATTTATATTTAAATATAGTTAATCCACGCCTACTCAGGTAATACTTAAAAAAAAATTATGTGCTAAAACGTTAGCAGATTATTAACAATCCCTTTAAGTAATTTTTTTCCTAGTAACGTACAAGTAAATTACTTCTTCTAAGAATTTTCAATTGAAAACAAAACTAAATACATATGTATAAAACTAGCTATTTCCGGCAGTGTTACCCGCGTCGTACGCGATCCCTTGTATATATGGGGATATCAGTACTTAGTGACCGTCTAGTTTACGAAAATAAACGCTTTAATAAGTTCCAAGTTATTAGTTTAGTGGTCTAAAGTCATATTTCCCTTATTGCACTTCTATAACGGACATAAGAAGAAACAATGTACTCGTACGTCTTAAATGTATAGATTAATTAGTTTGAATATTATGGTACAACCTACATAAACATTAATTGTATGATTAAAAGATGATATTCCCATCGATTGTTCCACCTACAGATGTCATAAGTTTTGTAGGGTGATTGTTAATAGTGTTGTAATATGGCGCCATTCAATAATACACTAGTTTGAAAACAATTCTGTATTAGAAGACAATATTGTTAATGGTAATAGGCTTGTATTCCACTAATGGTTTTTCTGACACATTTGCATTATTAATTTAGTGATATACAATTTGCAAAATATATATGTCGGAGTGTAAGAGTCTGTGGAGCGCTGGTCCGTGTGTAATAGTCTGTGGAACGCTGGCGCCATCTGTGTATCGGCGTGGGGGCAGAGTCAATAAGTGGCAGTCCAGTACCAAAGAACGGCAAATACTGGGCGTCGTCTGCCTCGTGAGCTCCTGTTGTCACCACCACCAGCCGTAGGTGATAGCGGCGAAGATGACGCGGTAGCAGCAACACTCAGAATTGACCAGGATGGACCCGCTGGCGTCGCCGGCGGGATCCAGCCCGTATAAAATACGGGCAAAAAAGAGTACCGGGCATTTACTGAATGCCCGAGAAAAGATGCCCGNTAGTGTTAATGAGTTTGTGTAAATTGATATCGGGAACATTAAGTGATTGAACATTATAATCCGAGTTAATTAACAAAGTGTTTGATTGCACCAACATTACCCACGAACGCCCACAGAATAAGAAACTAAATAATGGATCCCATTAATGACGATGTCGCCGGAAAACTCTACGCCCCTGTGCTTTATGCTTCTCTATCCTCTCTTATTCTCCGACATATATATATTCAGTCAAAAGAGAAGATGGTTCAGTAAAATGTATACACTTTGTTTATTCATAAAATTTACGTTATTCAAAGTAATTCTAAAAGGCTGGTATCCAAGGCGGTTAAATGAAGAAAAAGTTGACATAGATACGAGTATACTGTTCCAATTTTAAATAATAGTAAGATTATAGATGAAGAGTCACGCGTAATGATATAACATATCTATATAATATATATTTACGGGCGGTTCTTAAAGATATCAACTGCGTTAATCCCAAGCCCGTGAAATTGTAATGATGATGGTACCAAAAAAACAAAATACCCGACTGAGTTTGTTGTGGGCTCTTCTCGGATCATGGCGCGATGGAACCCTAGTAACTTTAGATTTTAGGTTGTTCTAGAGTACCATCATCAGACGTACATTAGAATCAGAGTGTGGAAAAGAAAATAAAATATGTATATTATTTGACGATTCAAAAGTGCTGTAATATGCAGACTTGAATAAAGATATTTTGATTTAATTTGATTTGTGAGGACATTAGTGATACATCGAATCGAATTGTCAATATAAATCAATTAGATACACAATCATAGAAGAATATAATTATATATTAATTTTAATATACGGTTATTTTAACAAAATCTTTATTTAATTACTCATATACGGAAGTATGCTTCAATTAAAAAAGTTCTTGTGATTTTATTATAACCTTGATGATTATGATAAAATCACAAGAACTTAAGCCCTTAAAGTACCCTATTTATGAATTGAACGAATTGAAACCCTCATGTCCTTATTAATTTGTACGTATACTGCATACTCTGCCTCATTTTTGGTAATAGTTTAAGAAAATAATAAATGCGTATGATTTAAACTTAGGGTGACTGACTGAGGTCTGTTATTTTTACTCGACAAGCTCTTCAAATAGAGCTTTAGGTTTAAGTAGAGTTAAAATAACTGTTGTATTTAATTTTCACAAGAATGTATGTGTACAAAGTAGCAAAAACAACAAAGTTTTTTAAACTTTGTTCCTTTTTCTAAACTTTCAAATATCCAAGTCTAATATCTCTAATATTTTGCTTAACTTTATAGTAAAAATAAGGCATGAATAATATGGTTTGATTAATGTCGGCACTTTTATAAACTTTTTAAATGTTAAATAGTAGTTATAGTGGCATAGCTACAGTAGTTGGGCTTATGGTTACACGGATTTTTTGTAGTTTCCCCAGCACACGCGATAACAGATTTTATGTGACCAATTTTTCACGCCTTGGGTTGTATTAATGCATTTTTTTAGGGATTCCTATATTTTTTAGAAAGGAATATGGCCTAAGTCGCTCAATGAAAATGCAGCTTTCTAATGGTGAAAAAATTTGTGAAATCGGTCCAGTAGTTTTTATGTGAAAACGTCACAAATATACACACACAATATAATAGTCCTCAAATGGCGAATCTCATTTTGAGTACAAAATCCTTATTAGATTTAAGTACTAACATAGTGTTTGAGTAGGTACTTTATCTTTACTACCACGAACACACGCGAAAACTTTACCAGTTGACTTGAAATATAGCATATAAAACGTTATATAGGCAACGGCTCGCCATTATGGCACTGTATGGTGCACCTGTGTGGATCAACGCCCAACTACAAAGAATAAAACTCTACGGCGGGCCCAGAGGGTTATAGCGATCAGAGCTATACGGGGGTACCGTACAGTGCCATGGACGGCAGCGCCACTCCTGGGAGGTGATACCCCATGGGAGCTCAGAGCAGAAGTTCTCACGGCTGCTTACCAGTGGAGAGCAGCCGCGAGAACCAGAGGTGAATCACCAGACGCTGACGAGATAAGGAGGGTCAGGGTTCTAGCTAACAGAGCCTTGACCCAAAGATGGAAGGAGGACCTCGGGTCCCCGGCAGAGGGCGGGGCCATAATAGGGGCGATCTGCCCTCATATCGACAAATGGCTGGATAGAGAGCACGGATCGCTCACCTACAGGTTGGTACAGGTGCTTACCAGTCATGGTTGCTTCGGCAAATACCCGTACCAAACTGATGGCTGTGAACCATCGGCAAGATGTCACGAGTGTAGTCCCTCGTTAGACACAGCAGACTACACTGTGGCAGAATGCCCCGCCTGGGGAACTCAGCGACTCATTTTGACGTCGCTGATCGGCACAGACCTCTCACTGGCTAATATTATAAAAGCAATACTTACCAGTGAGCAGACCTGGAGAGCGGTTGCCTCCTTTTGCGAGACTATCATCTCGCTTAAGGAGGCACGACAAAGGGAGAGGGTGAATGCCGCCGAAGCACTCCAGCCCCGACGAAGGGGTGCAGGAAACAGGAGGCGAAGATTCGTACAACTCCTCCCCCTGTAGAATATCTGTGAGCTGCAACCGAGGCCCCTCGGGGCCAGAGAGGAATGGAATGGATGGCGGCCCCCTGGGTTTTAGTGGGTATTGCGAGTTTGTACCCTCGCGGAGTCCCACACTCCCGACCTTCAGTCGGTATGCGTAAATGCATTTCCCAGCGACAACAAAAGAAAACTGCTTCCGAAATTTCTCTAGCAACTGGTTATTCTTGTTCTATAAGTAATATCAAATTAAGTCAATTTGGGTAGATTATTTTTATTGGGCCCTTTGATTTTTAGGTAGTAAAAATCTGAAATATCTACCTACCTACCTGTATTTTTATCGACTAGTTGTTATCAATATTATCCGAATGTTGACCCACGGTTGATAGTATTACCAAATCACCTGTTAGTTTTGATTATAATCTTTTCAGTTTCCTTTCATGTTGTTTCCTATATTTTCATATTGGACTAAATTATCAAATCGTTTAATATTATTACATTATTCAATTTCTTATTTGTTGTTCATGATAATTTCTAATAAAATAACAAAAACGTTTAAATAATGTTTTACTGTAGAAATATTAAAAAAAAGTTAAAAGTACGTGCGTACAAAGTTCATATGTCAGAAGTTAAACTTCTTTGGCAAACTAATTTTTAAGTCTTGTTTACATTTATAGAAACTTTAGATATTCCAGACTTAGATGGAAGGAAAAGGCAGATTTGTTAAGAATTTAATGAATGTAATTGTCATTAAAATACTAAAAGTGTCGAAAATTATTACAATTAATTTATTGAAATCTCAAGTGACGAATAAAAATGCCACGTGTTTTTTTATGAATATTAGAAATTATAAATTAAATTTTGTTTTTGAATTTAAAATTCAGAAAAGAGAAATTATCAAATAATTCTATTTTATATTTTATAAAAAATAGTATATTAAATGAGGAGTGGCAAATAAAAATGCCTCATGTTATTTGTAAATATTATAACTAGCTGACTTTCTAACGAATTAGCATAAAAAACGCTTCACATCTTCGTGACGCTAATCACGCGTTTCAACCGTAAAAATTTTAATCTAATGCGCTTAAAGAAGTTTCACTTCAAAAATATACAAAATTATTTCTTTATCATTACCCACGTCATAAAAATTATCATGGTACAAAACATATACGTTAATAAAGACTTGCTAAATAGGATTATATTTATAAATACTGTTCTATACATTAAAAATAATTTCAAAGTGTCATAATGCAAAGATTGTAATAGGCATTTAGTTAAGATTGGACTCTTTTTATTTTGTAAACACCAAACACATTAATGGATACGGGATAAAATTAACTACGACATGCAGTGGCACATATGCCGACTACTTCTACATAATCGAGGTTCTAAAAATATAATATTAGCTTTCTGTTTACAAAGCTCATTTACCAGAAAGGAAGATCCAATTTGAGTGTGTTTAAAAATAGGTCTTAGCGATAGATCTGCGGCCGTGAATGCATTCCTCTGAAAGAAACCAGATGTTGACGAAAATCAAACTTAATAAGTTTAGATTACATGTTTTTAATGGAAACAAGAACTGTTACGTGATACTAATGGCTTACATATGCACAACTTTCAAATAATTTCGTATTCATAACGCTGTTTTGGAAAAATAGTGACACAATTTTACTGGCGAGCCGTTTGAAAATTAAACAAAATCTGAATATGGTTTTCAAACAAATGGCTTTTCAAGTTCATTTCTACCGATTTGAATAAGAGTTTTTGACACAAGAAAATACAGACTATTCACGATACTTCCAAATGATTAATGATACTGTGCATTTAACTAAAATCGTGAAATTTTTGGTTTCGTCGATTCCAGCACCTTCGGGGCTCCAACGTCCATCGGTTCGGCAGACTATGAACCCCACTCATTGCCACTTCAGCTTCGTAATTCTTAGGGCTATGTCCGTGACTTTAGTTCTTCGATGGATCTCCAGATTTCTGATTTAATCGCCTAGGGATACTCCAAGCATAGCCCTCTCCATCGCACGCTGTGTGACTTTGAGCCTCCGAATGAGGTCCATAGTCAGCTACCACGTTTCCGATCTGTAGGTGATCACTGGCAACACGCAATGTTCGAAGACTTTGGTCTTCTGACTGACATTGAGCGATATGCGTGACTATTGTTTGAGAAACATCCAATGTGTTAGAATTCAAGAAAAATTCTTCAAATGTCCCCTTTCCTGGGTAATGCGTAGAGAAGATTTACCATTTTGTTTATTGCTGGCAAGTGAGCGATTTATTGTAAACTCGCCTTCATATGCTTATAATACAGCTTAGGCTGATAAACTGGTTGGAAGTAAATTATCTCTTAATGGTTTCTACATAGCATCGTACTGGAATGCAATTTTTTTTAGTTGCCTACAAGTTTTGCATAAGTTCAGACCAAAACAAGAACACATTATCATTGTAATCATACCCAGGACAAGAGAAGCGAGTTCTCGTACCATTACTCCAGCAAAATTTTCAAACTGCTATTTTGGCTTTGTAAGCCGGTATTTCTATTTTATTTATATGTATAGAAGTACTTTAACCAAATCTAATAAATCTACACAGAAATTGTCGCCGTAATTGCTTGTCCTTTCTAAGACTTTTTAAATTTCCATCAAAAGCCCATAACAAAAAGGAGATTTGTTAATATTGTTATCACGATCTTTTAAGTTTTTGTGACCGCAGCTACCGGACACGGTTCATTAAACCGGTTTCGTTGTTCGAAGGTTGAAGCTAGAGGAATGCTAACAAAAAATAATTTAATAATAAATTTACTAATTGTGTTTATTTACAGCGGAAAATATAAAATAATAAAGTTGGTTTCACGAGAAAAACAACTATTTTATTACTTTCAATAGCATGAAACACAACGCATAAAACACTCATTTAATACAGCAAAAAGATAATCATATTTCTTTTATTTTAATGTTTAGTTATAAATTACATTTCTAATCGATTTCAGTTAAAAAATTTTACTTACAATGTTTCAAAGACCCAACACCTAATTTATTGAATTGAAATGAAAATTTAGTTAAACGGATTGATTAATTTCTTTTAAGGATAAGTATTAGTTTAGAAAAATTATAATTAAATTAAACGAAGAACAAACAACGATAGAATAGCGTTCATATTTCGATTTAAAATTTTCTGTAGTTGACTACTTTCTGCATAATTGCTTTGCAAGCAGAGGTCACGGGTTCGATCCCCGGTAGGACGAATTTAGGAAATTGTGTTTTCTAATTTGTCTGAGTCTAGACTGGCGGGAGGCTTCATCCGTGGTTAGTTAACACCCTACCAGCAAAGACGTATCGCCAAACGAAGGGATTTGTGTTCCGGTACGATGCTGTGTAGAAATCATAAGGGGTATATCGCCTTTTACCAGATTAGCGCGCTTCCATCTTTGACTGTATCATCACTATCCATCAGGTGAGATCACAGTCAAGCGCTAACCTATCAAAAATACTTACAAGATGCCTTTAACAAACGACCAATTTCTACGGATCGCCTCATTTCTGTTTCGAGCACTTAGAGAGACTCCGAGCTTCTGCATGAAGACCATGTAAGCGACCATGTCTCAGAACCGTAGGTCATCGCTGGCAACACGCACTATGCGAAGACTTCAGTATTTTGGCGTTCAGGGATGTCGGACGAAATATCTTAATTAGTTTCCTTAACTGTAGATGGCTTTTCGTAATTCTTTCTATTGTGTATAAAAATCTTACCAAACTACTCAAATCTTTTCAAATTACACACTTTATGCCCATTCATAGAGCGACGATATATCGACGGTACGCACGCAAAGGGTTAATACAGATTCTTCTAGGTTTCTTGTAATGAAATAAGTTTAAGATTGATAGATGGTGCATAAATTGACTTTAATTTGTTTTATATATTCCTCTTTCTTCTATTTCTTTCACTTGTCTGTCTCAAATTGATATTGATTTGAAAAGTCACAAGTGAGTTTCCAATCCAATGTAAATTATTGGCCGTGTAATTTCTTTGGTATAAGGTGTAGTAAATGACAATGACATATGAATATCCCTAAGAATGGAACAGCGTACTTCCGTATAAAAACAAGGAGCGGTGTCCGACAGAGCATAACGAGTCGCCGCTCCCAACTTTCAAGCCAACCAGTCTCCCACGGCGATCCGGATGCTTACTAGAGTTAAATAACTGGACACATAAATACTGTACTTTTCGGACTATAAACCGCATTGCGCGAGTATTTATTTCACTATATCGTCACGGGATTAGAAACTACGCAGGTGACACGTCGAAATACAGTAAAAACTATATAAAAATCACGTATACTGGGACTGAATCGTCTATAAAAATTATAAATGCCAGATACGATACAGCCATATTCCATTTCTGTTAATAGCGGTGTCTGCCGGCCCGTAACGAGTTTTACTTCTTGTAAATAAATATCCCACGCCCACAGTCACCCATGAATATATAATCATAAGGAAATCCTTATGTTTGTTAGACACTAGGACAGTGATAATGGTCCTTTGTAATTCAAAATATATCAAGTTTCGATAAACGTTAAAAGTTACCTGTGGATATATACTAAAATTATTTTATGTAAAAAAAATTGATGTACGCAGTTTTTGCCACATCTTTTAGCATATTCACATAGTGCAAGAACTGAAAACAGACTTGTTTTGGCTTAAAATTAGTTCCAAGTAATTTTTTAGTTTTTTGCTTTTAAGATTATTACAAAAATATTAGGACTTGATTCAAGTTGTAGAGGAAAGATCTGCATGTCACAGTGAACTTATTTAAACTATATTTAAAAGAGTAACTATTGAGTTTCTCGCTGGTTTCTCCTCAGCAGAATCAACTTTATGAATATGATAGATTTCTTAATTGAGATTAGTGACAGTTCAAAGAATTTTATTGTTATCTATATTCTTTTAATGTGGTTTTAACTGCATTTTTGTATAAATTAACATATATAATTCATGGAAGACTGAAATGTAACACACCCCTTCGACTTAAACATTGGAAAATTAAAATTTCAGTCTTCCATGAATTATATATTTTAATTTATACAAAAATACTTACTATATTTACTTATTATCGTGATCTAATACATCAAAACTATGTAGGCCTGCATTTTGGTTACACGTTCTGGCGTTTGAAATACCAGTTCTGGCGTGGCGTGTCTAAATTAAGCTACATAATTAAGCATAATCATGTCTGGTCGCATTATGAATCAACTTGATTTATAACTTTTCCCTTTTTAGTTCTATTATCGTAACATGTGTATCTTATATTACCCGTTAAAAAGTTTAAAGGAAAATAATGCACATGTTATGAGAGAAGGTATTAACCTAAGGTCTGTTTTCTGACTTATGGATAGATATGAATCACCTAATATGCCCTAGAGAATAGAATGAGAAATCTAGGATTTCATTAAATATTTACAATATAAAACCGATAGGATGTAACTTATTGAAAGCCTTGACGTTTGGCGACCATCCATTCATAGTTTAAATCTCAAGAACAAGAAGAAATTCATTAGAATAGATATCCTACCTTCGACTAAGTCCACCATCAGTAAGTTTTCTAGGTTGTGAAATTATTTTATGTACTTACATATTACAAAGTCCTTCACAAATAAATACGATCTGACGACAAACGTAACAAGTAGACATAAAATGCTACTAAATACCATTTGGTCAAGGTTTAATTGGATGGAAGCATACAGTTTTCTAAACCCAATATTACCAGTCATAAGCTAAACTTTAATTAAGAGACATTGAGCTTTGTACAGTAAAAAAAATCGCCAGTTATAATCAAAACACACAAGACCAAATGGTGATTAGTTCGATGAACCCATGATACCTGTCAAACCAGCACTAATCTTCCATCAATAGACCGTTAAATATATTAAGACGTAGTTTCGAAATGTTTTTTAAATTAAAATGCTTTTACAGCTGATACGAGGAACTAAGTATTTATAAACTTTTGTTATATGGGTACAGCAGTCATGTAACGTCAAATTTTTACTGACATGCAAAGATACTTTGAAACATACCCCGAAAAATGAGGTTTGGTGTATTTAAGCTATCTATTAAGTAAAAAACCACACTATAAATATGTAATTAATAATGTCTTTAATTTTGTTACAGGTAAGGCAGATACCCAATCAATTTTAAGCAAGAACGTAAGTCCAATGTATATAAATAGGATGAGACAAATAAAAGAAGCTATGACAAAGTGAATAACAAGATTTTCAATTATATTATATTATATTATTATATTTATTTGCGTATTTTATTAACGAATTAATTTCTTAACAAGATAATATATATATGGAGACTTTTATGATACGAACTAAATAAGAACGCTGGACTGTGGTTTTCAAAATGTTGTCATAGAAAAATATTAGTAAAGATGAGCAATTGAATCAAACATTAGTATTTTTAATGTAGCCTTATGTAATATGTAAAATATTCCTACTATTATATATAATACTACAGTGTTGCTGTCATATAACTTGCCTAAATATAACAAATATACGAATTTTTCGTAGAAATAATCCCCTAGAGCTGGTCATAAAAGTTAACGCAACATACACCTTCACGTTACGAATACTTATTTTATGTTAATCAATAAGCTCTTTGTGTCGAATTTTCAATCAATGCAAAGCATGTTATTGGCATTTATTTCTACGATTGATTTAACCCCATAATCTCTAAATTGCGAATCCTACATTCCAACTTAATTGTAAAATTTTATTCCGCGTTTCTATATCAAAATCAAAATATTCTTTATTCGAGTAGACTCAAAAAGCACTTTTGAAACGACGGTAGCCTGTCCTTGTAACAAATCTACTACCGGTTCGGGAAGTTGATTCTGCTTTAAAGAAACCGGCAAGAAACTCAACGGTAACTCGTTTAAATATAGTTTTTGTAGGTCACAATGTTTAGCTTCCTTGTGCGTGTTTGTCGCTTAAATAATCTGTAACATAATAATATTCCTTTTGTAATAGAACGTTTTTAACATATTTCTTAAAAATTGTGAAGGCAAATCCGAAATGATTCAGGTATCTTATTACAATTTCGTATAATCAACCCGATAAATGATTTTGTTGTAAAAATGAATATTATTATGGATATATAAAATGTTGTTCAATCTCTGACTGACAAAAAGGATTTATGAGTCAAGAGTGAATGGGAAAGTTGGAAGGGGAAGACTAAAGCGAACGTTCCTGGATCAAATTCAGGACAATAAACAAATTCAAATCAATTTTAATAAGGGCCAGGTCAAGAGTACTCTAAACCGACGAACTTGTATGAAAGGTTTAATGAGAATGAAAGAAGCGAAGGTAGAAGCACGTGGTCTCAGCCTTCCCCTATGGAAATGAGACGTGATGCTATTTATGTATGTTATTCAATCTAAAGTCAAGTCATTTCTTAACAGGTTCAGGTTAACTTAACTCTTCGTAAGATATTGATTAGTGATTGATGTTAAGTAACAAGTTCTTTTATTTTGTTTGATCGAATTGTAGTCCAGAATAAGTTTTAGTTTTGTAACATCGGGGTTGCATTGTATTTTGTAATTTTACATGCATTGTATTTCCATAGTGTTGTGGTTCCGCTGTTCAACTCATATTACACGCGTATCGCGTTCGATCGAATATAAAGCAATATTTGCAAGTGTAATTAATTTACGCAAGAAAGAAGAAATTTATGTAATCTACGTTCTATCTTTATTGTGTAATCTTGTTTGCACAATCGGCACGTCTGTTTGTTTTGATTCGGAATCTTTTTATTGTGTCTTCTTTATAGTTTAGTTTGGTTTAGAATGTATTTTTTATTATAAGTTATATCATCCAAGTAATTTGGGGAAATCTGTATAATATACATATGTTACGTTATAAAATGATCGAATTAAACTATCGATTTATTCATAACTGTATGCAAGTGATTAAACACCTTATTTTTATAAAACAAAGTTACAGAACACATACTTTAATGTGACAATTAATTGGGTATGGACAATTTGTTTAGACTTTTCTTATAACTATTAAGATTTTTATTATTGAAGCAATATTTTTAAGGCATATTTTCAATTCCTATTATTAGTTCACACTTTCTTATACATATCTTTATTAATAAAATACTTCCCAATTGGTCCACTCAAGTTGAAATACCTTTTCATTACGTGTGAGAATGGCAGTTTTAAGTGGAAATTTACTTTTTTATGTTACTTCTTTTAAATAAAGTGATCATAAAAAGGTAAAGTAACAGCCTGTTTACGTCCCACTGCTGAGTACAGGCCTCGTCACTCATAGGAAAGAGCGTTATAGAGGACAGACTCATCATGCTGCTCCACAGGTTACCTCGCGAGGTTTTCCTTCAAAAAACACAATGATAGATTGAAAAAAACAATCAAGCACGTAAGTTTCATTTTAAAATAAAGAGAAACTTAACGGTGCTTGCCCAGGATTTGAAAAACTGATTTCTCTCAACGAGAATTCACGCGTCTCACCACTAGGCCACCATGGCTTTTGTCATGATCATAATTTATTTAAAAAAAAAGCAACGTATCACATAAAATACATCGTAAAATGGTTGAATTGATGGTGTTTTGTTTTATTAAAACCGTCTGAAGTCAATTGGTAACAAGTTTTAAGAATTCGAAAGCATGTAATGAATTTAAGTAAATATTCCGAATTGTCAGAACCAGTGAACCGATTGCGCAATGCGATCAAACTTAATTGACATTCAGAGTCCGATTTCTTACATTAATAATTAAAGCAAGCGTCGATTTCGGTGAAAGCGTTTGATGTTTATTCATTGGTAAAAAGAACCCAATCGATTTTATGGAAAATTATTTCACTACTTATAAATTGAGGTAAGCAAATACTCGCGACTTTGCGACAAAATGTTTATAATTAAAAGTAAATAAATGTTCAATCTAGAAAATAGGATTACTGATACATCCCTTACCTGATTGTGAAGACCCTTCCAAAACTATAATACTGTTATTATTGGAAAAAAAAAGTATAATTAGAAATATCAGCAAATAAGTAAATGCAGTATTTAGTGTATGCAAAAAATGTAATAAATGCGAGATTACCTATATATGTACGTCTGTTTGTTAAGACTGTTTTCACATATGAACCGAGGTGAAATTTATCTATAAAAAGGATATACATATATTAAGCATAAGCATTATTAATAATTTAAGCCAATAATTTTACAAATAAGACATATAAATACTTTAATGAGCTATTTGCAGTGTACTATTGCAAATAGCTCATTGGATTCCGTTCTCAAGTTCTAGACTATCTGTGTACCAAATTTCATTTCAATCGGTGCTGTAAATTTGGTGTAAAAGCGATTGTCATTTTGCATTTTGTATATCATATTCATTTATATCGAATCCACGACCTAAAAAATATATTTCAAGCTTTTGCCTATATAAATGACCATACTTTCATCTCTTACAACCCTTTTTTCGCTTTAAAATGTAGCCTATGTCCTTTTTCACGTTCTAAACTATCTTCTCGTTGAAGGAGGCGATGGAGAGAAAGAGAGAGAGAGACAGAGCACTAGATGCTCCTCTTCTCCGAAGGAGGAGGAAGGAGCTCCACTTTGAATCTGTGATCGTTACGAACTTCTTCTAGCTCCACTTTGAATCCGTGATCTACTTTGTCGGCCGCAAATGGGCGTGTCAGAGAGAATGTGGGAGTTGATCTCTGACAATGTCATCAAAGGTTGACGACAGTGCCGCTGGGTTTTCGTGGGTATTCTGGCACAGCCAGTGAGTCCCACACTGAGTGCATAAAAGCATTACCTAGCGATAAAAAAAGGCTCTAGACTATCCGTGTACTAAATTTCATTTAAATGGTGCAGTAGATTTGGCGTGAGAGCAACAGAGTTACTCTCGCATTTGTAATATAAGTAAGGATATATATACCGGTTTTTTTGTAACTACTTAAAGATTTCTCTTTCAGAGGAGAGTTGCACTTTATATTTGGTACTCAGAGATACCAGAATATACTAATTGTATACAGATAAAGTCGCACGCACATGCTAGTAACTATATATAATAGACACATCATAATTGCCCCGTAACTGGGCTATGGCGTGAACTAGATCACGTCACTTGAATCATTAACCACCCGATATATTGATGTAAGCCGTTTTTACCGCACTTTCTCCCGAGAACATTGGTTAATGTGCTGTTATTGCATTAACAGTTTAATTACATTACCCCATAATAAGTTCGGGTCACGAAAATATTGACAGTCAATTTTTTAATGCATATAGCGATCATCTGTGACCTTACCTATCCGAAAGTATTAATGGCAAGATCTAAGATACTTCTCCGCTAATATAGATCGTAGGATAACCAAAATTGCGTAATGAGTAAAAGGATAAGTAGGCATACCGGGCATTAGCTAGAATGTGATATAAAAAGCATTGACTATCGCACAAGGAAGTTGTGAAATTGATTGATTTGGTGAAGAAATACACGTTTTATACTAGAAACTCAAATTATTTTGAGAACTTTCGATTAAAACAGATATTGGTAAGGGATTGGGTATATATGACGTCTTTTGAACATTAATCCATGAAGGGAGAATCCATTTCAATAATTTTTTCTGGAGTGGCCTTTTTAATTTGAATTTTGGAAACTAAATTCACTTACCATCTGAGAGATAGTTATAATACGGCTAAAGTTTTTTTCAATTTCCGGGTATTTTGTGTCATTCATGAATCAGATTGTATTTGAAATTTTGCCAAGTAGTGTGTTACGTTTGGTCTTACTCATTCATTTTAAAGAGCCCCATGATGCGCAATAATATTTCGCTGGACAAAATATTGAGAATACAAAATCCAGACAAAATTAATCTATTATGAAGAAACTAAACTTATATATATTGCGCGATTTTTTATGCAATAGCGTGTTATAAATCGCTTCCCCCTGAACCCAGCGTGCAAGCGATGGAGAGGCGCGATCAGACTAATTTTAATACTTATTGCAACAGAAATTTATATCAGTGTTTTCTTATGACCTTATCACGTAAAATTATTGTCCGTAATCAGACTTAACAGACAGCCAATGTTTTGTTTTTGCCTGAAAAGTTCATCAAACTTGCAATACATTTTAGAAAATACTGAAACTAATTTAAAAACATTTCTAAAAACTTAATAATAAATTATGTCAGAGTAGGTTAAAAAGTTTAATAAAAAGCATTGACTATCTCAGAAGATTATTGCGAATACTTATTACTTATTTGTTTGATAAACAATTACAAGGTTTATGCTGTAAACTGAAGACATTTTAACAAATATATAGTATCGGACTGTAAATAGGCTTTGTGTAATATATGTACATACAGTATTACGTGTGTATGAGACAAAAGTCCTCCTAAATGAATGGAGGAATTTTGATGGATTTTGTGTGGGTATTCAGGTTGATTAAATAATGATTTACATTTGCAATTCGATCGGGTGTTCCCATATGTCCACGGGATCGATAACTACGCAAGTGACTATCTATTAAACGGCTAGTACATTACTACCATATACCTAATAGATCGAAAATTACTTATCTTCATTCGCGTCTGTTTTATGATTTCATTTTAATCTAAAACCAAATTATTAATATAAAATAATACCCATTAATTATTATTGTATGCATAAAACATAAAATATATGATAAAAACTGTCTAATCAAAAAAATTTACAACAGATTTTATCCAAAAACGTCTGGACAGGTTTCACACCGACATGCTATAAAGGTCGTCATTCTCAACTATAACCAGTCTATTATACAATTGCCATCATGATCCCGTCTATAGACTTGCTTTTCCATATTAGGAACTACGTAATAGTCGTAATCAAATCTAGAAAGATAACTGAACGTATAACATACCTGTTGCGAGGTGAATGGACGGCATACTTCATAGAACACTGTAAAAGTAACCTTGTGTCATGATTTCTAATAAATATGTAAAAGCTGCAATTGTAGTAATGGCAGCTTCCTAGTAGTTATTTTAAACTTAGCCGATATTGATGTCTATTTACTTTAAAAGTCCTAATTCCATAATCCGTCTTCAGGATTACGGCCTTTATTTAAAATGTCCTGGATTTTATCCAAGAACGTCCGCCTTGGTCTTCCCCTTCCAACTTTCGCATTCACTAAATAAAAAGAAACAAGTTCTGTATATATTTTCTTAGTATGTAAAAAGCTGTTGATTAGACATTTCAAACGTGCACTCCAATTGTATTTGTTAATATGATTAATTTTTGTTTCCGCCAATGGATATCTTACATAACTTTCAACTTCCGCAATAAAATATTCTTGTTAAAAGACTCCCCAGACTTATTAAAATTTATTAATCTGAGTATATATTTGCATAATGCAAGCGTATTCTGCACTGTTTCCTCAATATACCTACACGAGTTCTTCGCTTATTTCCTGAAAATACTTCCCAAAGTGATACTTTGAAATAAAGAAGAACGATCTTTATTCTGCATTGTACACATACAGAATTAAAAGCACGTACGTACAAAGTACACATGTCAAAAGTGTACCTTCTTTGGCAGACTAACTTTTTAATTTTGTGTATATTTATACAAATCTAAAACTTTAGATTTGCGAGACTTAGAGGGAGAGACAAAAGGAAGATATGTGAAGAATTTAATATCCATTGAAATATTAAAATTGTCGAAATTTAATACAAATAATTTATTGAAATCTAAAATAACGAATTGTAAATACAAATGCCACGTGTTATTTGTAAATATTAAAACTTGCTAACCTTCAAACCAATTAGCATAAAAAACGCTGCATATCTTCGTGACGCTAATTACGCATTTCATCCGTAAAAATTTTAGCCTCATGCGCCAAAAGAAGTTTCACTTCTATAAGTTATTTGACTTAGTAAATTAATCCTTAATCATCACCTGGTAAGTTATAATACAATCTAAGACAGCAACTCGATAACCTAGTAAGAGGTAATTTATCTTTTGTGATTTCTACGCAGCATCGTACCGGAAAGCAATATTTTTGGTTTTCGGTATGGTTATTCTTTGCTGGTACGGTGGTGACTAGACATTGACCGGAGTCTCCCACTAGTTCAAACAAATTAGGCCAGCGTTTGACAGCCTGTCAAACTATACTAATTTTTAACTTATATAACTGAACATATGATTTATATATTTAATTACTCTTTGAATTATATTGAAATGAGGACGCTATACTCCAATTATTTCCAAATAATACGGATGCGGGTTCACTGTGCACTATCCGTGTTTCCCGTTATACATATGATTGCTAACACTCAATACTAAATATATCGCGTTAGGTGTTTGAACCTGTTCTACTTTAAATATTACAAGATTTTAAAAATGTCGCATTTAAACCTCAAATCTGTTCTACAACTGACTTATCTTGACATATAATAAAATGAAATCGCTTCCGTTGTCTGTTCGCGTAGATTTATTAAACTATTCGACGGAGTTTAATGCAGTTCTCAGCAATCGATAGATTCATTCAAGAGGAAGGTTTATATGTATAATATATACTTAATATATCACAGAAAAGCTGAAAAATTCAAATATTTATAATATGATATCGTACCAGACTTGTTATGTGTGCTTAATTCGTATACAATTACTGTGCTACAGAATTGTATAACTTTAAAAGATCGATAAAATGTCCAGGATCCCTTATATTTGTCTCTAAAGAAAAATTCTTCGTTATCCAATGAAATATATTACCAACATTATATATTTCATATAGATAAAAACAATGCAAAGCCATTAATATGTCAAAATAAATTTTAGAGGGTATTTCGAAGCGCGCGCGCTTCTTTTAATTCAATATTCTAATTTTATTTGATATTATTTTAAATCTATCATATACATTTTTGTCGCACATTCTATATCTGATATGTCTGAGTCTCGCGGGCGGGAATGTCATACTTTCGGCCTTAGGCACGTAATGTACTATATGTTTTACTGGCCAAAGTATAGATATTATACTCGGTTCATACCATTCCCGTTAATTACAACAAATCATAAATTTTCAGGTAACGAAATGCTATATGGCTTTTGTTTATCCAATTTCTCATTAACGACAGAGACAGAGTAGTTTTCTGTGGTTCATTAGACTTATCAATTAACATCAAATCTTAATTTATTTATGTCACAATGATTATCTTTAATTCCGCATAATAAAATAACATAAGAATGTTTTAAAAGAGTTACGTGATTACTAATCTGATCATTCAAACGAATTACTAAATACATTACAAGTGTTTGTCGTGATAATAGCCATATTGAGTTCATGAGAATATTGAAATGTAACAACGGCACGTCCGTCTTGATCTGTTACATAACATTTATTAAAAATGTTACACCTCGTATTAAATCTTCTCATAATATTATTTGACAACCTTGTTTTCATGGCCGGAAGAAAACGACCGGTGTGGGAAAAGATGGTTATTATTTATTAAACATACAACATTAGCATAATAAGGCATCGTTGGCGTAATGCTGTGAATACCTGCTTTGCTAGCAGAGGCCCCAGGCTCCAACTCACTAGGTCGAGTTTAGAAAATCGCATTTTCTAATTTGTCTGGAATGGTGAGAGGCTTCGACCCTTCCTAGTTACCACGCTACCAGCAGAGACGTACCGCCAAGAAAATAGATTTGTGTTCCGGTACGATGCTCTAATCAAAAAGAGAAAAAGTGCATATTATTAGATTAGAGCGATTCCATGTTAGATTGTCTCATTACTTACCATCAGGTGTGATTTCACTGGGAATTCTCCATGGTTTTTCCACGTTTCTGGATCCCTTAGATACTCGTTCTTAGTGTGAGACTACGTCGTGAGAAGAGTATGTATGTCATATTTTAAGTTAATTAGGTAAATTATCATTTTATTGTTTTCGCTTAACCATGCATTTTTCACATGTCAGAAGTGAAACTTCTTTGTGAAACAAATATTTAAGCCTTGTTTATATTTATACAAATCTAAAACTTAAAATTTCCGAAGGAGGGAATAGGAGTTAAAATCATTAAAGATCATTAAAATATTAAAAGTGTCGAATATTAATACAAATAATTTAGAAATCGTTTTTATTTTGTGAGAAATAGTATATTAAATTATTAAATGACGAGTAAATTAAACTGCCACATATTATTTGTAAATATTAAATCTAACTAACACTTCACTTCAAAAATGTGTTTTGATGAAAGTATCGTCAATACTTTCATCATTAAAGATTTTAATTTCAAATGGACAGACACTTAAATATCCCTTTGTTGTGTAGATAAATATGTTTCTATCTATTATATATGTAAAGCAAAAACGACCTAAAATTCTTGCAATATAATAAAACAGTAGAAAGGCGAGACAAACATTTTTATTTACTTTTCCAATATTATGTTGAGCACAAAAACTTGTTTCGAGACAACTACTGAAACAATGTTACATCTGATGTTGATTATGTCTTAATAGATTCTCTCATTTTAAATGAGTTTTTGTCTATCTTTTCAATATTTTATACAAAATTCAAGCAAAACTTGTGATTTCAATTGTTTCTACTACTTTAGATTATTAAACATATACTTTGTGGATATTTGCGTATTCTGAATGTCTTTTTTACCTTTATATACGTTTATGTTACGAAGCTTATTGAGTGACTCATAAACCCACAATGAAATATATTTTTTGTTGTCATATTGTGACTCACTAGGAAGTGATTTTTCGAAATTAAGGTCGAAGGGTACTCTGTGGTGACAACTATTATGTGGAGAGAAAAAAAGGTTTACGGATTCACTTAAATTTAGTACAAAATCTTATCGCATAATTCCCGATCCCATAGAGATTTCCAATTTATTCTTCAAGAGCGTCTACATCGCTAAGGGTGTCATTTTACGAATATACAAGTTTATCCGGAGAATATTAAATCTTGTCATCGATATTTCAAAAAAACTTATTAAATATTTGAACAGAAACTTCCGTAGTTAAACAATATGTATTTAAAAAAATCTTGTGTGCAATTCACACGTGGTAGAAGTGAAACCTTCAAAAGTTTTAGCGCGCTACCACGTTAGACTGCCTCATTGGTCTAGTGGTTAGCATGTTCGACTACAGACATGAGGTCCTGGGTTCAAGTCCCGGGTCGGGCCTTTCGAAATCGATTTTGAATTTTCTATTAAGATTTTCTCAATATTTGCCCGATGTTGGGAAAAATTTGTCGGTGTGATCCACCCCCGTGCCTCGGAGAGCACGTTAAGTCATCAGTCCTGCGCCTGTACTCTCTCCGGTCGTGTCGGATTGCCGTCACATCGGACTATGAGAGTGAAGGAATAGAGAGTACACTTGTGTGCTATGCCTGCCAATCCGCAGTGGAGCATCGTGGTGGGTCTATGCTCTAAAAACTCCCTCTCATATGACTGAGGAGGCCCGTGCACAGCCGTGGGACGTTAATAAGCTGCTACTTACTTACCACGTTAGTCTGTATCACGACTCACCATCAGGTGAGATAACAGTAAAGCGCTAACCTGTTATCAATTAAAATACCCTCTTACCATGTAAGCGCGATACCATCTTAGACTACATCATCACTTACCATCCCAAGTTAAATCTTATAAATTAATGAGTCTGGCTCGTTTTTTCGTTTCATCGACTTTCAAATCACAACGATGTGATGAAGTTTTCTCTTCAGAAATATTTTTTGCGGCATCTATCAATCATATAAAATCATAAACATTATACCTGAAAATAATATTTCAAATAGGGTTATCTTACGTGGTCGTCTCTCTTCATTATTATTTAACAAGATGAATTTATTCTAACAGACAAAAAAGGTACACACACTAACCTCAAAAAAAAAATTATATTGCAAAATAAAAACAACGATTAAAATACCATAATAGAAGTAGGTCAATAACTTCGCATTTATAGTCATTAATGTGCTTTCTACCATAATGTGTACGTAAAAAAAAGCATTACTGACCACGATAGAGACTTACCGACTTACGGAAAGTTAGGGTTGACAATAATTAGCTGAAATTCTATTAATATTACAAATAACAAAAAAATAATTTTAAATTCGATTCCTACGATATTTAATCCGAACTTTTTATTATACCTGCCTCATTAGTCTAGTGGATAGCATGTTCGACTACAGACATGGGGTCCTGGGTTCGAGTCCCGGGTCGGGCCAATTCAATATTGAATTATCTATATAGGTTTTCTCAATATTTGCCCAAAGTTGGGAAGTTGGAGGTGTGATCCACCCCCGTGCCTCGGAGAACACATTAAGTTGGTCCTGCGCCTGATCTCCCTCCGATCGTGTCGGATTCCCGTCACATTAGAGTATGAGAGTGAAGGAATAGAGAATGCACTTGTGTACTATGCCTGCCAATCAGCAGTGGAGCAGCGTGGTGGGTCTATACTCTAAAAACCCTCTCTCCTAGGAGCGAGGAGACCTGTGCACAGCAGTGGGACGTTAATTGGCTGGTCCTTTTTTCTCTTATTATACATAGAACACCGTTGAAACTTTTAAAAGAGCATTCAATAGATATACAATTATGTGCAAAACAAATTTTACTTAATGAATTTCAAAAAAATTTTATTGACATCAATTTTCAATTAGTAAATCTTGAAAAAAAATGTATTGTATTTGAAGTTGTGTGCATGAGTAAGAAAGTATTTTTATTAACGACTAGCAATGCCCCGCAATTTCACCCGCGTAGATACCGATCTCGTGGCAGTAGAAAGTCTATTATATTATAGATTTATTTTTGTTGAAGTAATAGTTTTATGTCACTTAGTTTTAATTAATTCCTTTCAGATTATTAGATACACACTTACATTCATAATCTAATCAATACACAGACTTTACTTTACAACGAATATATATCTAACTAATGCATTTTAAATTCGTAATAATTAAAAATACTCTACAAGTATTGAAAAATCCTTAATTTCAAGAATTTTCTTTAGATTGACATTTGAAAATTCGTTCTATCTTTTGAATGGAATGTCGGATTATAATAATTTAAAAAATATTTTACAGATATTGAAACGGTCTTTAATATAATATCATTTAATAGGATAAAGATTACAGAGGTATGAATAATATAGTTTGATTATTGTTGACACGTTTATTAACTTTTAAAATGTAAAAAAGTAGTTATAGTGGCACAACTACAGTAGTTCTATAATATTGTAGAACATTTTTTTGTTTTATCGTCAATAGTTTTCCCAGCGAACGCAATTACAGATTTTTTGTGACATAGTGGGTTACTTTAATGCATTTTTCTTAGAGGTCCCTATTTTTTTTGAGAAAGTAATATAGCCTATGTCGCTCAGTGAAAATACAGCTTTCTAATGGTGAAAACGTTACAAACATACATACGCAATTACATACAAAAACAAAAATGATTCCTCTTTATAATATTAGTTGTTTCTTAACGTGCTTGTGGATGTTTATTACTCAATCATGTGAAACTAGCAAGACAGTATTTGACTACAATATGTGATAAAGATACTTTTGAAATCTAGTCCGTAAAATAGGGAATCCCGTTTGTCGTTGCAAAAAAAATTGCGCCAAATTGTGTCAATTTTACGCGCACATAGGTGGACTAAAGATGGCGAGGTTAATAATTTTATGTAAATGTGAATGGATTTAAGAACATTTTAAAATAACCAATGCGTTAATTTGTTTTCGGTCCCAATCCATTTCGAAATGATTTTCAAGAGTACCGTTTTGTCGTCTAAAAAAATTATGTCGGGATGGAATGAGGGTTGGAATGAATTTCAAAAGTTGTTACGTATCATTAATACTTTTTGTTCTGGTATAGCTATTGATATATTTATAATTTATCTTTGACTTATGTAGTGTCAACCCTAAGGCGATTTAACGGTTCTATCATTAATTCTGACCCACTTGGTTGAGTCAAAATTGAAGCTTCGTGCTCAGGCAATTGGGAAGTGCTAAAAAATACTGTGTTTGTTTTAGTTATCTATCGAGCGTGATATTTGGTACCGCAATAACAGATAACGAATTGCAATACAACAAAGAAGTTTAAGGCCTTACACTTATTTGTTTGAAACTGTAGGTATATGTTTCTCATAATAAATAGATTTTAAAATAATCTCAACAATATTCTAATATAAAAGCATATTATAATGTCAATGATATTAAAAATATTTGGACTTCAACACTACACATAAATAATAACTTATAAAACTATATTATTCAGCAACTTTCCGAATCCCTGCGGACAGATTTATAATTCAAATAAGCTTCTCGAACCATCTTAAATAAAAAAATATATGTCGGAGAATAAGAGAGAAGGGAAGCATAAAGCATAGGGGCGTAGGGTTCTCCGCCGACTTTGTCATTCGTGGCATCCATAATTCCATACTGCGGGCTTTGGTGGGTAATGTTGGTGCAATCAAACACTTTATAAATTAACTCAGATTATAATGTTCAATCACTTAATGTTCCCGATATCAATTTACACAAACTCATTAATAATAATAGCTAGGAACGCGGCAGTTTTAAAAGTAGACCGTACCGGCGGGCCCTCACCACCAACTACCGAGAGACGCGCGCCGGGCTGCCACTATTGACTCTGTCCCACGCCAATAGACAGATGGCGCCAGCGCTCCACAGACCACCGCTCTCCGACATATATATTTCGCCTTCAGCTGATAATGCACCTACACTAATTGTTAAATAAAATTCTTTGACTTTAGATTCCTGGACAAGATGTCTCAAAAAGGATAAGGCATCTAAATAATTATGGTTGTCCTTTTATAAATTTTAATACTAACTTGTGACAAATTTCTGAGAAATTGTTAATGCCATAAAGGTCATTCACGTCATTCAATTGTCTAAATTATAGAAACGACCGAAGGGATCCAAGGTTAGGATGACAATGTATCTATAATTTCTAAAATAAATTATAATAGGAATAATGAAATATAAGCGTCTTATAGGCAAATATAGGAGACAGTTTACTTACACCTTAAATTTTTAAAATGAGTATTGAACTAGTGTTTAATTTTGTAACAATTTTAACGTAAGCAGAAACATTATAAGTATATAGTAGATGGTTCACGTAGTGGTAATATTACGAAGGCCATTGCATTTTCTAGTAGTCATTGTAAGCTACCCTGTATAATTAGGAAAGTGGTAACTATTGAATCAATATCATTAGTTCAGTAGTTATCGATCATTATTCAATTCCTTATAGTTAGTGTAGTATATAAATAAATAAACATAATTCCATTTAAAACAGAAAATTCAACGCCAAGTTATTATAAAATGTTCCAAATAATTTTCTGGCCTAATAATTATTAACCCAGAACAAATTATAATTTTTAGCAAATCCTTTTTACCCATCATAACAAAGTTTTCGTATATTTTTAAAAACAAATATCAGGATACCCATATGTAATGGAAAATATGCAGCTAAAGTAAATTATTATATGTAAGGATATTTTTTGTAACATGGTCATCCTAGTTAAATGGACAAATTGATATTAGCTCGGCGTGCCGAAGTAATTACCAAACAGTTTGTTTTAACTAAGCTTTCTGTTAAAAGCTATTAGACACGTGAATTCTTGTTAAACTACTGTGCGATCCTGGGTCGTGTTGTTAGACACGTAATAAAAGTGTTTATCCAATTTTAAGTCAATTTTATATACTATTTTTGCTAGCTTGCTTGATACTTCAACCAATATTGAACCATTGTTATATCGCACATATACTGTCAAACCAAATTTAATTTTAAGTCGATTAATTTATTAAAATATATGACCTAAGTGGACGAAATAAAGGTTTTTTGATGGAAAGTCTTCTTTAAGCGCGATGTGCTGTCTATTTTAGTATCGAATGAGACTGAGCCGTGATTAAGTTATTATTTAATATAACATATTGAAAATAATTTGTATATATTGGTTTTTTTTTATCATAAATGTAATTACATTATGAATATAGAACTATATATTTTTTTGTATTAACAACCTCAGAAAAAAGATATGCTTTGCCTAGCAACATTGAGTGGTAAACTAAATAGCTTAAAGTTTAATATATAATATTTAATTGCAAATCGGAATCGGTTTCTAACAAGCTGAGTGATTGAGCACACTAATATAGTTATATTAGCGGGTTAAAATTGTATCTAAAAACTTAAACAATATAATTAATAATACAAAATAATTCCGAACTTAAGATTTCTTTTATTTCAACGTCGATTCATGCGAACTTGGTACACTTTTTGTAACCCTAAGGTCACTTTAACGATCTCTTAAAATTGTTGTGAAATCAAAGTTACGATGAAAAGAGATGTTGTTTATTAAGCTCTTATTGTTCGATATCATATTCTCGTTCAAAGTAAACTGACAGTTATTCATTTTAATTATATTTTTATCAATTCACAACTTTTACTTCCTTAAAAAGATCTTTTCAAGAAGACTGTCGGAGTTAATTATTACTAAAATATAATTATGAAGTGATGATAATTGGACTTTTCAAGCGGAATAGTATTTAATCAAGTGGCAAGTTTCATTTAATACATGAATTATAATTATGATCCTTGCGATTCATTTATTGACATATATCTTGTAAAATATACAATACGTTAATTAGTAGTTTGCGGCGTGCATTCTGTCAATAGTTGACATTTATGTCAAACGCCATAAGATTACATTAAGAAGATTTTATTGTCAAAAGCACTAAGAAGGTTACATTATAAATTCTAGTAGGCTGCATAAGATTAACAACTCATTTAAGGGTAACTGTATACGTTTCTATAATAAACTCCCACAACACGTTCTAAAGATGTCAATTAATAAATTCAAAGTCTTTGTTAAAAGAAAGTTGATAGAAAAATCGTGTTATAAGTTGCAAGAGTACTTAGACGATAGAAACGCGTGGGAGTGAACGAACTGCTCTAATTTTAATAAAAATATAGTAAACTAATATGATATAGTAATGATAATGGTAATAAAAAAATACCCGACTGAGTTTATTGTGGGTTCTTCTCGGATCGGCGCGAAGGAACTTTAGATTTTATGCCGATCTTGAGTACCATCATCAGACGTATATTAGAATCAGAGTATGGAAAAAATATAATTTGAGGATTCAAAAGTGCTGTAATATGCCTACTTGAATAAAGATATTTTTGATTTGATTTGATTTACAAAAGTTATTACAGTAGTGGCTTTCTTAAAATTTCTGTTCACGGTAAATTTTTTTTACTTTTTTTATTCATCAGACCTGCCTTTCTTGGCTATAACAATAAAACATAAAAAGAATTAACAAAATGCGTCCAGGGATAGGAATAGGGACTCATTTATATATATATATATATATATATATGGACTAATATACACGTCTGTAGCTATTTATATTCCCTGTTTTTTTGCTATACTCGTTGACTTCACATGTCCAGCCATTGTAAACAAATCGGTTTCGGTCTGTAACGTCCGAGGGTATCGAGTTTTACGCTCATTCTTTGAAAGCTGTACAAATATTCGTTGTAACTCGAGCCTATATGACTAAGCGTTTCGCGAAACGTTATTCCTTAAAATATTATATTATTAAAAACAAAAGTGCTATGCGTTAAAAGCGAATCTTCTGATATTCAAAAGTACTGGTGCTGATTTAATCAAAACAATATTCTAAGTCAATTAGTCTATTTATTTATTATACTAACGGATGTTTGATTTGTAACTTAGGAAGAGAAATGCTCTCGCGTATTAAAAACCGATCTGTCTAAAACTTTGCGGAAAATAGCCAGTATTCATTTATTATGCAACCGACTCACTCAAAATTAGATCTCTAAACATTTGTCTTAAAATTAAGCCTGGACATTCATGACGTATACAATGACTAAAAACAAATACTCCCATAGTCCCACGGAATAAGATTACGATACGCGGGTGATGCTCGTCACGAAATATTTAAAACAGTACCCCGCTTAACTTGAAATTTGGCATATATTTATATTCCATTTACAATGTTCACCCATTTTTATGAAAAGCTGCTTTTCACATTACCCACGGGATAGGGAACTACGCGAGGGCCGCCACGGAAATAAATAGTATTGTTATACATAAAAAAAACCTTGGCCTACCAAAGAAAAACAAAAACAAGCTGCATTATACATATAAAAAGGATATAAGTTACCATTGTTTGTTCACATCTGTTGAGCAAGCCTGGTTCGCAACTTCCTCTGGTTATCTCGAACATGTGCGAGAGTATTAGACTCATTAAAATAGACTGGCATTGAACTCAATAGAATTGTAAACCACCATTCCGTTATGGCATCATATAATGAAAGCCATTATATATTCCATATAAAGTTTACGTGCGAGTAATTACTAATTGTGACATGTGACAGACATAAGGTTTTAGTTAGTTAGTTATTCTTAGATTTACTCGATTTTCAACTATGATAAGACAATGTATTTTATAGATTATCTTTTTTCTTTATTGGGTACGTAGGTATTAACGTCACAGCAGCTGCGAACATGACGATTTTTAAGGTTTTTTTTGCTGCGGTGGCGTTTCCCAACAACAAAAATGGCTAAGCGCCTAGAAGAACGCCCTCCCCAAAAAGACCGCAACCAACTGGCGAGCGGTCGGATCCCATCAGAACAATTATCATAAAAGCCATGCAGGTCATCGCGGAGGTGGGCACGACCTATTTCGATAACCGTGAATTCACCATCCCGTTGGCAAAGCTATAAGCAAATTAATCACCCTCAGAAACATGCAAGGCTGTTAGAAGTTCCACACCACAGGCATTGCGGGCATGGAGCCATTGGAGTTGAATGAGGACAAGAGAGCACCACAGACGGGAAGAAGAGAGGAAAATCACCATAAGGCCGCGCCTTAACCCTAGGGGGCTAAACTCCACCGCACATCAAGGATTTTGCGAGAGCATCATTTTGCGAGAGGGTAATGAGGTTTTGCCTTGAGGCCCGCTACCACTAGTTTTCTAGTAAGCTAACCTAACCATAAAAATCATCTTATCTATAACTGCGATGGCTTTAATACGTAAGTACACTTTATTATTTAAATTCAAAAAGAACTTTACAGTTAACAAAACTATGAAGTTTACTGTAAGTATAAAACAGAAAAGAAATCAACTCGTACTTAAAACCGTATGAACATCACGTGTCACCTAATACAAGTTTAAAAAAAATTGTATTAGTGCAAATGAAGGGAATAGTATTTTATGAACTAATTTAATAGAATTATGACGATTTTACTTGAATAAAGAATATTTTGATTATGACAGAGTTTTGATAGACATTAAATTTAAAAAAATAGACCGTTATTACGGAAACCTGCAAGTAGTCAACATATTGGATTGTATTTTCCTAATACACAGTATATTTATAAAGAAAAAAATCATACTGAAGTTGCAAATGCACAGAGTTAAGTAATGATTCTCAGCACCAAGATAACGGTAACCAAAACGTGACTGCTGTATGAGATGATATCTTGTTTAGTCAGCGACCTAATACCAGAATAATTACTACTCTCGATGGAAAAAAATATATTTCCGTTGAAAGTATCGTTAATTTTTATATGGACTGTAACCTAGATAGGGTGATGAATACATACGTAATAAAAATCGCAATAAATTTGATAATGTCTGGCCATAATTTTTTCTATACATTATTTATAAATTATGCTTTATCTATACATATAAGCCACAAAAATGTTTCCAACTATGTCCCTTATACACCCATCTAACTATTGTGCCCAAACTGTTTCATTAGAAAGGCTATAATGCCAAGATTGTTTTATACCCCTAGATTAAACTTACTCACTCATTCATGACAAGATTTTTAAAACTATTTGCCATTCATTTTCCCATATTTCCACGGGACCGAGAACTACGGTTACCCGAAGATAACAGCTGATACCTAACATTATATAACCTCAATAAACTTGCTAATATTTCTTCTTAATAAAAGATCTTTACTAGGTTATAAATACTATAGTCTTAAGTTAAATTTTAAGAAAAATAATCTCAATTATACAATAGTCGGAACAAAACGGTCCAGCAGTTTCGGAGATTATCAACTCAAACGGCCAAACAGAAATACTCGTACTAAGCAATTTTTGTATCTACCATATACACATTTACTATAAAATTGTCTTGAAGTTACAAGGAGTAAGTTATTATTTGCTTATAATCATAATTGCTGCTAATCAAATTATTTGCTTAGTTTAGAATATTTTACAAAGCCGAGGTTACTTGTTACACAATACCTTTAGTTTTAATTTGTTAATAAACAGTAAAACTTTATTAAGGAAAAGGTCCGATAAGTCGTTAAGATATATTGGGAACAACTGTATAGCATAACCGCAGTCATTCATAAGTGAGTACGAGTGAGACAGGAATAGAAGAAATCATTGTGCGATGGAGTGAGAAGGAAATATTGCATTCCATCGGGCGCAGCGCCTTCATGCGCCTGCAGAGCCGCAGAGTTGCCAGCTTATGACCTCTTGACCTCCTCTAAAGTTGAAGGTTAAAACTTCAATTAAATAAATTATTAGAACCATATTCTCTAATAGACATTTTTATTTAACATTATCATTATTAGAGAGCATTTCTACTCAGGCAGTTATTTAAATTAAAAGAAATATGTATAAGTAGAAATGCTATCTAATAATGATAACGTAAAATATGCTGAGTCCCACAATTTATTTAAAAAGACAGTAAAAGAGTACTTCCTGTCCACGGAAATTGATACTGTTGTCAATCATTAGTATGAGTGCTATTTTTATATACATAGTTTTAAAAAGATTTACTACATCTTTCTCTGGTTCCTTTTTTTGTGTCCTTTTAAGCATTTTTATTTGCTTGGATCGCTGTTTCAGCATAAGGCCCCCAATTGTACACCATAATGTATATGTTTATATCTTAACTGTATTGTGTTTTTAAGTAAGTAAGTAGCAGCCTATTAACGTCCCATTCCTGGGCAGAGGCCTCCTCACTCCGAGGAGCGAGGGTTTTCATAGCATAGACCCACCACGCTGCTCCATTGCGGATTGGCAGGCCAGTGTTTTTAAGTATTGGGTGTAAAATTTACTTATTTATTAAAGACAACTAAAAAAACGTTACATTTACGCATTAACAAAAAAAGAAATACATAAAGTCTTGGTCAATATAAATTTCAGTAAAAGTTATAACAGCATGCATATGAAATTTTAACTGATGTCAATATTCAAAAACTAATGATATATAATTGATAATGGAAAATAATAACGATAATTTAAGATAATGTCACTAAAAATAATTACAATATTTTTATTAAATTATCTATTTCTAAATATATTTTAATTTATTATGCCTTATTCGAAATTGATTTTAATTTATAATTCCTTGTTATAATAAAGAGTTTTGCATTGTAGTCGTATGAGAAAAACTATCCTATAATTGATAAGACTTTATTTTGTACACGAATCTGTGATTTGTGTAAAAAAATATTTATTAGGAGAAATCACCTTAAAAATCTAGAAACTAAAAATTATATTGTTGCTNATTAAAAGAAATATGTATAAGTAGAAATGCTATCTAATAATGATAACGTAAAATATGCTGAGTCCCACAATGTATTTAAAAAGACAGTAAAAGAGTACTTCCCGTCCACGGAAATTGATACTGTTGTCAATCATTAGTATTTTTATATACATAGTTTTAAAAAGATTTACTACATCTTTCTCTGGTTCCTTTTTTTGTGTCCTTTTAAGAGTTTTATTTGCTTGGATTGCTGTTTCAGCGATAAGGCCGCCAATTGTACACCATAATGTATATGTTTATATGGTAACTTTATTGTGTTTTTAAGTATTGGATGTAAAATTTACTTATTTATTAAAGACAACTAAAAAAACGTAACATTTACGCATAAAAAAAAAAGAAATATATAAATATAAATTTCAGTAAAAGTTATCACAGCATGCATATGAAATTTTAACTGATGTTAATATTCAAAATCTAATGATATATAATTGATAATGGAAAATAATAACGATAATTTAAGATAATGTCACTAAAAATTATTACAATATTTTTATTAAATTATCTATTTCTAAATATATTTTAATTTATTATGCCTTATTCGAAATTTATTTTAATTTATAATTCCTTGTTATAATAAAGAGTTTTGCTTTGTAGTCGTATGAGAAAAACTATCCTATAATTGATAAGATTTTATTTTGTACACGACTCTGTGATTTGTGTAAAAAAATATTTATTAGGAGAAATCACCCTAAAAATCTAGAAACTAAAAATTATATTGTTGCTTTGAGTTAATTATCAGCATCTTGATCAAAATGAACTTAAAATTTAGATAATAGTTGATAAAAGACAATATTGAGATTGGATTATTGTAATGTAAAAATTACAAAGGAGCGTACTTGCTGTTTAAATTGTCAATATTTCATAACTTTAAACAATATCTATAATCAGCAACTACAACAACACATAAAATAAATGTTTTCATTTTATTGAACGTTTTACACAAAAACGTCAATCCTTATTCTGAGGCTCTTTATCATTGTAACAATTTTAAATAAATAAAGAATTTAAGTTATCATTTCAACAGAACACCAGATAGACATGTGATTATGATTTAACTAAGTATTTTTTCGGGGGATTAGTAATGGGAACTGGTAATACTTTGTCTCAGCTGCGTCTGCGCCGCTCACTAGACTAGTCTCATGTCATTCGCGTACGCGCATCGAATTAAGGCGGTTGTGCGTTAACACGCGTCGAAATATTAACTGCCGGTTTCGTGACGTATATTATTACCCCTATTTCCAAAACCAATCAATGGTTTTTATATATTACGTCACAAACGAAACGAAATAAGTGTTCTGGTGAGCCAGTGTCTGTGAGGTGTTTAGTGTTTACGTGCGTAACTCGAGAAGAACTGCCGAGGGTACTTTCACTGGACTGAAAGTTTTAAAATATTCATTCGGAGCTTCTTTAATATTATAAGGATGTGTCAGGAATGCGTACGGCTATAAGGTGAATATCTAGGTCTAATTAGAAATTGTATAAATTAGATATAATAGTGAGATCGATTGTTGTCGCCGCCCGGTACATTGAATGTCATTGTTTTCAATAAGCGACATTCATTTTTATCCTACTTATAAACAAAAGAAACATCTGGACTTCACATTTTAAGTTATAATGAAAATATAACCGTAGTTTTTGTAAAACAGTTAAGACCTGAATAAAATACTTTACGAAACACTCAGTTTGTAACCTAATATAAATAGTTTCAATTGGGCTCAAAAAGCTCTTTTCAATTGGGTGTAATCTGTCCGTTGCTAACAAATCTACCGAAACGTCAGTGTTATATGGTTTTTGTAGGATACAGTGCAACAAATAAGTCTAAATATCAAAATTGTTTCAGCTTTTACGTGCAATAGTAGCAAAGTTACTTAAGTAAAACCTGTTTAGATTAATAAAAGGTTATCGTAATAAACTGTTCATTCCCTAATTTTACACATAGAAATTTAGCGAAAATTTGGACTAATATCCAAGTACGTGAGTGCGATCATATAAAAGGTCGTATTGTCGAAAATGAATCGGCATTTAAAACTATTTTTTTATTATTCTCTATTATGCCCTCTACTTGTTATAGTTCAGGGGAAATGTTCCAATCATTTTAAAAACTAAAGCTAATACCCGATTAAAAGATACGGGCAAAAATTCCTCATTCATCAATCAATCCATGCATTAATCTTCATAAAACCTAATCTTAGAATAGTTGAGAGATTTGCTGTCATGCAAATAATAACGGACTGGCTTCATTTTTATTTATATATTATATTTACTAATTAAAGTAGCGAATGATGTACTATGGCGGTGAAGTGCTAGTTATCCTTACTTCCTTACTGAAATATTATAAATGCGAAAGTAATTCTGTCTGTTGCGCTTTCACGCCACAACTACTAAACCGATTTAAATGAAATTTAGTGTGACATTTAAAAGTCTAAATTATTAAAATGCAACTCAAAACCACTATTCCACAGGGATGAAGTCGTGGTTACAGCAAGTACAATATTATACACGTCCAGTCCATTTTTAAATTTCAAAATTCCAGACTTTAAAATCGGTGTAAATTACAAAATTGTATATAGGTTTGTTATTTCTTATAAATGCCACTGAGTTATTAATTTTTAATGTAATCTGGTAAATATCTGGTTTTGTAAATAAAATACAATAATATTGTCTGTGAATAATTTTATTTTGATTTATGTTATTCTTATATGTGAACAAAGTCTCTGAATTCCATTGTACGTGTACATTATACCGTTTATCTTGTAACATTCTAACGTATCTTCTTGATCTATTTGCTCTCATATACACATCACAGATAAAAAACTTTTATCTGACGTAATCTAGCGTTGTTTTCATTTTTTTTCTTCAAGTGCATAGCAAACATCGACTTGCGAAACCGATAACTGTTTAATGAACTATACTCGGTATTTCGATGACTGAATAATGGTTGAGCATATGCATTTTAATAAGACACCCGAATAACTTTTGGATATTTATATTTGGAATATGTCAAAAACAACCTTTAAAAAAAGGCATACTATAATGTTGAAGATTATTTAAGCCATAAAAATGTTTTTGTAACTAAACACACTGTAACCTATAAAAACTATATTTAAAGGAGTAACTGCTGAGTTTCTTGCCAGTTCCTTCTCAGTGGAATCAACTGTCCAAACCAGTGGTAGATTTGCGACCAACGGACAGACTACTGATGATGCAAAAGAGATTTTTTTACCTTGCGCTAATATCAGAAATTCCTGGTTAGAATTGAAAAATTCTTTTAATTTTAGATAGTCTATTTATTAAAGTAGGCTATAGGGTATATTACATCGCGTTATAACTGATAGTGGTAGAAAATAAATGTAAATAGCAGCCAAAGTAGGGAAATTTAATTCGTTTTTAGAGCGTCCGTTGTCTTACGTAAACTGTTAAAGTAACGTAACAATCAATTACGATGGAATTCTTTCTCCTTTTAAGAGTTATTAAAAAAGTCCGGGAAAGTATGTCATCTTTTAAGGTTTACTCACTATCACCATTTTTATAGTAAGCAAATTTGTCATGTTTTAATAACACGTAGACGAAGTTGGACGGATCTAATAGTCTTAGAATAAATATGACTACTAAACAATTATTTTTTGAATGACAAATCATAATCTCAACGTCACCATAAGTATAGTGTTTAAATACTATACTTATGGTAACTTTGAGTAGAATTTTCACAATACATTTGCGATACTAATGGAGACACGAGATAAATAAAACTGAAGTTAATTAATTGACTTTAACAAATTTAACGATTTTGTATTGATATCTGTGTGACATGGTAATATGTTTAAATTTTATATGGTTATATATCTTTCTTTTTGTCTCTCATATGACACCACCTCGTGATAGAAGAGTAACGAGCCAATCAATATTGTATTATTGAAGACTTCTCCATTGAAATTCTACTATGACAGTGACTTATTAGTTATTACATTTATAGGTTTTATAGATATAAAACTAGCATTGTTTTTATTGAAATATCGCGCAACTGTGATAATTATGCAGAGGTAAGTTACATCATCACTCTGGTCCTCCATTGTAGAGGAATCATAGAATACAATACTTTATAATAGAATTAATAAATTCAAATGTGAAAAAACACTGACGAGTAACGTATGCTTCTAAACAAAAGAGAATCTTAGCTTGATTTTAATCTTGTTTGATAAAATTTTTCGTTGTTTTAGATTAACATGCATTTTCTGGAAACGAAGTGAAATAATAGAAACTACTTTGCCTCAGTTTTGTATGATAGCATGGTGGTTATCCATGACCGGATTACCACCATAACAAATTTATAAAAAGTCATTAAATGTAATAAAAATCACAATTTTCTAAACTACAAAATTGAAATTGAAACCATAAAGTTAAATATTAAGGAAGTAAATAAGTAAATAGCAGCCTATTAGCGTCTTCTTTACTTATAGTAGAAAGGGATTTTAGAGCATATACCACGCTGCTTTACTGCGTGTTAGTAAGCATAGTATACAAGTGCACTCTCTATTCGTTCACTCTCATAGCCCGATGTGGCGGAAATCCAACACGACAGGGGAGAGATTAGGACACAGGACCTAAGGCTTAACATGTTCTCCGAGGCAGGGGGGTGGACCTCATGTCTGTAGCCGAACATACAAACCATTTGACAATGAGACAGATGGGGCAAATATTAACTACTAAGCAAATGTGTACTATAGTAAATAGTTATTATAAGTATTAAGTTCTAAATATTACACCTATATTTAGACTCATAAAAATCTGTATACACGAAGTTTGTTATGTCAGAATAACATCCTTTTACTAAACAGATAAGATTTTTTTAGACAAGAAGGAAGTGAATTTTTATAGGGATGTATTATCCTTAATACTATAATATAGTTTTCATTGAAATTCCAGTAATATAAAAGTAATTTATCGTAATTTCTTCAAGTTTAAGTGAGTAAAAACACAAAATATAATCACCAAATCTCCCCTCAGTTTTACGTTCCCTATGTACATTTAGGGGCCAGTTAAGGGGATAGTTTATACAGCTAAGTTGTCCAATAACATTTGATGCTTTAGGAAATGGTTGGATACGTTAGAGTTCAAATTAAAAAATTATTTATACAAGTAGTATTTTATAGTACTTTTGAACGGTTTATAATATTTTTTTCTCTATTATTTCAATGTGCAATGATGATATCAAAGAAAGACTTAAAATCTAAAGTTCGAGGGTTTCTTAACACCGTTCTGAGGAGAATCAACAACAAACTTGTGTTACTTTTTTTCATCACCATTATTACAATGCCATTATACTTTATTATGATTAGAATAAGATTAGATACTGCTTTACTTTTAAACCTAAACAACGAGTGAAACACCGCAAAAACGCGCTGTGACGTTTATTGAAACCGTACAAACTTTGGCTTGTGTTTTATACACAATATATTAATCGAGTTTAGTAGATAAAAAAATATAATAGGAAATCCAAAATCATAATATCGTGGCTGGATTTCCTTTTAAACAATAAAATACTATAAGAGTACCTACGAATTACATTGTAATATGCCACAAATAGACACAAATAATGTAATCTATTTATATAAATCAATGCTGACTTATATCGCGCCGCGTATCACTTCCTGTACAAAATATCGCTGGTTGACCCGAAGGTTAAGAATGCCGACTAAAGAGATCGTGACTTCGAATTGCATTTGTAACGTAGCATGAAATATTTACAATCGTTTTGATTGTATGTTATCAACCTCTCAGGTGGAAGTAGGACGTCAGGCTTGCCAAATCTCTACTGTTCTACTTTGGGCTAAACGTACCCCTGTGTTTAATGTCACATTTCATTTCATCTATTTATGGGTATATCGCGTTCTCGTCTTCCGTCGTTTAAATAAAAACAACCACAGTCAATTTTCACAGATTATTTATTACTTTAAAATAAATTATGAATAATTTTTTAATTAAATGAGAAACCAATAATTTATGGGTGCAAGGTGTGCACCGGACACAACTTCGAGTAAGAATGCCCGCCAGTCTAATGCGGGGGTAGTTCGAATGTGACTAGATGTTTGTTGCTAGCTCGCTGTACACCTAGTTACCAAAATTAAAAAACGTTGCTGCCGCCAGGTACATACCACGACTGTCGGAGTACACATTTATATGTCGGAGTGCGGTAGTCTGTGGAACGCTGGCCCCATTTGTCTAACGGCGTGGGTCAATAAGTGACAGCGCGGCGCACGTCCCTCCAGTTCTCGGGTGACGGCCCGCCGGTGCGGTCGACTTTTGAATCTGTCGCGTTCCGAGCTGTTGTTCTTAATGAGTTTGTGTATAATGTTAATTAATAAAGTGTTTGATTGCACCAACATTACCCACAAAAGCCCACAGTCGGCGGAGAACCCTACGTACCTATGCTTTGTGCTTCCTGTCTCTCTTATTCTCAGACATATATATATTTTGTCGGAATTCTGATCCAGTTCCATGGATCGTGGTTACGACAAAACTTTCTCTTGAGCTGCGATGGGGTGTTCAGCTCCATCCAGGAGCGTGGGACTCACTGTTCACCAGAATACCCACTAAAACCCAGCGGAACCCTCTTATCGGAATGGTGGCCGTCAAATGTTCGTTGACTCATTTAGCTGAATCTGATTCAAAGGTTCAAGAAATACGAAGCAAGCGGGCAAAATTGGACCGTGGGACGCCCCTCCTCCTCCAGCAGGAGAGAGGATCTTTGACTGCTCTCTCTCCCTTTGCTTCTGAAGGAGGCATTAGCTTCCTTCTGCAAGGTTGTGTCAAGTCGCATTTTAATTTGGTTTTTCATATCATTAAACCCAGAAATTTTTAGTTTCAAATATTTAAAAAAAAACAATTTTCTTTTTACTCCTACAAAGTTAACGTACGCATTAGCGTAAAACGTTTGTCATAGAATTGATTCCCACAAATATAACGCCTTAAAATAATTTTTGTAGCATAATATCACATATGTTACATTAAAAATAAGCACATTTATGAACATACAACGAAACATAAAATAATATAAGCAAATACTTAAGTAAAGCAACACATAATCTACCCTGAGTAAGCAACATCCGACAAAAATGCGTGTGAGGTTAACACTTGTAAACGATAAATAAATTATAGGGTTGTCAATTTTAACGAAAAAGTTAAAATATTATTTCTTAAAAGAAAATTAAATCACTAGACATAGTAAAGATTTAGTGCATTTAACATAAATTAAAATACTAAAATTTACACAATTATTGAAATATTGGATGCCCATTGAGACTTCTTAGTCTGATTTTATATTGGGCAATAGAGCAATACCTCGACATAAAGTTTCTGTTTTTCTTTCTTCTAGAAGACAAATTTAAGAGCTGAAGTAGGGAAAAGGGAAGATATTCTCTCAGGATCCACCAAATGCCTTGTGCTCCGATAGTACATGTTTCTTATATAGATTATGATTCTATTAATTACACGGGTTCATTATCAAAGCCCATTTTTATGTTTTTGTTAAAATCCTTTCAATAATATAAAAAATGTCGATCGTAAGATATACATTCTTAGAAATGTTTATAGTAAAAACGATATATCTATTATGTATTTCACAACCTGGAGCAAAGTTGCGAATACTCGCTTAACTAGTTAGTATCCCGGATTCAATTACAGGCAGGGAAAAATTAGGAAGGTGTCTTAAATTTGCCCAGCCAGGTTTCTGGTTTGTTTAGATCTGTAGAAACCATTAAGTGGTAAATCAAAAGTTGATATCAGGTGAAATCACAAGACAAACGCTAACCTGTCTTCAATAACTAGTTTTCTACACACCTTTGCTTAAAATTCTTGCAGTGTTTTTACTTAACTAGGGAATATAACGACAAAATGAGAAAACATTGTAAGTGCGTGCGTACAAAGTACATGTCAGATTTGAAACTTCTTTGGAAAACTAATTTTTAAGTTTTGTTTATATTTATACAAGTTTAAAACTTTAGATCTTCGAGACTTAATGAGAGGGCAAAAGATAGATATGTTAGGAATTAAATATTAAAATTACCTAACCTTCAAACGAATTGGCATTAAAAACGCTGCACATCTTCGTGTCATTCAATTTTATCCTCTTGCCTAAAGAAATTTCACTTCAAAACTGAGGGTTTTCATTCAAATAATTATAGCTAGCTTTATATTTCCGTGTGACTGTTGAGTTCCACAACCCTAGCAATATTCCCGCTGTTAGGAAATCTATTTTTTTTATCATCTCACGCTTGGAAGTGGGAATTGTGGCATGTGGTGGAAGCACATAGAGCCGCGGTGACAGATGAATGTCCTCAATGAGCTCACGAGAGACATTTCCATACTTCCGTATGTATTTATTGCTTAGTAAGTATTTGTAACTTTAAACTAGTAGCACGAAATCTGTTAATTACTTTATAATGGTATAGATTGTAAAATTATATTGGCAAGTACCTAATTTAACTGAAAATCTAAGAATAATAGTCCACACAAGATAAAAAATGAAATCTCGCGTCTGTGTCTTAAGATATTTAACAATGTCAAAGGTCTCATATCTTAAGGCGTTGATTATAGACATAATGAAAAAAATTCAAATTTTCACATTTACAAACTATACACCGATAATCTGGAGCCTGAAAAAGGATTATAAGCTGTTTGCAGTAATACACAGCAAATAGCTCATTGAATTATTTATACGTATGTTTGTTATTTGTAAAACAATTTGCCTAAATTAATGAAAATGCTACCCAAAAAACATTCCACACAGATGAAGTCGCGGTTTTAGCTAGTGAATAATAAAAGAGTTTGATTCGTTTTACAATTTTATAGCTTATCTCTTATTGCGAAACCCCTAATTTGACTACTATATTAAACTAAACAATTATTAAGAATTTGGACTTCTGAAGCTGAATTAGTTATCTGTGTTTCAACTTCAGTGCCTTATCCTCTTCGTATATATTATTATGGAACCCACGAATATTTTTAAAATTGTGCTCAAGATTTAATCTTATTCTACAAAACATTTCTGGAAAAATTTGTAATTCATTCTGGTCTTCATCAAAATTGGCCACAGGTAAATATTATACGTCCATCCAACCAAGGCGACCCTGGGTTTTTCTTCATAGATATGCCAATCGCTAAATCACCAGTACCATCTCTCGGTCGCACATTGTACATGCTTGCACACCTGTACACTTGGCTAAACTCCGGATTAGGGACCACTCCATGTGTGAATGTGGCTTAGACGAAGGTTCTGTTTCCCACATCTTTCTCAATTGTCCCAAACTTTCCTACTCCATTTATAATGTTCTTCCTCCACATATCCCTCGTCCTGTAAATGTAGAATATATTCTATATAGTAGTAATTGTAAATATTTATGTAAATATATTAAAAATAATAGAATTAAGTTGTAAAATAATTGTTTATTGTTAGTCATATACATATATATATATATATATATATATGTCGGAGGGCAGATATCTGTGGAACGCTGGCGCCATCTATCGGCGTCGACGGAGTCAATGGTGGCGGTCCGGCGGGAGTCACTCGACAGTTGTCGAGTAGCGCTCGATCGGAACAGTCAACTGTTGAAACTGTCGCGTTCCTAGCTATTAGTGTTAATGAGTTTGTGTAAATTGATATCGGGAACATTAAGTGATTGAACATTATAAACCGAGTTAATTAATA
>JACTOM010000493.1:3570228-3614849 GCA_015832385.1 Elymnias hypermnestra | reverse complement strand
ATATATATGTCGGAGGGCAGATATCTGTGGAACGCTGGCGCCATCTATCGGCGTCGACAGAGTCAATGGTGGCAGTCCGGCGGGAGTCACTCGACAGTTGTCGAGTAGCGCTCGATCGGAACAGTCAACTGTTGAAACTGTCGCGTTCCTAGCTATTAGTGTTAATGAGTTTGTGTAAATTGATATCGGGAACATTAAGTGATTGAACATTATAAACCGAGTTAATTAATACAGTGTTTGATTGCACCAACAATACCCATGAACGCCCACAGAATAAGAAATTAAATAATGGATCTAATTAATAACGATGTCGGCGGAGAACCCTACGCCCCTGTGTTTTATGTTTCTCCGTTCTCTCTTATTCTCCGACATATATATATATATATATATATATTCGTGTTGCGTTGTCCATTTTATTTGGTGGTGCTTTAACAATATATTTCAATTATTTATAGGTAATTGGAATTAAACTACGGATGTTCTTACAAACCCAACAATTTCCTTCGTGTCTTCCCTAATAAACTTGACACTGGCGAGATAACCTGTGCCCAATTGGCACACCTGAAAGCCACTAAACAAAGAAGAAGAATTTAGTTTTATATATAAAACACCAGATAACTGATTACAGAAAAGAGTTAGACAAACAAATTTCTTCGTGGTAATTATTGTTGTAAATTACAATATAGTTTATTCTCAAAAATTATACGAGATCCCGAAATTTTATGTAGCAATTGTATTGTAAAAAATATGGCTAAAATCTTCCTTAACGGCTGAACCGACTTGCTTGATTTGCAAGATTCAAGAATGATTAATATTCACAATTCAATCCAGAGTTCTCTATAAAATCAAAATCAAAATATTATTTATTCAAGTAGGCTCAGAAAGCAATTTCAAATCGTCAGTAGTCTGTCCGTTGGTAACAAATCTACCACCGGATCAGAAAGTTGAATCCGCTGTGAAGAAACCGGCAAGAAACTGAACGGTTACTCTTTTAAAGATAGTTTTGTATGCTACAATGTGTAATATATTACTTCTGTGAGCAACTCGAATCAAGTCCAAACGTTTCTATCGCTTAAATAATCTTCAACATTATAATATGCCTTTTGTAAAAGGATGTTTTTGACATATTTCTTCATTATGTGAAGGCAAATCTAAAATTGATTGAGGTATCTTATTAAAAATGCGTATGCTCAACCCAACAAATGTTTCTGAAACTTCTTCACTCTAAAATATTAATGAGTCTGTTGAGTTATAAATATATTTAGCGAGTGTTAAGAAGTGTAGAGGTACTAGTGAAACTTAGGAAACAAGAAGATATTTAAAAGATAGATGAGCAAAACATATCTAATCCTCATATCATTATTGACATCGTTAACCCACGTTTCAATGATGTTTTAAGATGGAAACATGAATAACAGCACCTATCTCATTAAAACCTAATATAGTAACGATACATTTCTCTGTAAACAGAATAATTACGGCAATATGGGAATATTTGTTATTCATTTAATTGCTTTGTGATTATATATTTGAAATAAATCCATATAGAATATGTTACATTATATTAATATCTGTGCATATGAAGGCAAGAAGAAACCTTGGTAGCTTTGGGTTTTAGGCCGTGTATTTAAAGGATTCAAAAATGCTTTGAAAATTATATCTTTTAGAAATAACTTTTGACTTTGAATTTCTGAAATTATAACTGCTTTTTGCACCTACTTAGTTTTGTAAGAATCTTAAATAAATCTAAACTAATATTATAAAGAGCAAACATTAGTGTTTTTGTAAGTATTTATATATCTATATATGTATGTTCGTAATGTTTTCAGACAAAAACTACTGGACCAATTTCAAAAATTTGGTCACCGCTAGAAAGCTGCATTTTCACTGAGCCACATAGGCTACATTACTTTCTCAAAAAAAAAATAGGAATCCCTAATATATATCCCTACATAAAATGTATTAATGTAACCCAAGGTATAAATTTTAAAACTTAATAAAAGTGCCGATAATAATCAAACCATTTTATTCATACCTCTATATTAATCCTTATCATATTAAAGACCGTTTTAATACCTGTAAAATACTTTTTAAATGATTATAATCGCACATTCCATTCAAAAGATATGACCCTTATAACTGGGCCTGCGACTGTTGCCTTAGTTCATATCCCAAGGATACTAATGATACCCACCGATATACCTACACTGTTTTTATTTTTATGAAGCTTAAAAGTACTGGAGCGATTTCAAAATTCTTTTATTACGTATAGAGTTTTTTTTAATATTTTTTATATTGACTAAGGTCGAACATTCTACGTAAAGGATGTTAGGAATTTAAAAATGTATTAGTTAGATATATATTCGTTGTAAAGTAAAATCTGTATATTGTCTAGATTATGAATGTATGTGCGTTTCTATAAATCTAAAAGGAAGTAATGAAAAACTAAGTGAAATCTAACTTTTAGAAAATAAATAAATGATAGTTCGACGTAGTACATTTTCCACTGTCACGAGATAGGTATTCACGCGAGTGAAACCGCGGGCTTTGCTAGTACATAAATAATTCGCTTACATATGCAAACAGAAGAAACATGTTTTAAGTTCTGGGGTTCAACATGCATATTTACTAAATTATATGATAGCATTTCTATGTGAGCAGTTGTGCAGGTGAGTCTGAAAATGAACATGATTAAGACGAAAATTATGTCTAATATCCATGTACCGCCTCACCCAGTCATCGTTGAGAACTCAGTTTTCGAAATTGTTGACGAGTACACCTAGGACATATAGTCCAGCTATGTAGATCCAATTTCGAGAAGGAGGTCAACCGCCGAATCCAACTCCGTTGGGCAGCGTTCGGAAAGCTACGCCAGATATTTTCGTCCGATATCCCTCAGTGTCTGAAGACCAAAGTCTTCGAACAGTGCGTGTTGCCAGTGATGACCTACGGTTCTGAGACGTGGTTGCTGACTATCGGCTTCATGCGGAAGCTCAGAGTCACTCAGCGTGCGATGGAGAGGGCTATGCTCGGAGTTCCTCTACCTGATCGAATTAGAAATGAAGAGATCCGTAGTAGAACCAAAGTCACTGACATAGTCCTACGAATCGCGAATCTGAAGTGAAAATGGGCGGGGCCCATAGTCCGAAGGACCGATGAATGTTAGGGGACAAAGGTGCTGGAGTGGCGACCCCGCACCAGATGGCGCAGTGTAGGCAGGCCGCCTACAAGGTGGACCGATGATATAAAGAGGGTCGCCGGTAGCCGCTGGAGCCGGGCCTTGTGAACATCATTACGTGAGACCTATCTCCAGCAGTGGACGACCATCGGTTGAAGTGATGACGACGATTTCTATGTATTTTTTCAATAACTGATCGATGTTTACGAATTTTTAACGATACCTTGTTGAACATAAAACGTCTCATTAAAAGACGGAAGTCTTTTCAACATTTACAGTATTCAGAGCTCAGTATTATGTATTTAGTATAGTTGTTTGAAGAGTTGAACGACTCCGTCTAATTATAGTTTATATGTTAGGTATTTATAAATAGTGCGGCCTGTTCTATGGGTGGATGTATAGGGTTGCCAACTAGGTTGGAATATACTGGATTTAACAGCACCAACTTCTAAAAATTAGGTCTTTCTCAATATCAAATTTGACTATCTGGCTTTACATTTAAATGTCTACAAAATGCATTATATATTTTATAAAGATTTATAATTACTAAATAGACTCTATTAACACCAAAATAATATTCATTTGAGCAGCAACAATAAAAAAATGTTATCAAAATGCAATTCCAATTATCACAATTCCTTAACACTTTAAAATCCTTTAAAAACCTCTGACCGGTTTGTATAAACAAATTAAGCTGCAACTATGTTGTACTCTTTTAATTTCTTGTAATCTCACTATAAAATAACTCAGCTCTGTTATCTGCGTTATATATGGCTGCAGAGTATGATCCAATTTATGGTGTACCATATGCAAACAAAACCCTTAATCTTAGGAATCAGGATACCTGTAGCCAGCAGTGGGACGTTAATGGGCTGCTACTTACATACTTTAACTTAATTCCTTTTGACTGACAAAAAAGGGAAGAGGTTATCAATTAGTCTGTATTATTTTAAAATTGTTACCTATAATATCATATCTTCCGACTGGGTAAACCGATCTTGATGATTCTTTTTTTATATGAAAGGTGGTACTTGTCATAGGGTACCATTTTTTTTAGTTCAGTTCTGATGATGTCCATGCGAAAACCGGATTAGTCTTAAATTTGCATTAAGCATGTCCGCGACATATGTAAGTATAACTCAATATCACGCCAACCGATTTCGATGATTCGTTTTATGATAGTTTGGTTTGGTTTTGGTTTTTACTAAGTAACGGAACTCTTCAATTCTTAGGAGAAAATTAATGATACTCGGCAAAATCTTTTATAGACTATCCAGATTTTTGAGTCACCAACCGTTGGTATGGTCAAGTGATTGTTGTAGTTAAATCTGATGATCAACGGAATTCCTTACAGTAAGGGTGCGGCTTTTGGCAGAATATATAACTGTCTGTAATCAAATGGCAATGAGCTTATGAGGTGTATTATGTGTGAAGCGGTGGTGGCGAGTGTGGGAGGGTGGGGGACTTTTGCGTATAAGTGATGTCTCGATTAACATGAAAAAAACTGGTGATAGCGGGGTGGCTAAGCAACCGACCTATAACGTATAAGGTTGCGGGTTGGTGTATTATATGAGCAACGCGTTTTTAGGTGTACCCATTTAGACAAATTTTTCCGTTTACTTCAAATTTACTAAAATGCACAAAATGAATAAAAATTGTAACAAAAAAAGAATCGCATTTTTTAAAGTTCTTCGTATTCTTATATTTGGAGTCGGTGTCTCGGTTAATTTTTAGAGCATATTAATATATTTGTAAGAGTTGGTTTTGAAGGTGGTTCTTTTTTGTTAAAATTTTTATTTATTGCTTTAGACAGTATTAACAGCCTGGCCCACTGCTATATACTCTATAATTATAGAAATAGGTGAATTCACAATATCCACGTACATACGCAAACTATTATCTAATGAAAAATCGTTCACAATAAAACACAATTGCATAGGTTTATACATTGTAGTCACAAAGTCAATGGATGAATGCATTTTCTGTGCACAAAGGGTACAAAACACAATGAAAATCAAACATCACTGCTTAACGACCTCAGCTGCTCTAACTTCAAAACAAGAAATTTAATTTGAAAAACTTATCACTTATATCTCATAAGATAAGTGAAAAGGGGTATAGACAATAATCATAGCTAGATAGATAGAATACTCTTTATTGTACACCGTGAACATTTGTATTAGTAAAGGCACATAAAAATACACTTATACCTTTGAGCGAATGGAATTTCTAGTATAAAATTTGGTATGTCGTCTACAAATAAACATGTACATATATAAATATATAGATAAATATAATATACATATCTTTAAAATACTAGTTGTTAAAGTATCTTAAAACATACTTGTCATGTCATGTACAAATTTACAAATAATTTGTTATTACTTCTCTCTTCATGTTTTTAATATATCCAGTGATTTAGCTTCTTTTTCTACTAGAATATGGTCGTTTCATAAGTGAACTGCTCGCACAGAAAAAATCATCGTAGAAATTTGTTTTATGGTTAGTTTAAGCTGATGAAAACTAATTTAAGCTGAAACGAGCCCTAAACATATAATACAATAAAATAAAAAAAATTACCCTACATAGAACTATACACACCGGCATATTAAGCGGAACATTAAAAAAAAGTTTGATATCAGTATCATAACCTTATATGACACTGGTATCAAACTTTTTTTATGTTCCGCTTAATATGGCGGTGTGTATATAATAACATGTACTACATTTCAAATTAATGAAAACATATTTTATTAACGATTGCAAATTTGAACAAAATATGCATAGAGTATAGACTAATAATATGAATTAAATTAAGTTAGGTATTGCTTGTTATGTTATATTTAAACATTCCTATACAATATAAATGTTTTTGAAGTGAAACTTCTTTAGGCGAATGAGGGTAATAAATTTACGGATGAAACGCGTGATTAACGCCACGAAGATGTGTAGCGTTTTTTATGCTAATTCGTTTGAAGGTTAGGTATTTTTAATATTTACAAAGAACATGTGGCATTTTAATTGGCCACTCGTAATTTAATATACTATTAATAAAAAGATTTCATAAATTCTCTTTTCTAAATTTTAAATTCAAAAACGAAAATAATTTCTAATATTGTGAAAAACATGAGGCATTTTTATTTACTATTTGTCATTTGAGATTTTAATAAATTATTTGTATTAATTGTCGACACTTTTAATGACAATTAAATTACTAACGTATCTTCTTTTTTCCCACCCTCTATGTTTCGCAAATCTAAGGTTTTAGATTGTATAAATTTATACAAGACTTAAAAATTAGTTTGCCGGAGAAATTTCACTATTTCCACGTGTACTTTGGACGCACGCACTTTCAACTTTTTTTATGACCAATGACTATAATTTCAGATGAAACACAATTAAGGATAATTGTATTATAGTTACCTCATGTATTATAGAGATAATCGATGTGTATAGAAGAAATTGTTACGTAAGCTTTTACTCTCAATATTATAATTAGGCAAAATTACTGGTGGGGTTTATGACTACCTGTTTTTTTTTTAAGTCTCAAGACAAAGTGCAAAGCAATATTGCAATCTATTATGACTAAACAAGCGTGATGTTAATTGTAATACGTTTAGCGGAAACGTGTTGTCTTCAAGAAAATGTAATCAATTGAAGTAACGATGACTCACTGTCGCAATCACTGATGAAGTAATGAATATCGCTTCAGTTTTATGAATGATTTCTAAACATTCGCATTGGATAATCCTTGTTTTTGCTCGTTCGTAATATATCAAATTATATTAAATATTAGTATCAAATAGTGTTGCGCGAAAAACGACAGTAACAATTTGCAAAGTGTGGTTCTAACGAAAAATTATAAAGTGTTATTGGAATACAAACATGAAAACAATAAAAACTTGTTTTGGTCATGTAAGTATAAAGCAGGTGTTGCTTACATTTACGTTATGTTACGTGTTGGGAATATTCATTACGCTTACACATAAATAAAGGTTAAAACAAAATTATAATAGAAAGTCGCTTAGTTAAAAGTAATTATCTATTAAGTAAGAATAATATGAATGTTTTTATAAGAAATCATATTAAGACTACGTTAGCTAAAAACTAAGATCTATTGGAGATAAGATTGAGGAAGTTCTTTGTATTAAAAAGGTGATAAATGAAATGGAGTGGCCAACCTATAACCATCTCTTTGTGCTGAATGTGTACTTCTTCAACATCGGGGAATATTTTGACAGCAAATTGCTCTTTCAACGATGATGTAAAAAGAAACCATGTAAACGTATACGTTGTAAAGCGGTATATTTTACAATGCTACATTCTTTAAAGGAAGCACGACTCATCTTATGCGTAAATCGTACAATATCTGAAACCGCAGTGGATATGTTAATAATACTCGTATAATATAAGAAGAATTAGCTTTTACCCGCGAATTTCACAATAGATTTTGCGATAAAATTAAATCCAGGTGTGTTTTTCAGAATTCCAACGGTTTATGCGTGAAAGAATAACAAACAAACAAATGCACTTTGGATAGTCAGTTATGAATTTGAAATAAAACTGTTTTTGTAGTAAAAACAGGGTGGCTTTTTCCATAAAAAATTACCTATACGATAAAAATCGGTTTAAATACATAAAAAACGACCAAACTTAGTTTTTTGTGGGATCAAGGGGTGAACCTTTGGTATTTTACGTAATTATCAATTCTCTTAATCAGGATGCATTAAAAAAATACTGTTGAACTCACTGGTTGCTAGTATTGTCTTTCCTAACGGAAATCCCAGGTTCGATTTCTGTAATAGTATTTATATATTTCCTATTTAGTTGAATTTTGTTGAAACGTCACAGAACTATACAGCACACAATAAAAAAAAGGATATCTGTAATTTGATTTCCATATTAATGCCTGGATATCGGTACTTTATCACTATCAACATTTTAACATATTTTAAAGACATATTCCTGTTATTATTCTAGCCTATTTGTATTGACACTTTTAGATAAGTAAGGATAAGATTGTCATCTGACCTCCAAGCTTGAACCAATGACATAAATTTGCATACATGTTGGTATTATAGTAACAGTTCACTGATTATCTACTAGTTATACATATAAAGATATAACTAACCCCAATATAATATTTATATTACCAGGCTAAGGCCCAGCAAGGTGTAATTGGATTTAGATTGTTAAATTTATTTATCTTTGAAACCTCTAACCTTTCCAACCTTATTTAAGAAGAAAATAATTAATATATAAACTAAAAAAATTCAAACTTCACATTTACAAACTATATCTTTTATGGTATGTAAAACTTTGTCAGAATTATTTTTTTGACATAATGGAATCTATTAAAGTAAGTTTTAGGAAATTCCACCTTCAAAGGGTAGTGCGGGTATATTTCTTATTTGTAAAACAATTTGCCTAAATTAATGAAAATGCTACCCAAAAAACATTCCACGCAGACGAAACCGCGGGTTCAGCTAGTATTATATAAACGACAGATTATATGTGAATAAATATAATAGTGATCTCTATTATTATTTCTCTAAAACTATGCACGCATACTTAAACTTTAATACAATGGTTCCTTTCGCGATGTAGAATCAACTAATAATGGATTTTACCATATTCTCACGGATTGGGGAACTACACGGGTAACAAATCTTGGCACAGCCATTATGAATATAAAATGAAACGAAACAACTAGCCATAACAAGGTGCGGGCATGAGATTCGAAATCAAATAGGTCGTTCCAACCAGTTTGCCGTTGCCGTTATCGGCTTGACTGTGTAACTTGAACCGCCTAGATTTAATATCCAACGATATATTTACATCAAAGCTATTGCTCAACATAAAAAAATACAGTTTCTTATCATATCTGTCATGATATGATCTTTATATATAATTCTATATGTGTGGGAAAGTCTTTCTATAATATTAAATCTATTTTCTTTCATGTTTTAGGTGGATTCTAGAATATAACGTATTTTTTCTATAGGGAAGTACTCGGTTAACACTGCCTAAATATTTACATACAGGTGTGTGCACACCCACATACGTGCGCACACACGCCTGCACACACACACGCACACACATGCAAATGCGCGCGCACACACACACACACACACACACACACACTGTATTTAAACAGGACGATTTTTTCCAAAATCATTTACAACTGTCCGTTAAAGCTAATGCAAAATATACTTTAATATATTTAATGATTTATTACAATCTATAACTTTTACTTAACTTATCCTATCATTTATTCATGTCATTGGCATTTGATTACAGACAGATATAGATTTTGCCAAAAATCACACTCTTACTGTAAGCCGTTGAGCAGTTCCATTGATCTTCATATTTAACTACGACTAGCACTTGACCATACCGAAGTTACGGTAGGCGACTCAAATATCTGGATAGCTTATAGAAGATTCTGCCGAGTCTCGTTCATTTGCTCCTGAGAATTGAAGAGTTCCGTCACTTTGTCATGGATTCCATCATCAGAACCTTACCAAACTATCACCTTGAAGTATATTCCTTCTAATAAAAAAGAATCATCGAAATCGGTTGGCGTGATCTTGAGTTTTTCGTCCGTTTGTCGCGCACATGCTTAATGCAAATTTAACACTTTTCCGGTTTTCTCATGGATGCAATCATCAGAACTGGATTTTTAAAAAATGGAACCCTATGACGAGCACCACCTTTCATTAAAAAAAAATCATCAAGTTCGGTCCACCCAATCGGGAGATATGAGGTAAAAAAAAAAACTACAGACGAATTGATAACCTACTCATTTTTTTGAAGTCTGTTAAAAAGCAAAAAGAACGCAATGTTATATGCATAGTAAGCCAATGCCTAATTTTTTTTTTTTCTTGACGGGGGGGAAATGTTCAAAAACATACAAAAATTCAAAAATCAATATTGAGTTTTCTATTAAGATTTTCTCAATTTCAAAATTTGCCGGAAGTTGGCGGTGTAATCCACCCCCGTACCTCGGAGACCACGTTAAGCCGTCGGTCCTGCGCCCAATCTCTCTCCGGTTGTGCAGATTATCGTCACATCGGACTATGAGAGTGAAGGAATAAAGAGTGCACTTGTGTACTATGCTTGCCAATCCGCAGTGGAGCAGCATGGTGGGTCTATGCTCTAAAAACCGTCCCTCCTCGGAGTGAGGAGGCCTGTGCCCAGCAGTGGGACATTAATGGGCTGCTACTTACCTTTACCTGTTGAGTAAAAAGTAAAAAAATATAGTTAAGATAAGTGCACAATAACGCTATGTTTTAGTTGTTAGTGGAAACTTTATTGATGTGTTAGTTTTAAGTGAATACCTATGTTAGTCAATAAGTAAATTGTTTGTTTCCCAAATAAAAATAATATTATTCAAGTAATATTATTTTTAGATTTAAATCTATTTCCAGCATAGCATAACGAATTGACGTAGGCATTATTAAAAAAATGTAGCAATAATTTTAATGCAGCTTTATGGTACGTTGAATGTCACAAAGTTCTGCCCAATCAACTATTAAGTGATCGGACAGTAAAAAGTGCGCTGACCTTGCTCGGAGTTTTTGCACCATGATGTCATGTTTGTATACAATTTGAATAAAAAGCACCTGCTTTAAAAACAAAACAACTTTTTAAAATATTAAGCTCGCAAAACATACGTTGCACCTACGACCAAAAAATATAAGGTTAAACTTCTCATCTTTCTACTCTTTTATCTTTTCCTTTACTTATTATGTTATTTTTATGTTATATCTTTTGTGTATATATTTTCAATATGTATGTATAGATTCTTTTCACATATATGTAAATATTTCATAAACAAATCTCTTATAGTTATAAACAAAAAGTAATATTTATATATTATATATAAGTTTCTGGCACTATTCTACCCTATTATTTATTTTAATCAGATTCTCAACATAAAAAGGCTGTCTGGAAGAGATTGCTTGTAGCAATAAGACCGCCTTTGCACGCTATAATTATAGTAATAAGTGGCTTAGTTTATATGACTTTTTATTTCTATCTTGTGTGCAATAAAGTGTTCTCTCTCTCTTTCTTTGTGTAAATCTATAGTATTTTGAAACGTACGTATACGACGTATAAAATATATTTTAGATCTTATAATTTTTATAATTTATGATTCAAGTGGCATATGTCCTATTCTGGAAAAAATTACAAAACTTAATTAGTACAAAGGTAGTAAATAGTTTATCTTTGAAACAGTTTCACAAAGTTAGGGCTTTAACCTTGACTTTTTATATGTAGGGGCCGACGATAAAAATTTTAAAACCATCCAACTAATTAGACCCAAACTGGTTCCATTATCAACAAAAAACAAAACTAAAACCAACGATGACGGTTTTAAATTACAAGAACAAAGCGAACACTGGGCTTTTTAATGAAGACAATTTTCGAATTTTATCATACAATAACTTTCCAGAAGTAAGAAATGTAGTAAGCGTTAAGATGAAATAGTAAACAAAACTTTAACAATATGTATTACCCTTTTAGCGTTGTTGTATTCAAATGTTTCTAACGCTTTGATGTTGTCATGGTGCAAATTCAAACGCACAGAAAATAATTAAGTCCCCAATTTGAATACTAAAATAACAGCTTTCTATTAAATATTATATAAAAAGCTCCTCTTTATTTTCGAATTTTGGGGAAATAGTACTTTCAGCTTTCACATTAAATCACAGCGAAACATTCCCGGGTTTACTTATTACAAAAAACTTTCTAAACGCTTTTAAACCCAGCGGCACAAATAATGATTGTTAAAAATACCTAGAATTATAAAAAAATATGAAAAGGTCTTTATTAAAGGTCGTAATCGGTAAGGCTAACTTGCTAAAATAAGTTAAAGCAAACGTTTTAAAACCAAGACACTTTGCCTTGATCTAAATATTTCATGTTTTAAAACTGTAAACCGGTAATTATAATTTTGCACAACTGTACACTAAAAATAATAATAACATGATACGAATATCCCTTCGTCTATTACTATAGACTATACCCTATACGAGAAAATTTTAGAGGTTATATCATATTTTTTGGGATTTTTTTTACTCACGTCGATTTTTAAAAGCTATTCGAGTATCGGAATCTTAGGACAGCCAGGATACCCACTAAACCTAACCAACCCTCTTCATCGAATGAGTAGGGCCAGGAGTTCGCCTGCATATTCTATTCTGATGGCACCCCATTCTGCTTTCGATAAAAGGGATAGATGAGCAGATGTACCGCCACTCAAACTCTTTATGCGAAGAGGAACACCTTCATCAGTAAAAGGACAGATTCACTAAAGGACAGTAATGCCCTTTATCCCGTATCATAAGAAAAGGTGTAGAATACAAAACCGTTTTTATTAGACGTATACTTCGCAAAAGGAATAGTTTTCATAAATAATTGTTGAGGGAGTAATCCTTTCGCACTTCTATATCTGTACAGGTTGTTTACGTTGGTGTTATCATATTTCCCGATCCCATGGGAATATGGAGAAGTCCTTTATTAATAGAATCCAGCCGGCAATCTCTAACGAATCCACCCAAGGCACACAAGAAATGGTGTGTGGCTTTGATATGGTTACCGCTGTTTGTTGTACGTGAATACGTCTTGTAACTGGTAATGGTTTCTATATAAAATATTTTTATTATTTAGCGTAGTAAATATAAATAATAATTTTAAATGGACCTCACGTGATAGGTCAATATTTATGTGAAAGTAAAACATTAAAAAAGTATTTAATATGTAGAAGTCTGTAAAATACAGTTTTCATTATGAAAATAATATATTTCTCAACGTGTGAAAGGACATCCTAATTTTAAAAAGTTCAATGAATTTTAGGTAATACTTGTTCTTAAAGAATGTCAAATTGAAAAAAAAAAAAATCAAATATACCATGTAGAAATTATTGAGTTCACGCGGGTAAAATTACTCTGTAGTAGGTTATTACACTGTGTTATTTTAAAATGTAATTGAAGTCTTGCTTTTGCTAACGATTCATTATTTACTGTCTTACTTTTTTATAATTTTACTATCATTAACTAGTTTAGTGAAGTAGACGATGTAAATTAAATTAACCGTTCATCATTCGGGTTGCCTTAGTTCACTTTTGTGAAATTTGTTATTTTATTACCGTTATTATCTAGTCAGTTGTAGTTTGCAGATAATTAACAAAAGCAAATATATGAATACATCAAGTTTATATAATTATATAATACCTAATAAATTTGTTTAACTTGCCTATTAATAAATTGGATATATTTTTAAATGCTGACTTTTGGCCTAAAGGCATTAAATATAGTTACCGTGAAAAGATATCATCCTCACTATACACGGCTGGTGGTTTAATGCCCGAGAGATAGAAAGAAAATTGTACAAAAAAATAAAAAAGCATTTAAAATTAATTATATATGAAAAAATAGTATTGTCCGATATAAAATATTATTATTTTATATTATTATATATTAGCTATCAAACATAAAACAATTGACGTTCTACTTTTACATTTTTTCCGCCATTCTATTAAATAGTTTTTTTTACAATTGTGTCGGACAACGATCTACTACCGTAGAGCCTCTTAACTATTTAGAATAATAAAATATATAAAAACTTTGAACATATATACAATAAAAGTATGTAGAATGCATTTATTATGTTTTATAGACAAACTTAAAAAATTATATCTCAAGGAACCTTAATAAATACTTTGATTATAGTTTTAACCGATTTCGCATTAATAGGGGTTTCACTCAGTCAGTAAATGCAGTAGGAGAGGATTATTATATAAAAGTAAGTAAATAGCAGCCCATTAACGTCCCACTGCTGGGCACAGGCCTCACTCCGAGGAGCGAGGGTTTTTAGAGCATAGGCACGGGGGTGGATCACACCGCCAACTTCGGGCAAATATTGAGAAAATCTTACTAGAAAACTCAATATTGATTTTTGAATTGGCTCGGCACCCGAGACTCGAACCCAGGACCTCATGTCTGTATGTCGAACACGCTAACCACTAGACCAATGAGGCAGTTATTATAAATGTACTTATATCTATTAATACAAGCTCTAGTGTGATTTATATAGACTTGACGGTAACGATTTAATTAAGGTCGTCGCATTCGACAGGTGACATTTAACCTGTTCCAACACAATGTGTTAGTCACGATGATTCATAGATGATTTAACTAGCAATCGGTGGGCGCGGCAATCACAGTTTACTAGTATTATAAATAGCCTTATCTCCAAATTACGTAACGCATCCTACTTTTCATTAAAACCGTTCAATAAACACCTAATATATGTTTTTAGGTTATTTACCCTTGTGATAAAACTTAATGTTTTAAGCGTATGTAAAAATGACAATACGATATAACGAAATAGATTTAGATAAATAACATAATGCAACGTAAATACCATTCTCATACGTTCCTTTGATTCTAGATACATAATAAATTCTCAACAGGTGGGCCTAAAAATGAACATGGATAAGACGAAAATTATGTCTCATATCCATGTACTGCCCCACCTTGAGATCTCAGTTCTCGAAATTGTTGACGAGTACACATACCTGGGACATAGTCCAGCTAGGTAGGTCCAATTTCGAGAAGGAGGTCAACCGCCGAATCCAACTCGGTTGGGCAGCGTTCAGAAAGCTACGCCAGATATTTTCGTCCGATATCCCTCAGTGCCTGAAGACCAAAGTCTTCGAACAGTGCGTGTTGCCAGTGATGACCTACGGTTCTGAGACGTGGTCGCTGACTTGGACCTCATGCGGAAGCTCAGAGTCACTCAGCGTGCGATGGAGAGGGCTATGCTCGGAGTTTCTCTACGTGATCGAATCAGAAATGAAGAGATCCGTAGTAGAACCAGAGTCACCGACATAGTCCTGCGAATCGCGAACCTGAAGTGGCAATGGGCGGGGCACATAGTCGGAAGGACCGATGGACGTTGGGGGTCTAAGTGCTGGTGTGGCGACCCCGCACCGGGAGGCGCAGTATAGGGAGACCCCCCACAAGGTGGACCGACGACATAAAGAGGGTCGCCGGTAGCCGTCATTACGTGTGACCTATGTCCAACCGTGGACGTCCATCGGTTGACTTAATAAATTTTACCTTTTTGAAGTGAAACTTCTTTAGGTACATGAGGGTAAAAATTTTACGTGAAAAACGTGATTAGCGTCACGAAGATGTGCAGCATTCTTTATGTTAATTCGTTTGAAGGTTAGGTAGTTCTAATATTTAAAAATAACATGTGGCATTTAAATTTGTCACTTGTCATTTAATAATTTATTATACTATTTTTCATGAAATATAAAATAAAAATGTTTCATAAATTCTCTTACCCAAATTTGAAATTCAAAAACAAAATTTAATCAATAATTTGTAATTTGACAAAAACACGTGGCACTTTCATTTACAATTTGTCGTTTGAGATTTCAATAAATTATTTGTATTAATTTTTGACACTTTTAATATTTTAATGTTGATTACATTCATTAAATTCCTAACATGTTTTCCTTTTCTCCTCCCTCTAAGTTTCGGAGATCTAAAGTTTTAGGGTTGTATAAATATAAGCAAGGCTTAAAAATTAGTTTCACTTTCGACATGTTTACTTTTCACGGACGCACTTTTAACTTTTTTATGTTCTTTTTGAGTAAATTGACATATGGATAAATTGCGATAGTGAAAATATCTGACATATACAAGTCCGTTATTTATATTGTAAACTTCAATCCTCTCCTTTAACTTCTTTATCGTCTAAAATTAAAAAAAATGTACTAAACCTGTTCTTATGAATACAATGTGCATAGTGCTATCTTTAAAAATGACAGATTTTTGTACAATATTTCATCTTCTAAATAACCTAAATCTGTTTCCAAGGTTTTTGTAATTGCTATAAAGGTTTAGTTATGATCCCGTGGAAATATGGCCAAATCTGGAACGTTTATATCGAATTGTTGTGTCTTCGTTCGAAGTTTACCTCTAACAATATGTAAAATTTACAACAATTCCCGGTCACTGTTTGACTGTAATTAATTCCGAAACTGCTCAACTAATTTTGTTGATATTTTGTTCATAAAGAGAAATATATGAAATTTTCTTAACAGAGAGATTGTGTGACGACTTCGCACTCTAAGCCACACTTTTAAGTGTACGCAGATGAAGTTGCACGAGTCAGCTAGTTAAAGACAAATCCTATAAATCTTGGAATTAAGAAAAAAACAAGCCAATCAGGTTGAAAGTAGAAACAATATTCAACGATAAATTAACTTTTATGTCGATTTCTGCTTCAAAAATAACCTTGTTTATCTTGTTCATTGCATATTCAAGTATTTGAAAGCACAACACACATACGAAAGCGATCGACAAGGATTCCTTCTCTCATTGCAAGGTAACTTGTAGGAAAGCAAAAATAACTCGCAACTAGTCCATATATGTAGTGCACCTTCTATTTTTCTCGTTTCATGTTGACTCTTAACTTTCCCCTGGAAAATCTAGTTTTTTTACAACATTCCTTCAAGTTGACATTTATTTATAAAGCGAAACGAGTTACCGACTTTAATATAGCTGCTTTTACATTTTTGAGACGTTTGCTCGTTACTTCTTATAAATGTGTAAACCATAATTATGAATGGGAAAGAATGTTCTAGATGCAAAGTTACCGTAATGAAATCATAAAGAAGCTTGTTTTAAAAATGTATCAAACATTTACAAATCAATGCTAAATCATTATATGTATTTTTTTTATAATCATAAACTAGTCAATCTCGTCAATTTTTAGCCCAAAAAATTAATGGAAAATGGATTTTTAATAAGAATTTTTAAATAAATAAGAACTAAAAGACAGCTGAAAATGTACTAGATTTTAGCTTTATAACTTTATTTTCTGTGTATATAAATGATTTTGAAATTTCTATTGGTGATATCCTAATGACTTTTACATATTGATATATTTCAGTTCTGTTTTATCCAAAACTTGCCATGGGAATGTATAATTCTAAGCATTTTAGTAATATGTAACTAAGCTATAACAAATAATAGAGTTATATTTTTACGTAAATTTGTATTGTAGATGTTTAAGTCATATTTTCACACCTTGCATAAAGTTATTGAAACGGTTAACGGTAAACCTATATATTGCCCCCTCTCTAATTTTTTACAATCTAAGATAAAAGACAAACTTATATTTGACCATATATAAATAATAAGTAATATAAAAACATTGGAAATTCCTCAATAGAACCTTTTATATATTACACAAAAAAAAATGTACTTTATGACTTACTATTCAAAAATAAATTACAATTTTAACAAAAACCACCTTCAATACAAACTATTCCAAACAAATTAATATGCTCTAAAAAGTAAAAAAAATATAAATTTTTTAAAGTTCTCCTAAGTAATATTAAGTGGTAAGTAATAAAAAGTACTGGTCACTTGAAATTCTGAAATTGTTACGATAATATAATGTACTTACAATTATTATTATATCTGGAGTCGGCGTCAGCCAAGGCAGGTGTGTCCCGCGTCTCAACTTGGTAGCTGTCACCTATATGTAAATAGGTATCTTGGTTGACACCAGCTGGGACACTACGGGATTCACCACCTTTCATATAAAAAAAAATCATCAAGATCCGTTCACCCAGTCGAAAGTTATGACGTATAAATTATACAGACGAATTGATAACCTCCTCTTTTTTTGAAATCGGTTATAAACCACATTAACAAAGTGTCATTCACTACAAGTTTAAAAAAATGTATTTGAACTTGAGTAGCTGAATTTAAAAGTATTTTATTAACAATGTTAGAGAGAGTATGAAATAATAGTAGGAATTGAATAAATTTATACGAAGTTCAAGAACACTTGTAACGCTTTCTTAATTTAAAGTACTGTGTGTTGAATATTAAAAAACCAGCACCAAGTTATGATAATAGATCGTTAAGTGAATGACAATTGCATAGAATATACGTTATGAATAATAATCTTAATTATGCATAATATTAAGTTGATGAAAACCAAAACAAATGAGAAAATTAAACAAGAAACTTTAACAGACGAGATATTAACGAATTTCTATCTACCCTATTATTACTTATAGCGATTAAATACCTAAACGTGTTTGTTGTGTTATGATTATTTTAATTAGTAGTTTTGAAGGCAAATTTAATTTTTTTTTCGCGCAATGTAGCTAGCATATTAATTATTCTTGATTTTAACCAAAAATTCTGTAAAAAAAAACACGTAACAATACCAAACCTCGCGCCCGCTGACTAGTGCTAACCGGGATGAAGCATACGCTTATTAAATCATTGATATCTTCTAAGATATCCATTTTATTGAAATGCTGTTAAAGGTAGTTTTGATCTACATGAAATATACAACATTTGTGATATATTTAATTGGATAACAAATAACACTGTATTACATAAAATAGCTTGGTTAAAAACACGTATTGTTTTTTAATAAAAATGGTTGCTGTGGGTTATCCTTTTGAGATAAATCCACGCGGAAATTTTAAGGTTTGAATTTTACGTGCTCAAAAATACAAATCTTAAATTTTTTCACTTTTCTGTACTGTAATGTGTATGTTTTATATATAAAAACCTTCCTCTTGAATCAGTCTATATATTGCTGAAATGGAATCCGTTAAATAGTATAAATAATCAATGCGAATAGACAGCAGAAGTTTATTATTGGAATTATTTATTAAAATATCCCACTTATGTTTTCTTGTAGGTAAAAAAACCTGAAGTTGTTATAATTCTTTAATGGGATTATTATGTTTAACGTTAAAAGTTTATCAATAAAACTTACTTTGAACCGCTCTCCTTAACCTGGTTCTGGTGGATCCAACTTAATAAGGACCAGCGATATATACTGTATGTGTAGCCTATAAAGATCAGTAAAATGAATTTTTGGCAAAATCTTATAGATAATTAGCGCGTAAAAGAATTACGAGCATTCTACCATTCCAACAAAATTTCATATTTACAACATTAGTAGATTCCATGATGTTTTGAAAGAATGACTCGGTCCAAATACTAAACCCTAGACATTCACCCAACAAGCGAATATTTACACCACACTTGCACAAGAGATCGACAACTAGATTTGAAATTTAAAAAAAAAGAATGTAAAACAAAACTTTTGCAACACGTATATTAATGTCCGTTTTAAAAATTACACTTGTTAATTCAACATTACAAGTAATTGTCTGACAAAAAAAGCCTTGAACACAAATACTTTCCAAACGAGTGGTTTTAGAGCGTTAGGATTTACAAATTTCATTATGCCTGGTTCCATAGCTTGTGTAAACGAAGGCACAGACAGACAAGGCATATTCTGAGAAATTATGCCCTTTCACGTAAAAAGCTAACTAGTTTTACAGGAAACATAAAGTTTTAGCTATTCCAAAAACCATTAACTTGTGTCGTACTTAGTTATAGTTATGTAATACTAACTGTTTCCGGTGGTTCTCAATTCCGTGGAAATATAGGGAAATCCGTTCTCAGTCAGAGTTTACTTTGCGAAAAGAATATGTAAACCGAATTTCAAGTCAATCTGACGAATAGTTTTCGAAATCTTGCAGTGATTGCTTATCACTTACAAACCCCGATCCTATGAGAACATAGCCGTTCTTAGTAGTCGTTTACATCGCGAAAGGAATATGTGAATTATATTTAAAGACAATCAGGCGAATAGTTCTGAATATTCTGCAGTAAGTGAAAGTTTCGCTTAAATACGCAATCCCATGGGAATATAAGCCGTTCTTATCGAGTGTATACATCGCGAAAAGAATATAAGCCATATTTAAAATCAATCAGGGGAATAGTTTTCTAGATCTCGTAATGTGTCGATTAGAGGGTTTAATTTTCTATCATTTTTCGTATATCTTATTACGATATTGTTCTGCATTTCGGGGTGAATACGAATTCAACTAATCTGAGATCATTGAAATCGGTCTAGTCGTTGAATAATAACATTTATTTACATTATACCGAGTTCCATAACTTGTGTAAATGAAAGCACACACGTAAAATTCATATTCTGAGAATGTCTGCCCTTTCACGTAAAAAGCTAACGAGTTTTAGAGGAAACATAAAGTTTTATCTATTCCAAAAAGCATTAACTTGTGGCGAACTCAGTTATATGTAGTTATGTAATATTTCTAAGGCCACTTTATAGACTTTCGGAAAACATATAAAAGGGTTCCAGTGATTAGTGTCTAAAAAGCAAAAATACTTCGTAAATAAATGTGGACGTATTTACGTTACTTTTGTTTAAAATAATAAGTAGCAGCAATTTCATTCTTATAAAACCTCTAATGAGGATTTTATTCCTACCTACGCTATCCATGGGGGGGGGGGGTCAATTAAAAAATGAATGATAGCAAATTCTTAAGATTGTAGCTACGTATGTATCACCTCCATCCGAATTCTAATAAATAGGGAAAGTGTAAACTAATAGTATGAAATGAAAAAGGGATATCAAAATGTGTTTATACGCTACTTTAATATAAGACGACGTAAGTGTCATAAGACTAAGTAAATACATATTAACTTTTTCTCTTAAAGAAAAATTATACAATATACAAATTTTTTTTTTCTGTTGGAAAAAATGTTTTTGGTGCAAGTATATAATTATCCGTTTAACTAAAGCAGCCCCAGATTGGGTTAAACCATTTATGGAAATTGTATTTTCCAAAATCGTCTAAATCTAGAACAGTAAGGTGCTTCGATTGTGGGTAGTTTCCAACGTACCAGCCAAGGTGTAGGTACGTTGAAAACTACCCACTAAAATACATTAAATCAAATCAAATCAAAATATTCAAGAAGGCATATTAAATCACTTTTGAATCGTCAAATAATATATATTTTTTCTTTTCTACACTCTAATTCAAATGTACCTCTGATGATAGTACTCCAGAACGACTTAAAATCTAAAGTTACGAGGGTTCCTTACTAAATTAATATATAAAAGGACAATGGCTGTTTTAAACAAAACGTTTCATATTAGTGTTATATAATATATATTTAACAATAAAACCGTGATTTGAGATTTGGATTCATAACAAGCGTGGAGTTCAGGGGTTCTTGCCTCGTGGCAATACCTCCCTACCCAGGCATCTTCCTCAGACACCAATTTAATGCCTGGTACTCTATTTTGCTATTGCGTAGTCTTCGCCGACATCATCGCCTACGTCAGGAGGCGGTGACAGCAGGAGTTCACGAGGCACAGTGTTTGGTGCAAGTCCGTCTGGCGAAAGTTACTCCTCGCCAGGTTCCGAATGAACACCTCCACGATGGGCATCCTGGTGTCACTGTGGATGACGTCATTTCTGACGTACCTCGGAGCTCCTACTATGATAGTATGCACTTGCTTATGATGCCCTGACCAGAAAGAGTACCAGGTAGGAGCCCCATACGTCAGTCTGGAGCGGACGTAGGCTCCGTAGACCAATGGCAGGTCCATGCGCTAAGAAATCTCTTCCCTTCGAGGATGGAGGACTGTGTCGAACACGGAAACATTGATAGGACCATACTTATGCACTTTAATATTTTTTGAATGAGTGCGTTGATGCAATTATTGTAATTGAAAAGTTTTTTATCAAAGTTTTCTGTGAATGATTGCTAAAAGTCTTTGACTCGCAACGTAATTAGTATTGAAATTGCTTTGTTACACAAATCGTGATAAAGCCCTTGTGCGTAATAAAGTTTGGAAATAAGATTATGAAATTTTATCAGGATACTATAATAGCACTCATTATATCTTCCGAGTATCGATTGTGCTTTTAAACGATCGGTAGAGCGGTAATACGTAAGCTTGTTTTAAATAATATAAGAAGTTTACAGTTACTAGTTGGGGCCGTGATGGCCTAATGGGTAGACATTTAGATTCTTGTTCAGAGGCTTGTGGGTTCGAATTCTAGACGGGTACTATTTAGTTCCCTTTAGAGAACTTACGTACTTAATCGTTGTTTTAAATTAATATTTGTCTCTCTTTACCGTGAACGAGGCTGCAGACCCAGCAGAATAAGTGCCTACGTCTCATAGTAAGAGCTCCGAGGTACGTCAGGAATGACGTCATTCATCGTGACACCAAGATGCCCATCGTGTAGGTGTTCATCCGGCAATTGGCGAGGAGCATGTTCCGCCACGCGGACCACTCCCCGCACACACACCTCCATGGCATTGCCAGCCAGCATCCTAGATCTGAAAGCACTGAGCGTCCACTACCTCGTGAGCGTGCGCTTTCACCACCACCAGGTGTGTGTGTGAAGATGACGGCGTTGACGGCTCGACGACAGTGAGAGAATTCGGATTGACCTGAATGGTCCCGCCGGTGTAAGCTGGTGGGAACCAGACCGTTAGAATGACGGGCAGACACACATACCGGGCATCAACAATGCCTGAGAAAAATAGCCCGTGTAATGAGGCATTGCCTCGAGGCCCGTACCCCACAACTTCGTTGTGAAGAACTCCGGATGAAAGAAAACTTCGCGAGAAAATCTAAATATCCCAGAAGAAATTCTGGGTATGTTTGTGAAAGAGCATGGTGGGCTAATACCAAAACCCATTGTTTTATGTGCGAAAAGACATGTGCCAAGCTATAGGTTCATAATAGGCTACTTTTTCTCTGCCTTGTCTTATTTCGATTTTCTAGTACAGTATTGTCAAACAAATGGAAATTATAAATATGATATCCTTATATATTATTCTAAACAATGAGCTGTACGACATCCTCGTAAGATAGCGTAAAAAAACCAATATGGATACAGCAAAACAATCACTTATTCATCCGCAAAATATGGTTTTAATAAAAGTATAGTTAAACGACTTTATTCAATTTGTTTAAGTGTCCAAAAACGAATAACTCTTATTGCTATACAACATTAAGTTTACAATTTATTTGTTTTGTTTGTTTTTGCAGATTTCTTTTCTGATGAATAATTTTGGATTTGCGAGTTACTACTTGTTTTTATTCCAGCGTCGATATTTCATAAATTTCGCTTATATGTACATAGTTTATTAGATATTTCTTTTCGGCTTGTCAAATCAAAATGCCTTTCACGAAGTCCTTTATCATTCGCACGCGTTATGTAAAGAGAAAGTCGATAAAAGCGGACAAATATTATGCGTTAAGCATTAACAGACACATCGTGTATGTAAAATAAATATTTGCAATCAATTTTACTTTTTGATTTATGTAACTGCGACTTTCCATTGTTTTTTTTCCTGTGAGCTGCACGTTCAGCTTTGCTTGTTAAATAGTTGATAGGTAGATAGCTTTGTTAGAACAACTGTACGAACAGTTTTGCTAACAGAGGTCATGGTTTCGATTCCTGTGCATACCAACAAAGACTTGCCGCAAAGCAAAAATTTGCGTTCCGATACGAAGCTGTTAGCGCGCTTCCACCTTGTACTGTATCAATCACTTACCATTTTATAGTCGCTCACTAATTTGCAGGTTAAGTAATACTATTCTCATATTCTTCATTATTACATTACATACTTTGAATGGTTTAAAACACAATACTGACGTTGATTTTAATTAAGACCTGTCACTAGGCGATTATTACTTCATTCTCCTGTGCTACCTTTCTTATAACAAACGTCCCACTCAAAAATAATAAGTCCACCAATCACAGTCGTCGTAAAAACGACGACTAAACAGAATTTAATAAATTTGAGAATTTCCGGAACAGCGTTAAACCGGATTTAGTGCGTGTACGTTTCACTCATATAATTACAAAGACTTCAGCATAATAAACTAATATAGCAATTTAATAGCAATCCACAAATAATAATGGCTAACACCATCAACTGAGATCACAGTCCAGCTCGCCTATAAGCAACAAAAAAGAGTTTGAAATAGATTTATCAGCACTTTCAATATTTAATTTATAAGCCAGACTACGCGAATCAAGAAATTTATTTTGAGTATTTTTTATTTTAAAACTTATTTCTGGATATCATATCGCAAGAGTTCAAAACAACGTATAACAAACACCACAAGATCGTGAAAACTACAGTCAACATATATAATGATTACATTATAAAAGATAATTCACAATTAACTGTAACATCTCGGATTCACGACGTTAAATATCAAATCCAGTGTTTACAAGTGTTTATTTACGTAATTATATAAATGTGATATAAAAATTCTAATTTAAATAATAAATTTATTTATCATACAACTAATATAACACTGACAATTTTTGTAAGTTTTAAGTAAGTTTGATGTGTCTTAAAATAAAATTTAATTGTCCAAATAACTATGTTTACTTAATTCATATATAAACTATCAGACCCGACAGACTTCGTTCTGTCAGCAGTACTAATGATCTATAGATCATACATTTTGAGACTATTCAATTGATTTTGAACTTTGTGCAGGGGTAATAAAGTGCAAAATGACTCTTTGACTTTAGGAAGACACCTGCATTGCTTAGACAACAGTGAGTAATTGTAATTTATTATGAGCTTTATTGAATAGCTGTAAAGGCCAAATTGACTCTACATTTTAGTTAGAAAACGTTTGTATTATGGACCTTTCCGCGCCGTAAATACCATCCTTGGACTTGACTGGACAACGAACCTTTAAAAAAAAGGATTGTCAAAATTGACCCAGGCCTTGTTGAGTTATGCGCTTACCAACACATTTTGCGATTCATTTTATATTATAGATTAAGATCTATCACACTTACACCACACGGTACCTACAAACTCTCATACGTTTACACTGCACAATCGAAAATTATTATATACTGTATCAGATTTTGTGTTAAGTTCTTCATATTCTTTATTGTCTTTGTTTAAATCTTCAATTGTTTTTGTTACGGAAGATAGAAGTGTTCTGCCACAGAGGTAACTTCCATCCTTAAAAGAAGGCTCCAACCATTTTACACGTTAAAGTGCCAATTTTTTTGTACAATAATTCCTTAAGAAGGGTAGTAGCTGAAAAATTAAATGTATAAATATTGCAAGACAAGTTTGCATATATGTATGTGTGACAACTTTAAACAAAAAATCTATATGCCATCTAAAAACCTTTTTATTTCGAACATATTCTGCGTAGGGGTTAGGCTGGTTTAAGGATTACATTAAAAAGTTTGTTAGCCGTGAACTGGTGACATTCTCATTATGACATCATTCTCGTCGTTGACTAAATATGGAGGCATTGGATTTACAACAATCCACAGAAAATATTTTATTTATTTATTAAAGAACACTAGTAATGGCCATAAATAAGATACACAACATAAATAACAGAAAGTTAAACACATTGACTTATACACATACTCGTATATACTATAAAACTAATGTTATAAAGAGGAAACAAAAGCTACACACAAAATCTACTGCACCGATTTTAAAAGTTTTTTCTCCATTAGAAAGCTGCATTTTCACTNTCTGTCATCGCGTGCGCTGCGGAAACTATTGATGATAGAACAAGAAAATGTTCTACAATATTATAGAACGTATTAATATCTACAAAATACCATATGTCCAACTACTGTAGTTATGCCACTATAATTAAAGTTAATAAAAGTGACGATAATAATTAAACTACATTATTCATACCTGTAGGTATTCAAGTGTTAATCCTTATCCTATTCAATAATATTTCATTAATGACCGTAATATACTTTAAATTATAAAAATCGGACATACCATTCAAAAGATATAAGGAATTAAATAATGTCAATATTCCAAGGATAACAATGATACGATTTAAAAAATTCTTTCAATACCTCTATTTTTAAATTGACTTATGTCGGTCAGTCTATATAAATGATGTTACGAATTTAAAAATGTGTTAGATATTCGTTGTAAAGTAAAATGTGTATATTGATTAGATTATGAATGTAAGTATGTATCTAATAACCTGAAAGGAAGTAAATAAAATCTAAGTGAAATAAAACTTTTATGTTAACGAAAATAAATGTATAGTCCGACTTAGTAGACTTTCTACTGCCATGAGATTCTACGCGGATGAAATCACGGGGCATTGCTAGAATATAAAAAAAAGTTGCACGAGTAAGTTAGTAAACGTTATATTTATTGCACAATAAAAATACTCAAATGTTCCAATTGTAATCAACCAGAATATCATCGAGAAATAAAATAAATATACATTACAATAAACGTTAATGACCGAATTTAAACAACACGCATTATATACTATTGATATAATAAATTTAAATACCTTACTAATGTTTTATTTGAACAGCATTAAAATGTAACCTACATATTAATGCTGTTTGTCTATTATTCTTATATTCTATATTATCAATTTCTTTAAATCTGTATTTGTCATAATCTCAGATACGGTCTACAAAATTAATAATTCTTCAGTTCTAATTCCATATAGGAATTTGTAACAACGTAATGGGATTCAAACTTGCATTTGAAATCGTAATTTAATTATTTGATGTTTTTAACTTCCGGATACAACTTAATGATAGCAGAGATTTGTTGGTTATAACATTTCCTCCGCTTTCCTCTGCTTAAGTTAATATTACCATTGATTCAATGGTAATATTAACTTAAGCAGAGTGTAATTGACAAACGGGCACAAGTATTTTTGAAGTGAATACTTCTTTAGCATCTTTGTGATTTGGAAGTCGATGATACGAAAAAGCAACAGTTAAAAGAGACAGACAGATAGATACATAAGATGTAACGTGGGAGAAAATAACAGGAAGCATTAAACCGTGGTTGTTATATTCGTAGTGTTCTGCTTTTTACCCCCTCCACTCGTGTTTACCAAGGCGTAGCGGAAGTTAAAATTAAATCATCACTAAAGCCTACAATCATCCTCTTCTCGAAATTTCCTCAGACAAAACACAACTTTTCACTAAAGGACTATCCTCTGTCTTAAAATTCAATAGGAAATGAGAATGTCGCAGTACTCAGTAGTACACGTAAAGAGTCAAGTATACCTATCTTATTTTGTAAGACAGTGTTGCAAAGATAAATTAGTTCTTAGTGTACAACCTTTTGTATTAACTTTATGTTATTTTGAGCATCAAGTAGCTATATGATTAAAAACGGAGGGCTTAGATTGATAAATGGGGTTATATAATCAATGAAAATACAAAAACGTCAAAATAAATAAAATGGAAGTTGATTCTTTGTAAGTGATATATTTTATGTCTCTCTTAGACTATGCGTAATTCGCATAGAACCTCAATTTCACCACGCCGGTCCCAGGTGTTACAGCGACCCAAATACCTGCAAACTATAGAATAGCCTAAGCCTTTTACTGTTCCATTTGAATTATAATAAAGTCTACATTAATATTTAGTACTAGCTCTCGCTGACGATTCTGCATGGACTCCATAATATTTACGTGTGATATATCAATTAAGAGCACGCTTCTATAAAAGTTAACATTCAAAGAAACACCAATATTACACAGTGCCGTCGCAATATATATACGTCGAAGTATAAGAGAGAAAGGAGCATAAAGCATAGGGGGGTAGGGTTCTCCGCCGACATCGTCATTAATGGCATCCATAATTTCCATACTGTGGGCTTTGGTGGGTAATGTTTTAACTCAGATTATAATGTTCAATCACTTAAGGTTCCCGATATCAATTTACATATACTCATTAAAAATAATAGCCAGGAACGCGACAGTTTAAAAAGTCGACCGCTCTGACGGGCCGTCACCCGAGAGACGTGTGCGGGATTGTCACTTATTGACTCTGCCCCACGCCGTTAGACAGATGACGCCAGCATTCCGCAGACTATTGCACTCCGACATATATATTAAATAACATTTTATATATTGGTAATAATATTCAATTAAACAGCAAAAAAATCGTAGTATACAATTTTAATACAAGAGATAAAAACAAACTTATAATGCCATGTTTAAGAGTGAATAAGATTAAGAAATCATTTATCGAATTCAGCACACACATTTTTAATAATACACCCGAATCACTTTTGGGTTTGCCTCTACATAATTTTAAGAAATATATCGAAGACATCCTGTTACAAAAAGCATATTACAATATTGAAATAAAGAATATTTTTACGTAAAAAGATGAAGTTTGGAAATAAGTTGATTCTTTCGAAATTACATTTAAAAAAGATAATAAGTTCTCGCTTTGAACTGTCTAAAATCTAAATGGAGTCGACTATTCGTTGTAATAGAAACATAGGCATCTCGACGATTTATGACCGAATCTGAAACTGATAGAAACGTTATTATCAATTTCGATTAGTTCCTAGCCTCCCTAAATATGCAAAATTTGTTGAAATTATGAATCGCTAACAAAATTAGCCATGTTGACCTCGTCGTGAAACGAACTCATAACAGAGGAGTAATTCTGAAGTATGTGTAGCTTGCCAACCCACAGTAGAAAAGCGTGGTGGGGTTTTGCTCTAAAACCTTCTCTGCTATGAGTGAGGAGGCGTTTATTTTCTGCTAGTTTTAATCGTCTGTGACGTGCAAACTTGCAGTGGATTACACATTAAAATCTTAATAATCTTTAATTAAATTTAAATAATAACTACGTAAATTTTAGGTTTAACGATTTCTTTATGTATAGCTAAAAAGTAAGTAAGTATATTTATTTACTCCTTAATAATTTCATAGGTTTTCTGTTGAGATTAATAATACATATTCTGTTATTCATAAGTGTAATTCTATTAATCCTGATTTAAACACATATTTCTATAAAACATTAAACTCAATACTTTCTTAACTCTATTGATACTCTTAATATCAAAACTAAAACTGTTGTCCTCTACGAACAAGCTCCGCCAGCCTGACAACGCGACGTCATCATTTGCGCCACTTAACTTAGTCAATACAAAAACTAATATCATGACACAAACATATTTTTACTTATCATACATTCTATTAACGCTCTTAATCAAATATTTCACCACAGAACATTTATTATTTAGTTAAGATCTTGTTAAATCAACTTTATTGTACTTGTATCGACGATTATAATAAATAAATTATAATGGTCAATTTAAATACTTTCCAATCGTATAACGAAATTGGCGAACGTAGCCGAAAACTATAAGACAAAAAGGTATTTCAGTAAATTTTTTCTTTAAATAAACATCGAATATCGACAATACCATCGACCTCAAGAGGCGTACCAATTGTCTTGCGCCTTAAGTTACATTGTTTCTTTATATTATGCTAGTGTTTGTAATATTTTAAAAATAATAGGAAATCTCTTAAGAACTAGCTTACATATTCAGTACTGACCAGTCAGACCAAGGATGCAGTTCGATGACCTCCATTTGCGCTAACAAAGAACGCAATGTGTGCAAATACTCCATCTCTGCCGAGAATGACCTTGTGTACATTTCCATAATGTGGTATTTCGCCTACTTAAAATGGTTATATATGCTATACTGTTATATGGCCTACTTATTACATTAGCTATTAAAATACAAGCTGCCTTATTACTCTTTCTTCAACAAGATTGCGATTGCATTTAAAAAAAAAAACAATATAATTATGACATAAATATATACGTTAAGAAGTACAAGTGGCGGCCTTATCGATGAAATAACGATCTCTTCCAGCCAAGAATGTTTAAAAGGACATGGAAAACAGAAGCAGAAAAAATGTGTACTAAATCTTACAACTAACAATAATAAATCGGCAAATAATGATAATATTACTAATTGATGAATTAACCAATTTTCTGTAACATCTGGGGTTCTTCTCAACATTGTTGAGAAGTACGGGCCTCGAAGCTTAGCCTCATTGCCCGGGCATTTCCTCGGGCATCAGTGTTGCCCGGTAATCTATTATGCCCGAAATAAAATCGGCTGGTTCCCGCCAACCTATTTAGCGGGTCTATTATGGTCACTCCAGCATATCGTCGAGTCCGGGTGTTGCCACTGCCACTGTGTCGTTTTCGCTGACATCGCCTACGTCCGGATGTGGCGGCAGCAGGAGCTCACGAGGCAGGGGAGGTCCAGTGTTTGCCGTTCTTTGATTTTAGCTGGCAATACCGTGGAGGTGTGTATGCGGGGAGTTGTCTGCTAGGCGAAACATACTCCGCGCAATTTAGCGGACGAGCTCCTCCACGGTGGGCGTCCGTGTGTTACGATGTATGATGTCATTTCTGACGTACCTAGGAGCTCCTACTATGATAGTATGCACTTGCATATGTAGGCACCTGTTCTGCTAGATATGCAGCCTTTGCTTCTGGTACCCTGAGCAGAAAGAGTATCAGGCAGAAGCCGCATATGAAAGTCTGGAGCGGACGTAGGCTTCGAAGACCTTCAATTTGGCTTTTACTGGAAGACTTGAAGTAAACAGCGGCCGCAGCAGCGACCGGGCCGCCGCAGCCTGACCAATTTTCTCGGTCAGGAAGTAATTTATATTGATAGGCAGTGAGTTCCAACTATATTACGAGGCAGTCTATGTGAACGTAGCAGAAAAACCCTACCAATGCAAAAAGCGATGTTTTTTTAATCTATTTTATGGATAGAAATGACGATATCTTCATTTTTAGTAATACAAAATAACACTTCTTTTATAGAAATGAAATTTTTCCTACATTTTCCGGTTTTTTTTTAACTTTAATGTATTTTTTTGTTTATAGTAACATATAACAAATAAGGTGAAAATATTATTATTTTGGAGGCGTTTCCAAACTCAATATTTATTATCTTAATGAAATTTGAAAACCAATATACATAATATAGCCTAGTCGAAGTATTCGGATCATCGGGAGGGTTCATCGATAGCTTTCGGTTTTCGGAATTAAATAACTTATTTTCAACTTTACGCGAAAAATTATAAAAACTAAAGTTGTTTCAATATGTTTCGAATGGGACCTCGAAGTGGGAATTTTTTTTATTTAGAAAACAAAATTAAAAGTGCGTGTGTGTACACATGTCTAGAAGTGAAACCTCTTTGGCAAACTTATTTGTTTATATTCATACAAATTTTAGAACATATCTTCTTTTAGAAATATGAAGATATGTTAGGAATTCAATGAATTCAATTGTCATTAAAATATTAAGTGTCGAAAATTGATATAAATAATTTATTGAAACATGAACATGCCCGAAAAACGTTCACTTGTATTTAACGGAAAAAGCTTCCCTTGTAGTGGATCATAAAATGATTGTAAAATAATAGGAGCAATTTTTTTCGTTACAAAAATCTATTTTTTAGTTATTTGGTTTAATTTATGAAAGGCCTGACAAGTAACCTTACAAACAGATAGATTTTATTACAAAGAATAATAACGGGTTATTTATTTAATGATATTGTTTTTCGTTTTTAGTCAAATTGCATCCCTAACGGATTGAGCGTACACTAATTAATAAATATATATTAAATTGTGTAGCATAAAATGAAGTATTGATTAACAATTTTTAATTAATCTCTAACAAGGCAGTTGGGCGTTACATAACAATAGTATAGACGTGACCGTGAAATATCATACGTCTCGGCCATGATTCAACTTGCATTGGAATATTAATTAGATTCGTACTATATTTGTCTGTAAATTGAATATATACTTGTTTACTCTTTAAGAGAATTAAATTAATCAAAACCAAAATGAGTATTTTTTAATAAAAGTTACATGATATTCTTTTTAAATTCTTATTTTTACTTTACACTTTCTCTATAAACAATAAAAATTAAATAGTAATTTATACATTCACTCAAGTTCAGATACAAGTTACTTTGCGAAAAATTGTACGTCGCCATTCATTAAAAGCTCACGTAAAAGGTTTAGATGTTTCATTCTATGTAATGAGCTTAAGAAGTTTATGCTATATGGTTTAATTAGGCTTTAATTATGTTTACATTGCTTGTTGCTAGAGTAAGTCAAAATAGGCATTCATTCTTTAACAATAACAAGACAGTTTCTCTTATCACTTGATACACGCGACGTCAACAATATATCATTAATATGTAAAACGCCACCCACGTTCACAGAGAAAGTTAACTGGACCGCGTAGTAACTGTCAACATTTTTGTAACCGGCTTTTGACAACGATGCTCATAAAATAGTTGTATCTGTCAGCTGCCTTAATCCATATAATTATATTTCTCCTTGTGTTAAAATCTGAAGTTTATAGTACGCAGTTGTTGGAACGGTTTTTTATACCTACAGATGATACAGTATAAGATAGATGCAAAGTATCCTAGTAAGAGATAAATCACTTAGCCAGCAGATTTAGACCCTGGTACCACTGCGAATAAAGTACGATTTTCGAACCCTTACGGGGCAAGTTCGTCAGATTTATAGCATTATAGAACACGAACAAAACGGCTTAACAAGATTACATATGCTCGCGTGTCTTTAATTAAAGTTTTGTCCAGAATAGTCACTACAAAGTATACATTGGTATTGAAAAAATGAAAATGCATAACACTCAATTTGAATGCCCTCACGCAAGTCTTGAACAACTACATTATTTTGTGTAACAAGTAATTTTGCGATAATCGAAACTACTTGATTACATTAGTATAGACATATCTTGGTTTCAAGTGTTTCGGAAAATTAACACATGATGTTAAAAATTATATTGTCTTTGTTTCAGGATGCCAGTTATGTAATCAACAGACGCTATACAAAGAGCAAGATGTCACCCGTATGCCACAACTTCGTACAGAATGCGTGGAAGAAAGATTTCTGCTCGAACTGTTTTAAATCACGAGAAGAGCATACTAAGCAGGAGAGGACAACTGAAAGCATTAAATACTCAGCGACTCCATTTCAGAACAGAAGCACTTTCTTTAAAAAAACACCACCCAGTATCCTCAAGATACACCCAAAGAAGAAGGGAAAACGCAATGTACGTTTTCCTGATGAGGTTTGTAGTGTTATAGGATACGGAGGTGATGATTGGTCTGACGGTGAAGAATTTGAAATGTCAGAAGATAACGACGACGAGGACACGTTCCCAGACACTGAGGAGGAAAGGGAGCTACACAAGATAACAAAATCTAATACAGATTTTAACACAGTTAAAGCTAATCTACTGGGTGAAACGTTGACAAAGACTTACACCTCATTATTATTAGGAAAGGTTCAAACAGATTCCGATGGGAAAAAGAAAACTTTAATGGTATCAGTTACTCCTTTTGGTCAAGATAATAAAAGTCCGAATGTGAAAACACATGTTCGTAAACCCGCCGTAATAAATTTAGCTGAGCAAACTGATGAATCATCGAGCAGTTATAAGACAAATATTATATTATCCTCATATATAAAGGAATCAGAAACAATAATCACTACAGAGGGCTCTAAACCACCGAATGGAATTTTATGTACAGAAAAATCTTTATTAGAGGAGATATCGGAGACATTACAACAAAACCGTATGAGTACAACGGAACAAAACCTAGTGCAAACTGAATGTAGTAAGCCCTCAATAGTTGAAGGTAAGATGAAACAAAGTATGCAAGACGAAAGTGAAAAAAAAGAAATGATGGAAACGAAAAAAAATAGTATTGTTCGAAAATCACCATTAAACAAAACTCAAGAGAGGCCAAAAGTTAATCTAAGTCGATCAGAATTCAAATTTTGTAAAATTAATATTGAAAACAGTAGTGTCGATTCAGCAGTTGGCACACTTAACTCCACTGCAAATAATTCTATAACCTCAGACGATGAAAGCTTTAGTGGACGTGCAGATTCTGATAACGATGATAGTGGACATTTTTCAGAAAGTCACAAAATTGAAGAAACTGTTAAAATAAAGGTATTTAATGAGGACAAAAATATTAAAATGTCACCCATCGGGCAATTACGGAAAGTAGATGGACAAGCTAATAGCGGATATTCAACATTCCAGAGTCCCATCATTGATATGCCGCCAATTATTCCTAAAGAACCGGAAACGATATTTTCAGCGGAAGCTAGTCGCGAATTGGCTGGTGAACCAGATGGCAGGGCTGATCCTGATGATACAAATGAGGCCCCGGCATTACCAAGCAGTCCAATTCCTACAATGGATCCACGCCCATCATTTTTACATGGTATGATAACGGATATCATGCCTATGAAACCGGTCCCCCCAGAAAAACCGAAGCTTCCAGTCAAACCTGTTATGAAACAAAGCAAAAAAAACGTTGCATCAACACCACAGATTATAATGCAGACATCAAAACAAGAAGAAGAGGATAACATAAGTAAGTATTCAAATGAGCACAAGAATAATGACATAAACGAATATCGATCTGATTCAGTCTATTACGCAAAACCAGTGCTGACAAAACAAGACAGCGATTCTTCTTTAAACAGTTTATGTAAACGCAAAGCACCGACACCACCACTATCACCTACCGAAGAATATTCTAGTAACTTATACCAAAGAAATCCAAACGGGTTTATGAAATCGGATTCACCGGTAGTAAGAGAGATGGAAAAACGAGAGAGAGCAGTAATGTCTTCTTTACCTAAACTAAGAAGCTTAGATGATGACGCTAAAAAGTCGGAAATTGTACCTGAACCTGCGCCAAGAAGAAATATTTCTCTATCGCACGATAATCTTCTGTTAGACGAAAAACGTAAAGGAAAGTTAAAATTTTCAATTAAAAAACTTCTTCGTATTGGATCATCAAAAGATTTGGATAAAAAAGAGTTAAGCGTTGCTACTGTTACAAAGGTAGCCACCAAAACCGAGGAAATCTATGACTTAACACCCAAACCAAAACCACGTCTCGTAATTATTCATCCTTTAGACATCAACGGTTCAAATGTTGAAGTTGTGAAATCGAATTGCGAAATTTCGGAAAGCTTGCGACGTCTGAGTCATGAAGATGTTTCATCGATATACAGTGGGAGTAGTTCCGCGACGGATGATACACCGACGAAGATTGTAAACAAACCCCCTCCCCCTCCTAGGCTTTCTAGTGAGGATTATAAATCTGCTTCTAATATACCAAAGCCAGCAAGGCCGCCTCCACCAAAGTCTGTTGCTTTGCAAAAGAAGCAGAAACAACAGACTTGGACAGCCCCAAAGCAGGATGATAACATTTATGCAAATTTAGGTAAGACCACACAGATTTTTTTCTCTGCCAGAGTATTTTTTGAAATAGAAAGATAAGAAATTTTGCTAATATTGTATATAGTTTTAAAAGAAAAGTCTATATCAAATATATTCTGGGTATCGATAATTTTATTGACAATTATTTTTGTGAAACACTTTAATATATCTACCATACTGAAACAACCAGAACAGACTAATTCTTTGTCATAACACTATTATGGGTTTTCTTTAGAGAAACATTGATTAGCTGACTATGTGATTTTCTATATTTTTAGAATAGATATTCAGGAATAGAACTAAACTTGTGATTGTTGATTGGGTCATAAGTTATTTTTTTTATTTCTTGGATATTTTTTTATAATACTATTAAAAACAAAAGACTTGCTTAGAAATATCGAGTAATAATGTTTGCTATTTCATTAAACAAGTTAAAAGTTATAACATTTAAATTGTTATTTTACTTTGTTTGAATACGTATGCCTAATTATGGATTCAATATCATATTTCAATAGTAATATTAAAGTCTAAAGGCGTTTTAAATAAATAAATTATAGATTCGATTCAATGCTTTCAGGAGAGATTAGATCGGCACTGGCGCCAAGAAAACCAGAACGAACGGCGAGCATGCGTGAACGCGAGTCACATCTGGAATTAGTCAAGCGTAGGACATCATTAGACGATGACAAGGACGATGTTGACGAACCCCACGAACTTGTACAAGCTACTAATGATCCAGTCATACACAGTTACGATGACGTATATAACAACGTGAAATACGACGAAAACTGTGATTCGGCGAAAAACAGTGATAGCGACTACGAATATGTCCACCATGCGAGATCGAGTTCACCAGAGTGCGATGCTGGCATAAAAACCAGGGAGAGAGAAGACGAGAGGAAGGAAAGAAAGACTGAAGAGACTACCGAATTTCCAAAATACAATGGTTTTAGATCATCATTGCCTTACTGCGGCAGCGAAACAGAATCGGAGATTTACTCTCCTTACAGTTTTTACAGTTCAGACAATATAGATGGCACATCGAATGACGATTATCAGAATGAGATGACACCAAAAAATACTACAAATAAACTCCGAGTAAGAAAAGGGAGGAGCGTCGTTCACAAGAATCTAGAGGATAATTATGGTGCGGTTGTTATCGCAAATCACGAAGCGCTGGCGCAGGTTTTAGAGCAGGTAAATTGCTTCGTGTCCTGCGGCGTACTTTTGCAATCTGATTAAAGTAGGTTGCTTTAGTTTAAATTCAAATGCCCATAAATGTTGTTGCGTAATTGCTTCTTTAATGTATAGTTACTTGATGCATACAATGTTTATTTCAATTTATTACTAACTATTCCAAGTGGTATCAACCACTTTATACCCGATCCTGTGGAAATGTTGTAAAAAGTATTATATTTGAGATCGAATTATTTTTCTAAACCATCCAACCATTCTTAAATATTTAATGTATATTTATACATTATGAAATCTAATTAAAAACTTCATTCTACAAAAGGACAAAATCTGAGTAATTTTAAATTCTTTTACCTGCAAAGAAATATTAATAATTCCAACAATATTCATTTTATATTGTAGAAACGGATCTAACATATAAAGACTACGAAAAAGTCTCACCATAAGTTTTTAATTGGTCTTTAGTAAAGCTTTTGATAAATTAAGATAATGTGAATTTGGCATTTAAAAATAATTTGTTCGTAATAAATTTTGACTGCAAATCAAAACATCAATACCGTATTACGGATATCTGATAAAGTGATTAATTCAATCATCAGATCAAAAGTTAAATCAGGTGTAAAATTGCATATTATGCGTTAGAGAATAGCAAATTAAACATTGGGTTAATTGTACTAGAAATTTAAATGCAACAGACCATTTTCAAAGAAGCATAATTGGCAGCTTTGAATATTGCTTTTCAAATCCGATCGAGTATATAGTTAACATAATTTATGTGTTATTATTCAAATTTAATTAGCATCCCGATTATTTTTGTGTTTATGATGGATTTGTTGAGTATTTTAATGAACAATATAACGAAATAAAAATAATATGCCCTTATGATATTGTTATAATTCTTGTTGATCAAATATTTTGTTACTAAATAAATTCAGATAAAAAGGCTTTTGCGCAGACAGTGGGGCATATACACTAAAGCCTTTTTGCGAATTACATCAAATCCAGATTTATGGATTTTTTTTTAATTGGTTGACGGTATAGTCGATTTATGGGTAATAATTTTACTCGATAACTTTATACGAGAACATGGATAAAAAAATAGTTTTTAAAATAAATAAATACAATTAGGCCTTTCGCGCCTCTCTATCGCTTGTTCACTTACGCTTGCATGCACAGCTCAGGCGTAACGTGACAATCATAGTCATATAAAAAATTTGCAGGTACAACAGAGTGCTGCAATGCAGCCATCGTTAAGGGGTCTTAAAGCTTGCACTAACCTTCGCTGGACCGACTTTACAATTCAACAAAATAAGACCTATACAAAAGCTGGCAAAAGATTTTTCTACCCAGCTTTATGGAACTCAAGCCAAGGTCCAGTAAATGTAACCCTGATGTTGTACAAGGAGCAGATGGTTTCACAGATGGTCTGTCAGTCAGTTCAACCAACAACGTTAAGTTTGAATGCGATTACGGAGTTCTGTGACTTGGTACCATTACAGCAATTTGGAGAAGACGGCCAAGATTTGGTCCAAGGTTAGTTCAAATAGTAAACATCTAACTACATCTTCTTTATTAGTGCTTGAATGTAATCACACGTAATTTGGTTGATCAAAGTCTTGTAGGCTTTTACAACACTTAACTGACCCACTGGTCTAGCGGATAAGAATTGGACTGTTTTTAAATAAAATAATGAATAATTTAACTCAATAAGTGTTTTTATCACTCATATTTCTTCTACTGTACTACTCACTCATGACGATGTTATTAGAGAACGACCTAAAACGGGGTTCTTTCGTATTATGTTTTGCGAAGAACCCACAACAAATTACCAGTATCACTTCTAACTAATATCTCGTACAAATCTAGGGTGTTGAGATTGGCCGATCTTTCGTTAATTTTTTAAATAAATAGCGTGTACATATTTTTTTTTATTTTAGCTTTATTTTGGAAACAAACAGTACATTATATACGCAAAAATAATAAAATATATGATAATGCCTTACAACCAAAACAGTTTCCTATAATATAAATTCCTCATAATTACATGAAAAAGAGCAAAGTGAGTGCAGACAAAGAAAAACATACTATCTAATCTACTTCAAAAAGTTGAAAATATTAATCTTAATGAAGTAGACTATTATTGATATTGAACCTGAATTTTGTGTGAGAGAGAAATGAAATGGGTCAAATTCAGAGAATAACATATTGTACTGCTTACAACTCCGTCTTATGAATGTATTCTCTGAATATCTTGTTTTAAAATGTGAAATATGAAACATATTAATCTTACGGTGAGAATTAATTGGCGGACAGATGATATTAATTTTTGAAAAAAGATAATTAATGTACAATACTATCAATATTAAGGGTGCTTACATGCATGTTTTGTAGAAGACAATGATTCGGTAGTGGACACGCTACTCGTGATCTCAGCGTAAGGTAAACGCATTAAAAACACGCGTCGTGTGTTCTTAGCAGTGAACGAGATAAGTCGGATAACCCTTTTTCGTATCACCATCATTCCAATATAGTTTCAAAATAGTTTATTCAAGTAGGTAATTCATTGCCTTTTTAACATTTTAAGAGTGTAATGCCCCAAGTCTCCTAAAGTACATTTAGGGGCCTGTTAAGGGGATAGTTTCTATACCTAAGGGTTTCCTTAACTATGTGAACCTACTATTGTTTTGTATTTGTGCAATGACATCTGTAAGAGGTCTTCTGGAAATTTATTATAACAACGTATGCCTTTCAAATTTCAGCCACAATAGTTGTTCTATCACATGCCCAAGTCGACACAATTCAGTCGTACGGTGAAAATATCCACTCCGAAGGGCCTCAAGTCCAACCGGATCAGATCCACGAAGCCATATTCATGATGCTGCAGCTTATCAACGGATTGAAATGCCTCCAGGCCCGTGGAGTGGAGGAAATACCTGAGAGTTTGACGTCTTTCATAGTGCTGAGAGAGATTCAACCGACTCATGGGAGCACCATGAATCTCCCATCACCAGATGATAGATTGAGTTCTCTCTCCGCACCCAAGACTAATTGTTACGGACGGCTCTGTATTTTACAAGGGTAATTTGATTTTTAAATAGTATTTTTTAATATTTCTTTACCATTTTAGTGCAAAGCTGTTAAAGGGCAGTTTAGGTCTACATTAAATAAAAATAGTATGTAATGTATTTAATTGCATAAGGAATAATCTTGTATTTTACTAAATAGCTTTATAATGATACAAGTTCGAGGGCACTTCTGTTGGATGGATGATGTAGAAACAATTTTTTGAAGTGAAACTTCTTTAGGCGCGTGAGGGTAAAATACGAATGAAACGCGTGATTAGCGTCACGAAGATGTGCAGCGTTTTTTATGCTAATTCGTTTGAAGGTTGGGTAGTTTTAATATTTACAAATAACACGTTGCATTTTTATTTTACACTCGTCATTTAATAATATAGTATTTTTCATAAAATGTAACATAAAAATATTTCATGTATTCTCTTTTATAAATTTTAAATTCATGAAACAAAATTTAGACAAAAACATGGCATTTTTATTTACATTTGTCATTTGAGATTTCAATAAATTATTTGTATTCATTAAATTCCTAATGTATCTACCTTATTTCCTCCCTCATAGTCTCAGAAACCTTTTAGATTTAGATTTGTATAAATATAAACAAGACTTCAAAATTAGTTTTGCCAAAAAAGTTTCACTTCTGACATCTGTACTTTGTACGCAAGCACTTTTAATTTTTTTGTTATATATTATTTGTAATCCTGCGTAACAAATTTATTATTTATCTAAACTCTTCAACATCATTAATAATTTATAAATACGAAATTAAATTAAGAAGTTTTATTGCCATTTACAGATTTTTCTTGTGTTTGCAGTATGTGTGTGCGTGTGTGTGTGTCATGTGTGTTTGTGTAAAATAATAATATAGTTCAATATACATTTCAGTTTAACCGACGACATGAATTGCAGCAAATCCACCGACGAAGACCTGAGCTCTCTATGCAAATGCGCAATCAAAGGGACCGAATACCTCTTACCAACAGACAAACTAACACCACTCATAAAAGAAATACTACAGGAAGAGCGTGCAGTGTCTTTAAACCAGGCAAAGTCAGTGCTAGAGTTTATGCTATGGGGTCCTTTTGACGTTGTACAAGGAGTGCCAGTGGAGGAAAGGGAATTATCTCTACAAAGATGGTTGGATCTTGAAAGGGCGACAGTTTTGCATGGTTTAGTGCGAACAAGGGTTCAATTGAACGTCTTTGAACAGTTGCATCTGATGTTCTTAGTACGTTCGACTGCTAAGGCTATGTGCGATGCGTCGGTTTTGTTAGAAAATGCTGACGTTATTTGAGTAAAAGTGGTTTTTTATCATCTCAAAGGTCGTCAATGTTGTTAGTAATTCATTACTTATTTGAGCAAAAACGGCCTATTAAGAAAAATGAAAATTTTATATGTGTCAAAGGCCCAGAGCGAGAGTTCAAAGTTAAAATCAATAAAAATGTTATCAATTTTCGTTCAGTGTTCTTAGAAAATTATTATTTATTTGAGGCTTTGAATAAAAACGGCCAACTCCAAAGTTAACATCGATGAAAATGTTTTCGTAATTAATTTCGTAATTAACCGTACGACTGAATTTTGTCAGATAATGATTTGTTAGTTAGTTGAGCAAAAACAACCTATTAAGATAAATGGAATGCTCATATCAGAATAATATGAGTAATATGGGGCTCTAAGCAAAAACGGCCTAAATGCAAATTTAACGTCAATAAAAATGATATCAAAATGAATCAGTGTTTAAGATAAATAGTTTGTGTGGCTCCAAGCAAAAGTGGCCTAAGTGAAAGTGAAAAATATAAAAAAAAACCGTATGAAAGCCGATGTTATTTAAGACCGATAGCAAAGGTGGCCTAAGTGCAAAAATAGCATTGTATTGTAAACCGGAGATATACAGTTCTATGATTTACAATTCAATATTAGGGCGTTATGCATCTATGAAAAGATCTTCTGAAAGTATTGGAAATATGTTAGAAGTGTTTTTTTTTTTCAATGGAGGCCGTATTGCAATATATTCCACATACATTTAAAAACTTGAACAATGCCATATAATGTTTCGTAACGTATGTCAGTTTTCTATAGTCGATTAAGAAACAATCATATTTCATATACACGGATGCAAATTTTATTTAGAAAACATTAAAAGTTAAATTACCACTAACAAGGCTAGCTCGCTACCTTTTTAAACTGTATCATTAATATGAGATCACTTTTTATGTTTCATAAATACATCTCGATTTACGCTTCTCCGTTTTGATGGGAGAATATTGTTTTGGGTTTGTTAAAAATATAGTTATACGGTTAACTGTACTGTTTATTAGTTGACTATATACAATCCATTAAATTCTTTTAAGCTTTATTCAAATCATTGAGTGCGTGTGTGTTATATTAAAATATTATATAAATTGTTACTTAAAGTTTAAAATAAATTAAAATATTTCATATTATATGACAGAAATTTAATACGTAAATATTCACACGCACATGCATGATTCGTAAATATATATAAGTAGTTTATAAGGATTTATTTATAAGTTGGGCACCAGTACGATTTGGTTTAGAAATAAAAATTGGCACTTATATTGGCATTAAATACTTTTATGGAACTAAATTTATTTGAAATATTTCATACAAAATTCGTCTTCTTGATCTAATACATTAAATTGACAAGATATTTTTAAAGTTGAAGATTTACTGATAAAACGTAAAAAAAAGTCTTGCCAATCCTTCGGTAATCAAATATTTTATACTCTAAGCGTATTATTAAGTACACACTATAATATTTATACATAAAGAATAAAGAAAATATAATTTACTCATACTGATTAAGAATGGAATGAAACAATATAAACATCTGCAAAATTGCATTTGATGATTCATGTCAATTCTCTAGACGAATTGCTATTAAAATTATGCCCGATTTCCAACTTTCCCTAAATCATCAGGTAGTTAGGGGACCCCTTCGTTATAGAAATAATCCCCTTAACTGTTCTCTAAATGTACTTAAGGAGACAATGTTTAGGGGAGGTTGGCGAAATTGAGCATCAAACACTTTTAAAGCTCGTTTCAATTAACAGAGTCATTTTAAAGAGATTAATAGTGCTTCGCATAAAATGCCATTTGAGTGTGTCTAATTAACCCGAATATGATTTATCCATTTAACCCTAAAACGAGAAACTTTAGAGAATGCCGATTATATACATTTACAAATCCACTTAAATTATTTCATATGAAGTTAATGCCTTATAAACACACATAAAATAGTAGTTGCTCCCGTCGGTGGCAATCGCGTAACCATATCCGTGGGAATATGAGGAAATACGCACTTGTAACCGTCTAGTTCGATTGAATCGCTATTAAAGGTATTTTACCAACCTGCCCTATATGAAATGTTAATTTGCTTTTTGTTCCTTAAGTAAATTTAGGGGACTGTTTTTATAGCTAAGGGATCGCCTATATAAAAATGTAATTTTATTAAATATATTAATAAGTGCGCTTAGTTATAAAAGAGTGCCAATGATATCAATATTGAAAAGTATACTCATGTACGTAACAGGTGCCTTATGTATTATACACAACTAACTGTACATTTAACACTTGTAATTTATATTATCTGTAGAGAACGCTGCAGTTCAAATGTTTAATTCTTTTATAAGATATTCATCGAATATAATTAAACAAATTAATTATTATATTTTGTTTTTTTTTTATTGTTTACCTAAAGCGAATATATTTAGTGGGCTCTAAGCCGTCACATACAATAATTATTTTTTATTTATCTTTTCGACGTGATAACTTATTATAAATGGATGATTGCCGTCTAAACACACAAAAATAATGACTTATTGTCACGTTCCGTCTGCACCAAGCCTGCAAACGAGAGCGCAGCACAAGCGATAGTAAGGCGCGATCGGTCTAAGCGTTCGGCTTGTGACGCATCGTACGTAGCTGTTAATATAAGGTTTATTCAATAATGTTTTCTTATGACGAATTTTTCATTCATCAAATCAAAATGTCTTGGTTCGACTAGGCCTATTACAGCATATTTGAATCATCAAATATAATTTATTTTCCCACACACTAATTTTAATGTAAGTCTGTATTTTTTTACCATCATCATTACAATCATATTAAATTATTATATTTCTATTCAAATTAGAGCAATTCCTTCGCTCCCACGCGTTTCTATCGTCTAAGTAATCTTACATACATACCTACATAGCATCACGCCTCATTCCCATAGGGGTAGGCAGAGACAACGTCCTTCCACTTGCCACGATCATTGCATATCTCCTTCGCTTCTTTCATTCCCATTAAACCTTTCATACAAGTTCGTCGGTTTAGAGTACTCTTGACTTGGCCTTTATTTAAAATGTCATGGATTTGATCCAGGAACGTTCGCCTTGGTCTTCCTCTTCCAACTTTCGCATTCATTCTTGACTCATAAATCCTTTTGGTCAGTCTTCTTTCATTCATTCTCTCTACATGCCCAAACCATCTAAACATACCTTTCTAAATTTTTGTCACTACGTCTTCTTTTATACCACAACGTTCTGTTGACATACTTTTCAACGCTCTCATCTCTATCGCATTTATTTACTTTTGTGATTCTTCTGCCATACCCATCTTTCACACTTTCATAAGTGTTGGCACCAACACTCCAGCATGCACAGCCAGTCTAGCCCTTTGAGACACCATCTGGCTATTCATAAAGGCGTGCAGAGCACCATTTACCATATTCCCTGCATTCACTCTCCTTTCAATATCACTTTCACATGTTCCATCTTTTGTAAATTTAGATCCCAAGTATACAAATTCTTTCACCTCTTCCACTTGTTCCCCATCTATCAAAATATTGCCATTCATCATAGATTCATCTCGTTCAAAAAGCATAACTTTCGTTTTGTTTACATTCACTTTCATTCCTTTCCCTTTCAAAGCTTCATTCATAATATTTAGCATCTCCTGAAGCTCGTTAGCGGATGACGCAAGTATTACTTGATCATCAGCGTAGAGTAAACATTTGATGAGTAATTCATTCATTCTTAACCCATACATACATTCTTTTAAATCTGTCAAACATTTATCCATGAAAAGGTTGAACAGCCATGGTGACGCAACACATCCCTGTCGAACACCTCTTTCGAC
>JACTOM010000493.1:3515116-3569832 GCA_015832385.1 Elymnias hypermnestra | reverse complement strand
GGGCGGTATATCCGCGAGCGGTAAAACTCAACTTGAGATTGTTACGAGACCACGGCTGCCAACATTAAATGCTGAACCTCACGTGACTATGTGGGCCCAAATTTCCTTTTTATGCATGATAATGCAAGAGCCCATACGGCCGGCATCGTCAGGGAATATCTTCGGGGTGTGAACATCACAGTTATGGACTGGCCAGCCAGAAGCCCAGACATGAACCCCATTGAGCACATGTGGGACGAGCTAAAAAGACTTGTTAGGGCTCGTCAGCCAGTTGCCCAGACGATGCAGGAGTTGAAAACTGCCATAGAGAGGAATGGGAGATGATCCCGCAAAATTTCATAGAGCGGTTGATAAACTCTATGCCTAATCGTATGAGAGCTGTGGTAGAAGCCTATGGAGGCAACACGCGTTATTAAATTAAACCTTTATTAAATTGAATATGTTTTTTATTCAATAATCAAGTGCCTTCATCAAGGCGCATACCCGACTTGTTAGGTATAGCTCCATGTCGTGTGGTATTCTAAATTCAAATTTAAAACATTACGATCGAAAAAGATGGTAAAAAGTACCAGGTTTAAAACTGCATCATTAGTTTTTGTCCAATCTAGCAATAATATTTCGGTAGGGGCCATCGAAACCTAAACTCTAAGGTGGGCCAATAGATGTGTCCAGAAGAGTAATATATTATTTTTTGGTTAAAAAAGAACACATTTATGAGCATAACTATATTTATTGTCTTCATTAAGCGTCATGGTATAAGCACAAACCAAATAAAATATCGCAAATATAGTATACAGTGAAAAACAATACATTTTAGGGATTTCTACCGCATATATTGTCAAAATACTACGAATAAAATACAGTGTAATGGTGGCCATAAAAACTGTAAAGATATCGGAATTAAATTCAAAAAATAAACATATATCAATGACATATAAAACATTACAGCAAATTGCAGAAATATACATAAATGAAAGTACATTTATCATAAAACGCGATAGAAATTCTTTAAACAGATTATTTTATAATTAAATGAAAATCGCTAAAACCTAAAAAAAATATACTGTATGGTAAACATTTATTATCGAATTCAAAACTTTAAAAACTTAACAATATAAATACTCACGTGATAATAAGGATTAGCTAATAAGATAGAGGTAATTTACCATAAGACGTACCTGATTTCTAAATAACATCGTACGGGAGCGTCATTTTTTACTTGGCGGAGGCGAAAACCTCAGACAAAGTAGAAAAATAAATTGCTATTTTTGCCCTGACTGGAATCGAACCCGGTGCTTTTATTAAAGAAGCGAATTCTCCCAATATTGCGATAGCGTGGACGTCTTGGATATGATTTTCAAACTCAAGCAACGAAACACAAATATTATATTGCTTTACTTCAGCTAGAATTGTTACAATACACATAGTAATATATATTAATTAGCTGACCGACGCTACTTCGTTCGCTGGCCACAAAAATATGAAAATAAGTCAAGTGAACCATATTCTAAGCTCTAAATATGAAAAAAAAATAGCAAAAATGAAAAAAAACCATCAAAATTGTAATATAAACAAAAACGTAGTTTCGAAGTCCATTGGCGACGCACATGGTGATTGGAATATGAGAAAAACCGGATCAAATTGTAAATATAAACGTCGATCGAATCCACTTGAACACACCAAAAAATTTCCACAAAATTAGTCCAGCCGTTTAGAAGTTCAGTAACACACACACGAAAATAAAAAATATAAGTATAAAGATTCACACGAATTTAAAACAAAGCAAAATCTTAAAAGAGAACTTCTAAGTAAAATAAAAGTTAAATCTTAAATATTTAAATTACATAATATAAAAAAATGAGATTATATAGCGAGTTATGTCAAATTTAAATATACAACTAAATTACATATGAATAAAATGACAAAAGTAACAAAAAGCATTCCTTAAACAATCTAATATCAGCAAGCAATAGCTCTAAACAATTAAATAAATTTAGAAATGGCACATTATCATATAAGAATAACAAATAAAACTTTCCAATAGTACCAATGAAAATTTGAAATATTACGTAAAACAGTAACTAATAATATCAGTGAAATTTCGAAATATTATATAAATTAGTAACAAATAATACCAGTAATATATAGAAATACGACGTAAATCAGTAACAAATAATACCACTTAAATTTTAAAATATTAATTAAATCAGTAACAATTTGAAATATTATGTAATACATTAAGAAATAAAGCCATGGTAATTTAAATAGTACGATTAATATATACAATACAGCAGGAAAATGGGAAATACTATATAAAACAACAAGATTTTACTTTATAATATCAAGAACATTTAAGGTCGTTAGACGGAGCTATTTAAAAAAATGGGACCTTTTTGAAAAAAAAATCGCATATGATCAATTAAAGTTATTAATTTGAAAGTTACTCGTTTATCCAACTGTTGAATTTTGTTAAGTGAGATCCAAATGTCCCAGTTTAAACGAAATGTATTTTGATTTTAGCTTAACACAAATACGATTTAATGCGAGAAATAACAATATAGCCTTTATTTGCCAATAAAATTTAAGTTTTTTTTTAAACAATGCAATTGAAATAATCTGAAATGTTTTTAATTTTTAATATATTTATGATATTTGATAACTTGTATGCGACTCATGCAAGTTATCGAAAATATTTGTTAAGTTTAAATATACATTTTAAAAGTAGTCGTTTTCCTATTACTATGAAAATTAATATTGTTTTTCTATATTTTTATGGTCTTGTACTTCATATAAATTTTTTTTTGTATAAAAAGCCCCATGTTGCAATAATATATAGCAATATATAAAACTTAATTAACATCAATAAAACCAAATACGGAATGTTACAAAAATTTGTTAATGAAGAAAATACTATATTTGTGTAGGTATTTTACTTTGAAAAATACCAAAATACATGACAAAACACGATATTTTAACTATGATTTAAATAAAACTACTAACGCCATCTATATGAAACCGAATAACACCTGTGCTGCTACAGAGCTACCTATAGGACTCTTTAACGATAACAGCCGTGAAATCATTCTGTTTACTAATAAAATCAATCTCAATCAGTCAATTGTGTCTGTAATAACTCAACGCAGGGAAGGTCATGCGCAAGAACTAGTTGTAAATAAAAAAATGTAGATATTTTTTATCATAAACCGTTTACAACGATATCCTATCGAAATAATGTGTTTTTATTGCCAATTGCGATTATGTGAGAATTACGTACTAATCAATGGATCAACTTATGTATATCTATATAACAGTTGAGCAACTCTGTCTGTCTTTTGTGTTTGGACGCTAGAACCATTTTGAAGTCGTGTCGGATTAAAATCAGAAGTAATATTCCCTGTTTAAAAATGATCTTGATGACATTCAGACAATAAGCTTGTTGTGTTCAGTAAGAATCGTATTATAAAATGTAAGACTGATAAGAAAGCGCCGCCATTTTGATTCGTTTCGCATTAAAATCAAAAGTACTTTTCCCTGTTTATATATGGTTTTGATAACAATTACACTACAAGCTTGTTGTGTTCAATAAGAATAGTATTGTAAAATGCACGACTGATAAGAAAGCGCCGCCATTTTGAGGCCATTTCTTGTGAAAATGATTTTAATTATGATTATGACTCTTATATAATACACTCAAAAACAAATAGTATCGGTCACGTAAAAACATTAAAGTGAAATATACGCCTCAATTTTCTCCGCTGTCTCATATCATCAAAGGCAAGATTATCGAGTCACTAAACTAAACACTACTGGTGGCAAAGATGGTCGCAATTTGTAATTTTTTACTACTAACAGATACTTTCGATATTCCTAGACGAATTTCTTTCTACGAATCCCTTTATATTTACAAACCCTTATTGAAGTAGACGTACTCGGGCGGCTTACCGTCTGTGTTCTTCAATATTTCGTCATACCTGTCCTTTTCAAAGCGTTTGATTGTGTCTATGGATAATTTACTGTAACAAAAACATTTTTTTTAAGCATATCAGTTAGGACTTGATTATGATCTGTATAAATTATGAATTGCAGATAGCGTGGAAATTACAACGGCCGAAGCATACCTAATCATATTAGGAAATCCAATTAGTTAAATATGCCTCGCCATTGGCCAAACTTAAAAATTACTAGGGAGTCGAGCTCCATCACTTATTTCAGTAATCAGAAATATATTCATATAATATTATAATCGATGATTACTGAACTAGCATAAACTGTAATTTACTAATGGTAACAATTAACACTACATCTAGATAAAGAGTTATATTATAAATTTTATAATAAAAGGCACGCATGTGGGTATGTTTGTATCTATGTGTACGCATGTGCGTGCGTATTTGCGTATATGAGTATGCGTGCATGAGTGTGTGTATTTATTAAATATATTTTTAATTCGTCCGCATTGTATTTCTGATTATATCTTATATGTAAACAATAAAGAAATTAAACAAGAGCAAGAGTAACAAGAGAAACATACAAAAAAAAATTACTTGTTTTGTTAAAAGCATTTGAGAATTACTGACCATTAATCCGAGCGAAATGAAATCGTATTAGTATTTCAAGTCTTGATAAGGTCGATGTTAAGTAATTATTAATTACATCATACATGAATGATGTGATAAAATATGAACAATCGTTTTATCTTATCTATCAAATAACCACTTTTGCTTGGAAAGTATTTAATAACAAAATGTTGGAACTTCAATAAATGCATGATCCATATTTAATTCCAAAAACAATAAAAATAAATAAAATTTGAATTTCAAATTAACAGCTATAAACGGTATTCTAACTTAAAAAAATGAAAATTTAAGTTTATCTGTATGTTTGTTCTCGTTAATATCTGAAACGGCTAGACCGACTTTGACAGGACTTGTACTAGATTAAACTAGGCTATTTTTGTGTTTAAAAATCAATGCGGGTAACACTACCGTGTATAATTAGTTTGCCTAAAGATGGGCTTAGGTATAAACGGTCTACTTGGATTTTAATCACATCAATGATTATGGCACCCCGTTTATAAAAATTGGTCATTGTTTCTTTTTCAATTTTATAGCAATTCTATTCTTCTAACTATAACTTATAAAACTCGATTCTTAAAAAACCTTAGCATCATTATTGAAGGTTACAGTAATAAATAATTTAACCTTTAAACACTGTCTTAGAAAATCACATTTTTATATTTGATATTTTATACGCAAGGGCTGTCGATATATAATTATATTTAAATCGATTATCTTACACAAAAGTTCATAAGAAAGTAGAAGCCCATTAACGTCCCACTGCTGAGCACATGCCTCCTTACTCATAGGAGAGAGGATTTTTAGTGTTTAGGCCCACTATGCTGCTCCACTGCAGGTTGGGAAGCATAGTACACAAGTGTACTCTCTATTCCGTCACTCTCATCCGATGTGACGGCAATCTGACACGATCGGGACGAGATCAGGCGTAGTACCGACGGGTTAATATGCTCTCCGAGGCACGGGGGGGAGCACACCACCAAATTCCCTACTTAGGGCAATTTAACAGAAAATTGAAAATCAATTTTGAATTCGCCCGACCCGATCATGTCTGTAGCCGATCAAGCTGACCACTGGACCAATGAGGCAGTTAAAAAAAAACTTAGACTCACCATTTTTGTGGGAATATCGCGCAAGCTGTTGGCACCATAAAAGTAAGGCTGAAAAAAGGTTTATATATTTTAATAAACAATTTAAATTCAATTACAAAATTTAATTAATAATTTCCAATATTGGCAAAACACGTGACATTTTCATTTACAATTCGTTATTTGAGATTTCAAAAAATTAATTGTATTATTTTTAGACACTTTTAATATTTTAATGACAATTAAATTCCATAAAGGCAGATATGTAATCATCCTTTTTCCTTCCCTCCAAGTGTCGGAAATCTAAAGTTTTAGATTTATATAAATATAAACAAGACTTAAAAATTACTTTGCCAAAGAAGTTTCACTTCTGATATGTGTACTTTGTATGCACTCATTTTTATTCAACACTAAACGCGACAGATTTAAAAGAAAGTATGTATGGGTTCAGAATGGATGAATTACTCATCAAATGTTTATACTTTACGCTGATGATCAAGTAATACTTGCGTCATCCGCTAATGGACTACAGGAAATTGTAAATATTATGAATAAAGCTTTGAAAGGGAAAGGGATGAAAGTAAATATAAAGAAAACTAAAGTTATGTTTTTTTGAAAGAGATGAATCTATGATGAATGGCAATATTTTGATAGATGGGGAACAAGTGACAGAATATTTATACTTGGGATCTAAATTTACAAAAGATGGAACATGTGAAAGTGATATTGAAAGGAGAGTGAATTCAGGGAATATGGTAAATGGTGCTCTGTATGCTTTTATGAATAGCCAGATGGTGTCTCAAAGGGCCAGACTGGCTGTGCATGCAGGAGTGTTGGTGCCAACACGGAATGAAAGGAGCGAAGGAGATATGCAAGGATCGTGGCAAATGGAAAGATGTTGCCTCTGCCTACCCCTATGGGAATAAGGCGTGATGCTATGTATTTATGTATGTAAACGCGATAACCTCAATGTTGATAATTCGATGCTATATAAAACTGATTTCCATGAAATCGGAAACCATGCCAGTGAAACCGCTGGGAACAGCTAATATTACTATAAAATAATCCAATAATTGTACAATAGTTTAATAACTTTTTTATTGCTGTTAAGTTAAAGTTGACTATAATCTCACTGATTGGAAAGCAACTTAAAATCTTAGACTGTATCATGTCTAAGATGGAAGCAGGCTGACCTGACAAGATATAATTTACCTCTTATGGTTTCTACACAGTATTGTAGTGAATCCTTATTGGTAACTAGTTACGGCCAAAGTCTACCACCAGGCCAGATATAAACAAATCAGAATATGCAAATTCCTAAATCTGTCCTGGACCTAAACCCAGGACCTCTGCTAGCTAATCTAGTACTCGCACTATTGGTCCAACAAGACTTTCCAAGTGTAATAGACTTACAATAATCCAACAATGCCAGTCTGTATGCCAATGTGGGCCCATTTTATCCTCTGCATCCAGGCTTTGGGTTCAATCCTCTCCATAATAACAGGCAAAAGCAACATCCCGGGGGCGCACATAACTATCCTGGAGATTACAAAGGTATATTTGAATGGAATGGAAGCGATATCAGTAGTATCGGAACCCTCTACGTATAAAAAGCCAAGTATGACTTCCTAATTTTGAAAGACAGCTAAACACAGGTAACTTATTTATTGCTGTACTTTTGTACTAATCCAGGACCTCTGCTATCCAAGGAAGTACTCACACCACGCACTAGACAGACATACGCATTCTAGGTATCGTCGACTTGTATCTCCAATAAAATAATGTTCAGAAGGTTCTGAGAAGATATGCGTAATAATAAATCACTCCTTTCGAAGAATAGTGACAAATTTATTTATGTTTCTGTTTTATGTGTAATAAGCATACAAAACAGTTAGTGGAATTAAAAACAACTTTTTTTTTAGTTTAAGGAAATTTTCATATGCCATAAAAGCAAGAGCCACTTATGTACAAAAATAAGGAAATTGGCTAGAATGCTTTTTTAAAGGTAAATTTTCACTAAAATAATATGCAAAAGGTTCTCCTAAAATATGCATAATAGCAAATCGCTACTTTCGAATAATAGTGACACAATTCGTCGTCGTCGCTTCAACCGATGGACGTCCACTGCTGGACATAGGTCTCACGTAATGACGTCCACAAGGCCCGATCTTGCGCCACCTGGCTCCAGCACTTACCGGCGACCCTCGTTGTATCGTCGGTCCACCTTGTGGGGGGTATCCCTACACTGCGCCGCCCGGTGCGGGGTCGCCACTCCAGCACCTTCGGGCCCCAACGTCCATCGGTCCGTCGGACTATGTGCCCCGCCCATTGCCACTTCAGGTTCGCGATTCGTAGGGCTATGTCGGTGACTTTGGTTCTGCTACGGATCTCCTCAATTCTGATTTGATCGCGTAGAGAAACTCCGAGCATAGTCCTCTCCATCGCACGCTGAGTGAATCTGAGCTTTCGAATGAGGCCCATAGTCAGCGACTACGTTTCGGAGTGACCCAAAATAATTTTTTAAATTTTGGATTATGATTATTAATCCAAAGGAGCACAATATTTTCACTGTTATGCCATTTGTGTGCTGTGAGCACACATTATTATAGAAGTTTAAAAAAAAATACTAATTAAAATCATATACACGACACTTTTTTACATATGTACAGACAAATAAGTTTAGAAGATACTCTTAATTAGCTTACCTAGATGTGACAACTTGCGATATTCCTTTGACAGGGGCCAATTGCGATTTCCCAATTATTTTACCATTCTCATCTGTCACATCTAAACCTGAAGTGCAAATATTTACAGATATTAACCAAATTGTTTTATACTAATAATATAACTATTCAAAACAAGCGGTACGTAATATTTACATAATAATGCCTTTAAATGAACTGTCATCTACGTTTTTTGAATAAACTACTTGCAGGATACAATAATAAAAATAATATTTCCCAGATTAGTAGGAATACACTAATCTACAAGTTCTAGCGATTCGGTATGAAAAATTTAAGAGTTAATTAAAAGACACTGTTTGATAAAAATTTCAATTGTATTTTTTTTTAATTTGCCAACGTGTTTTAAATATTAAAATAATCCCAGGATACACTGAGCAGGTAATAACAATATTATTAGGTATTTATAAAGCTGTTAACCTGTATCATATGTCATTCTTTTTAAGTGAAGAAATTCCAAAAAGAGAGAAATTAATAAAGAAAGAGATCAAGAGAGAATATACTATTCTTGTTGTCAGTGTTTTTATTGATTGCGCATATTATTTGTAAGATTTTTAAAATATGCCATTAAGAATGTTCAATATGCAACTATAAAAAAGTGAGTTTTGTATGTATATATACAAAGGGGAGCACTCTTAAATCTGTGTGTCATTTTGCATTCTAAAGCTTTTATTTAATTAATAAATAATGTTGAGATTGCATTAATAAGGTTATTAAAACATTAATTTTTATTCAGTTTTAGTTCAAATATAGAACCCATGAGAAATCTACAAAAAATATAAACTAGTATTAAATGTGTTTAAACTACTTTACAATAAAATGGACCTATTCAAAAAACACAATATTATATGATATTAAACAGGTATCCCTACATTTTATTAACAAAATTACTCTCCATTACATCAAATGGTGTCTTCTCTCTTCAGTTCAACATATTTTTCAATATCACCACTTGATTTTAAAAATTATTTAATTTTAAAAATCACTTTTCTATAATAGAAAACAAAATATGTATCTTGTCGCTTAAAAAACATTGTGCATTAAAGCAAAAAAATCATTGAGTTTTTTTAATAGAAAATTAAACAATTTTAAAGCCTTTTCGGCTAAGCTACCATAATTCCCGATAATTCTAATCTAGCCCTATCTGGGTTTTTTGTACAATATATAGATTATTAACTATCCCATTAGTAATGAAATAAGTATTTAAAGTATTGGATATTGATAATGATTTTCTCTAGGTTTGTCTATCGTGTTCTGACCGAATCTCAATTAGCAAAGATTAACCATACACTCTGGGGATATTATAGTGCACAAATGTATGCTCATTATAAGTGTATTCTCTATTCTTACACTCTCATAGTCAGAAGTGACGGAAACCTGCCACGACCGGATAGAGATCAGGCGCAGGACCAACGGTTTAACGTGCTCTCCGAGGTAAGGGGTGGAGCACGCCGCCCACTTCCCAACTTTAGGCAAATACTGAAAACTCGCTCGACCCAGGACTCGAACCCAGAATCTCATGCCTGTAGCCGACCAAGCTGATCGCCAGACCAACGAGGCAGTCCTAATCTATATCATATACGATAATACCTCATATTTACATTTGGCAGCCTCTCGTACCCCAACAATACACCTAAACTATGCACGTAAATAAAATGGTGTATTTATAATTAGTAACATAAGTTATTACAATCAAGAATGCTTGCTCGGGATTCAATAGCACGGCTCTCTTAGTAAAAATGAACCATATTAAGCCTAGTGTGGAAAAATGTGGAATAACACTACGCTGTTATATATATACAATAGAATAAAAGCTAAATTACCTAATAATATTTCGTTTTGTCTCATTAGTGGAATGTTGACCCAGTTAGCGGCCGCAACAGCAAAGAATGGTACGAATCTCTGAACAAAAATAAATGTTCAATAAGTAACTCTAAAGTAAAGTACAGGCCCACAATTTATTTTAAAAGAGTACTTCCTATCCAAGGAAATTGATTGTTGTTATTAATTACTACGAGTGTTATTATTTTTGTATAGTTTTAAATTAGATTTAGTATACCGTTCTCTGCTCCCTTTTTTATGTGTCCTTTTAATCTTTTATGTATTGCGTGTACAATACAGTTTAGTATTGTATTGTAAACATTAATAGCAGCCTGTTAGCTTCCCATTTCAAGACACAGGCCTCTTCCTTTAAAAAAGAGAAGATTTTTAGGGCATATATCCACCACGCACATATCCCAGAATTGCTCTGTGGCTTTACAGAAACCTTTGTTGTTTTCCGTCATAGAAAAACCCAATCATGAATTCTACTCAACAATTAGGTACAGAAACTTTAGAAAGTGAACTTAGTGATGCCTGCCCAGGATTTATACCAGTGCCTATTGACTAGAATCGGAATGTCAAATCATTCATTATGTGAAGGCTGTAATAAAAAGTTAACGTTTACAAGTCTAAAAAGACATGATGTTAATATATTATTTGTTTAATAAATTAACCTATATTCATTTTGATAGCGTATATTTATTTTAATGTCGATTTTAAGGAAATTTCCCTCCCAAGAAAAGAATTTTCCTTTAACTATCTACGGCTGTCGCATGGTTTTAAAAAAATGTTTAAACATTAACTAATCTGCTACAACTTGTTTGTTATAAACGATATGTGTATCTAAAACATAATTTACATGTCAATGCATGCTAATTGTTAAACTAATTTTGGTAGTTTCTGAATAATTCTGCTATTCATTATGATAAAAGAAATATATTAGCCTTCTAAGAAACTGCCTTCATCATGAAAGCAGCCATTGTGAGGGATATACACATATATATAAATTACACTTTGCGGAATGTTTAGCCTTGATTAGCCCATAAACTACTAAATAAATTTGTAAGATTTTGATCACAAAGTTTGTTATTTCTTAGTTTTAATATGAAAAAGTTTTATGAATATCTATTTAACATTAAAAATATAATTCACAAATATCATTCAGTTAGTGACCTCTTCTGAATAAAGATAATCAAATTGTATATTATTCCAGATTAATATCTTAATATGGCAGATTTCTGAGTAGAAACAGAACTTCAATGAGACACGTTTTATCAATTTTTGCTTAACATTTAAAATATTATACAATTCAATTATTATTTTTCTACATTCGCTAAGTAACTTTAAAAACATAATCAAACTGTGTTTTATGTTAGACTGAAGATGACAGATTTCTTATCTATATTATAACAGGATTGATATATTTAAGTGTACTTTAAATGAATTCACACGATGCAGTCTTGTAATTAAACTATTTTAATGGAGTTAGACTAACTTCTGTAATGATAGCTGTAAAGTGAGAAAAATATTTATTTTTTGCCTTTCTATGTCAATTATTTGGGATAAACAGCTAAAAATAGGACTTACCGCGAATATAGGATTTGTAGCCCGTTTTTGTATACCAAATTTGAAAGTAAAAGCAGTGGCCATAGCGGCTGTAGTAGCCGAGATATAAGCCACACCCATTTGGCTAGTACTGAGTGGCGAAGCGGCATTTCGATTAGTATAGTTGACAAGAGCGTTGAAAGACTGATTCACCCATTGCCAGAATACTACTGCTGTTGTTGTTCTAGACAGAAAGAAAAGGTATTCTTTATTTTAACGACCTCAACAGCAGTTGAAATATTTCAGGTTCAATTCCCAGTTCAAGTTATTTCTAATTTGTCATGGTCTAGATTGGTAGTGGGTAATAGCTAGTTTTTTTTATTGCTGAAAGGTTGTTGCTTGACTATAATCTAACCTGAAGGTAATGCTACAGTCTAAGACTAGATGGAGGTAAGTTATTCCATAACAGTTTACCAGAAAGCAATATATAAATTGATGGCAAGTCTTTGCTGGTAGATTAGTTGTAATTTGTCACGACTGAAGCCATATACAAACTACAAAATCAGAAAAACCATATTCTAAATTTCCTGTGTAGGAAATTGAACCTGTAGTATCTGCTTGCGTGGCTTGTGCTAAAAGGACTTTTTTCTCTAACTCTTCAAACAAGAAAAACTGCATACATCGGAGAAGAAAATATTAATAATGCAAATGAGGAAATAAATACTTATTTGAACTTGAGTAGATGAATACAGTAATTTTATTAACAATTTAAATTTTGAACAAGATGTATATAGAAGTGTTAATTAATTGTAGGTATTGAAAAAATGCAGATTGATAAGGAATAATAATTGTGTATTTAATCTAACTAGATTACATACCTATACCACTGTAACATAGCCCCAGTTACAAGACAGCCACCAGGCATCTGAAAGGACATCCTACCAAAGACATTCTGGAGTTCACCACTATCTGGATGGAAGGCAGATTCATAGAGCTGTTTGGCTCTGATGACTTGAGACATTGGTGTACCAGCTGGCTCCTGTCCTTCTCTAAAAAAAATATCTGTATCAACAATTTGGTCTATTTAAATAGAAATTATGCATATTATAATATTGCTCTTCTTACTGACCATTAATTTCAATTCGTTTCATGCAAAGACCTTTCGTTTATTTATATGACTTATTTATTATAGTTTCCAAATGTATAATCAAATACTCAATCTCATAATCTGATGGGACCGAAGAGATACCAGGTACAGAACCAATGACAAAACATATTCTCCCCAAAGCATGGAGTATACTACCCAAAAAAATTCTGAACTTTGGCTTAATACTATGAATTTGTTAAATGTGGGACTGGAACCCAGGACACCATAGCCTGAACCCAAACAAGCTAACCATTAAATATTTCATATGTAATGTGTTTTAAATGCCTCATGGTAGTTAATCGAAACTACATATCAGGTGCCTAATATACAATTTCATTCTCACCTTCAAATTTTATGTAGCATAATGCATATATAACATTGAACACATTATATATTTGCATTATTGCCTGACTAAAGAAGCTGGTTAGAGGTACCTCAATTGGATAGTTTCATAGGCCAAAAAAATTATTAAGTTTTATCTATATAAATAAACTCACTTGTATTTTATATACAGCTCCCTTGCTTCATAGAGGTCTTTCTCTGGTACCAAAGATAATAGGGGATTGGAAATAAATGCAAAATGCTTGAATCTGCCAGCAAATGTGCCCTGGTCCCATAGAGGTTGTGTGATATCAATTCTTTTCTCAGAAGACATGGTCTAATAAAAAGAAATAGTAAAAAATTGTAGGTTTAAAAATGTTTATGTAAAAATAACAAATAACTTTACTGATTAGGCTTTCATATCTTTAGCCTTAATCAAGAAATTTTAAAACTTCCCCCAAAGTTTTTATTTTATTTTCCTCTAGCTTTTGTTACCCTCTGTGTTAGCCATACCATTACAAGGCAAAAACAACTAATTATCTGTTTTAAGTAAAATATAATTAAAATTAAGAAATTAAATATTTCATTTTATTAAAAATAAATTTGCTGTGGTAAAGAAATAACAATATAACTATTATTGATTTTTACATATGTTACAAACAAAAACAAATGCTGAATATCTTATAAGATTTTTAATACTAAAATATTCTATAACAAATATGTATAGTCAAATTTGTAATATCGTTATATGGCCTTGAATATAAGGCAGAAAACTTGTAGAGCTTTTAGAACTAACGTGTTTCCTAATTAAATGTTGAGTAAATTAAAACTAAATATTATATAAGGCTATTTTTACGTTATTATTGTTATATATACAAAACGAATAAAATATACTTACAAAGTTACTTATAATAAGTTAATTTCAGCGCTCGAGATTATATTAAGCTAGGAGTTGAATTGTTTCAAGTAGGTAAGTAGCTAATACGTGCCGGAATTAGATATAGAAAAAAGCAATTATTATTTAATTAAGAACGACACCGTAGTCCGCTGTCCGTGAGATGTGACACTGACGTCTGACTGTGACACTCACAGCAACATCTGACATTTGACAGCGGATCAATCAACAAATACCAGTAAAAGAGAAGAAGAAATAGGCACAAATATAAGCCATAAATTAAAGAAGAAGAAGAAATAGAAAACAACAAATATAATCTGTGCAATCCAAAGACTTCAATAAATTTCAAAAGCGCACTAACGAGATATAAAGAAATAGCAACATTTTTTATATGAAACATCTATAGTTGCATGTTGCCAAGTCGCTTCTCTTCCCACTCGGTTCGGTGATTCGCTATCTCTCATCGCACTTTCCTATCCTGCAGGAGTTATTAACATTTTCTCATGGAAGTGCTTAAAATGTTATGAGGATATTGATGCGATTGCACGTGAATACGTCTCGTAACGGGCTATAGCTTCTATATAAAATATTATTATTTATAGCGTAATAAATTCTTTGGTCCTTTAGCTATCCAGTGGTATATTAAATTTCGTATGGAGGTCATTGAATGGATACAACGCTGAGTTGTATCCCCCGATTTTGGTCTCATTTGCTTTTTTAATTGCTTTCATTCCTTAAAGGTGCGATTTTAAAGTGTTAAAAACGTTTCAAGTCAAAATTGTTCATGTCTGAATCTCGTTGACGCTTCGGATTCATCAAACCATGTCTACTATCTTCGCCTGCGATCAATGATGATCTCGTTAAATACTTGAATGATAACAATTGCAACATATTTTTTTTAAATCTGTCCTAGAATTGCTCCACAGTTCCACGTTTAATTCAAGAATAAAAGCTTATAACATTATTATATTGAATATAAAAATGTACTTACAACTTGCATGGGCCAGTAGTTTAGGGATGGAGGGTACCTCCATGAAAAAAAACGCGTAAATCTCGACTCTGCGCGGTAGTTTTTACAAATAAATGTGAATCTTCGTCAAAATATGTATATAGATTATGTTTTTTCATTTCACAAAATATATTTACGTACGAAATCATAATAAAAATATTCTACAGAATGTTGCCTATGACATATGTAGTAAAAATATGGCGGCTGTCGTTGCAACAGCCGATATGACGATTCAGAAGAATTCTCAAATCCTTGTTAATGTCGAAGAATCCCTTGAAGACTTAATCGTTGTATCCTACTGCTCACAAGATAAAAAATTTCAAGGCGTGCTTTTGGACTCAAATAAAGGGTCTGTACAGCAATATTTTACAAATATTCTTATCGATTATTTCTCAATTAGTTATTTACTAGTTTTTTATTATTTCATTTACAGCAATTTACCATTTGGCGTATACAGTCTCCATCCAGCCTTCTCAAAACAAGCTGAAAATGCAGATATTAAAAACGATAAGCTATATTCCGCCAGTCAAAGATTTACATATCAAGAGCCTCAGTACGCTATTGAAGACGTACAAAAAACTAAAAAATCCACGACAAAGGCTAAGCCTCAGCCTCGTCAAAAGATGACCGTGAGATTACGACCAAGGAAAGTGTTATGTTCGAATTGTCAAGGGATTTGCAATGAAAACAGCGAAAATGTAGACGTGTCCAAGAAACGCAAATTAGATTATGACGATACCACCAAAGACGGATCTGAGTCATCGAAACTTGAAAAAAAATACCTAATGGGGAGCATGTTAATACCTAAATTGTCTCGATTGCAACCTAGTGAAATATCAAGTGCTATAAAATCTAGAAGTGTAACAAAATCAGACAAAAGTAGAAGTGTAAAAAGTGAAAAAACATTTGAAGAGGTTGATAAACCAAGTAGAGAAGTTGCTTTTGTTAGTGTCTCAGACAATAGTGATTTGTGTGAAAGAGAAGATTTTAAGGATAGTGACAATTCATTTAGTAATTTGTTCTCTAATGCACGAACATTAAAAATAAGCTTTGGTGAAGGTGAAGGTACTGTAGTGAAGATTCCACCCCTAAGTGGTGATTTTAATGAAGATTCAGGTGTTTCTGGCGACATGTCCAAGCCATCTAAACCTGACTCTAAAGCTGTTAAAAAAGCTTTGAAGAAAGCCAAGAAACAGGCACGTAAAAATAACAATTTGGAAAAGACTGTTGATATATGGATAGGTCAGTCTCCAAAACAAATTGGAGCATTATCACCCCATAACAATTTAACAAGTGCTTCTTCATTAGATATACTAGAGAAAAAACATAGACACAAAGTGAAACATAAAAAGAAGCATAAAGTTCAGAAAAAGGTTGATGAGAACTCTTCAAAATGTGACACAATAGAATATTTTGGTGATATAAAAAATGATAGCCTAAAACAGAAATTGTCAATAAGTTTACGTAGACTAAGTAGTAACTCATATGAGCGTAGAAATGAAGATGTTGAGTGTTCAGATGAGGGTGAAACAGAGTCTGTTCCAGATTTTCCTGCTAATAGCACAGAGGGAGTTGGAGGAAAATTACTAAGAGTTTCACCTGGTGATATTGTATGGGGAAAGGTGGTAGGTTTTCCATGGTGGCCAGGAAGAGTGTTAAGTGTGACTCCAACATCTAGAGCCCATGTGGCATGGTATGCCTCAACAACATCATCATTAATGTCTTGTGATAGCCTAAGTCCATTCCTGGAGGATTATAAGGTGAAGATTTATGTCATAATATATATATATATATATATAATTCTTTGGTAAATATGCATGTGATTGAACTTCAAAATAACTGGGCCAATTTTGATGAAAATGAAAAAGATGGTTTAGGTGGAGTAGAGAAATTTTGAAATACAGAATTTCATTTCTCTGTATGTGACTGAACTCATAATAACAAGCTGACCTGAATTTTATGAAGTTTTTCATGTCTTCAGATGGGTTAAAGGATTTTTCGATTGATATATTAATCTTATGTTTTAAAAGCATTGGAATCCATTTCTATAACAATCACTGTTCTTACAAAAAATTGCTTAACAATCAATCAATTCAATTTATTACTTTTTTTAATCTTAATAATTTTAGAAATCGTTATAATCATTGTATTATATGTCAGATAAATTTTATATTAAATTTCAGATCCGTTTCAATAAAAAGAAAAGGGGTCCGTACAAAGAAGCTGTGAAACAAGCAACCATAGAAGCTAAGAGGGTGGAATCTCATGTAGATCCTTTAGCAAGTCCAATTCATACAAACTTGGCGACTGTTTCACCACGCCCCATTGATGTGTTCTCATAAATGTGATTAAGGTATACTGCCGAATTAAAAACTGATGTGATATTTCTATCTGCACAAATTCCTTGACCATTAGATATAAGATAAACATTAACTATTGTAAATTAGCATTTCTGTATATAAAATATAAATAAAATTTTGTTTTTGCTTGTCATATAAAAATTTCCTTTAAAAAAACTGCTTGTCATTCAAAAAATTAAATCTTTTTTACTTACTTTCTACATACTAATCACTTTCTGTTTCTTTATACCCATATTTAAGACTGTAATTTTACATTAGATCTTGAGCGCATAGCAATATAAATTATATCACAATATCGACTGAAAAATCACACAAATATTAATTGGTTAGTTTTAAATACTATATACATAATGTGCCCAAAAGATTTTCTACAGTGAAATTGTTTTGTTTGTTATCATTTCTAATGTGCAATAATTTAGGATGGTAATAGAATAACTTGCCAAAAACATTTGATTTGAATTTGTTTTAACTGTTAACCTATTATAATTTCTTGCTGATATACTAGATTTGGATATATTTCATTATTAATTGTTCCATTATTATATATATTACATATATTTTTAAATTAAACAAAATTATTTTACTTATTTAAATTGTCATATTAATTTGTAGATATGTTATTTTTAATTTTAGGTTTAAACAACAATGTTATGGCCATTCCTTTACTTATACCTTGATTTTGAATTGAATATTATAGAAGGTTTTACAGTATAAAACTAAATTACAGTTTATAATTACTTTATACACAGCAGATATTTAAAGCAAAATAATTGTTTTAATATTATTGATTTCATGTCATTCTGACAACCTCCTTATTGTAATGATGCATTATATATTAACTCCGTAACTTCCCCATTGATTTTAATGCCAATATTTTTATTCACATTCCACATTATTCAATTGTAGTGTTTTTATCCACTATTTTATTTTATATTTTATTGTATGTCACATTTAAAAATAAGGAGACTGAAACTGTGTATATAAGCAAAGAGCAAAAGTGGTCTTATAGCTTTTAAAAATAAGACAACCTATACAATACTATTAAACATTGTTACAATGACAATTGATATTAAAAGAAGTACTAAACTAGCTACTATAATATCAGTTCAAAGTCAATTTTATTAGTCTTATGAATTTTGTTATTTAATTTTAAGGTTTATTAATAATTTTAATGATAATGCTGTAACAGTGTATGAAAATTATTTTTTTAACCAAAATTTATTTTACATAGGACAATGATATTCAATAAAAGTGTCTAATATTATTTGTTTAATACATAGAATTTATCTAATGCTATAATTACCACAAGCGGCAGGGTCCCTTTTGATTTTTTTTAACACAATTTCTTGTATGTTTCTATATATGAAAATGATATAGCTTACTATAATATTTCCTTAGTGAAAACATACAATTATAAATTATGGTATAAAAATATGTATAGTGTTCATATATGTATAGATTTCATTGTGTAATAAAGCATTAAACTTAAATTTTATGTACATATGGTGAAGAAAATATTTTTTAATACTCATACAAATATTAATTTTCATATTTACATATTTGGCATTTTGAATATTGTTTCGGACAAATACTTATGTTGTATATTCGTAATAACAGTAACATTGTTGGTACAGTTACTTATATAAAAACCATTTCTTCGATGTAAACACCACATACTGGATTTATGTATATGAGAAACAATTACATCGCAGTGTTCAATAATTTAAACATACTCATTATGTATCCCTATATGTTTGAATTATTACTGGAACATAAGCTGCATAGACATTGATTATGTATAATTATTATCCTCATATATAAAATATATGCAATAAAACAGCAACACTGTTATCCAGAATATATAATGTCACAGCAGGGGTTGGACAACCTGTAAGTCTTCAGACATAGAAATAAGTGTAACTATATATAGTTGAAAATATAAAAATTAGTTTTACCAACAAAAAAAAATTTTAAAGTGGCTTGCATTAATATCCTCATAACATTTGTGACTGTACTATAAAAAAAGGTTGCCGATGCCTGCCTTATATGTACGTGTAACATGAAACAGCACGGTTATTATTTCTTTACAGAAACTTGATGTGTGGAAGCTTTTCTGTGGTAATCTTAATCAATATGTTCAAACAGTGTTGTAGTCATCCTTTGACAGTATTTAGACTATACATATATGGACGGCAAAAACTTGATAACCTGCACAATAATGTTTTATCATATTTTATATGATAATACCGCTAAAGTCAATCTTACCAACAAAATATAAATATTGTGTCCAATAATGATAATTCTAGTAGATAAACACGGAAGTTATATTTTTGTTTGTTTTTATGAAACGTTTTCTTTTCTGATAAACAATTATAAATTTGCTAGTTACTACGTGTTTGCTTTCCAGCGTCGATATATATTGTTAAAATTTTAAACGTAAATATAATAAAGGCTAATATCATCACCTTAAAGACCTTTATTAAGAATTTAAAATTATTTTTTTTTAATTTCGTGAACATCACAACTAAACTCAGGCGTTATGATATGTGTTCGCATTTTATTAGCAATCAAACAGGATATAAATATTAATGAGACTTAATAATTGATTTATATTTAAGTAATTTAATAATATAATTATTCACATTAAAAATTTCATGATTTTTCATGTAGTTTTTAAGAGATTCAGCCAAAGACCCTTATCTTTGTCTTTGTCATAATTACTAACACAGAACGACACGGTTTTTTAGGGTAAGAAGTTACATCCATGTATCTATTTTACAGGAATTGTATTTTAAAATAAATAATAAGTGTATCTAAAGTTTCCTTAATTTAACCTCATTTTTATGTTCTATCGAAATGTAATTTACTAAAGTATCAATCCTCAAGATTCTCGTATTTCACTTTTAATGAATATCTCCATGAAAAGCTAAAAAGGCTGTATTCAAGCTTTCCAAAAAATCACAATAACTCACGTCATCTTTTTTGTTCAGAGTGTCTTTATCTGTGTAGAAACCATTAAGAGGTAAATTGCCTTTTACTAGGTTAGTTCATTATCATTTTTTGAATGTATCGCCTACCGTCAGAGGTAGATCACACTTAAGCGCCAAAATATCGCGATTACCAGTTAATAAGCGCTTAACAATAATTGTCCGAGCTTTTGACATGCAAGTGAAACAGGGAAAAAGTACTAAGGAAGCGTGAAAGTATAAGGACAAAATTTATATAACACTTGGATAAGTTTTATTGATAACGTGCTGTTCAAATACAGATTGTAACGGACGCATCTCCAACATATTGAAGGAGTGGAGGTGGTAAGGAGTATATTGTGTAGTTCTATCTCTGACCTTTGCACATTTCTAAATTTTTATTGTTCATAATACTAAACTAGCAACAATGTATTTTTATTGCCATAAAATGTGTGGCCACTATTTTACTACTTTCTATTGTAGTTATAGGTATTATCGATGGTTATGTCTTATTTATTTATTTATTTGATAGCCGCTGGAGCCAGGCGACGCAGGATCAGGCTTTGTGGGCAATTGAGCATCATTTCGTGAGACCTATGTCCAGCCGTGGACGTTCATCGGTTGAAGCGACGACGGCGATATCTTATTTTTTTAATTAGTAAGCTATGGCCACATTATTCAATGTTTTATAAAATCATTATTTTTATAAGCCATCGTATTTTTTTTGTAATAACATGTATTATCATCACTATTAATTTATAATGATGTTATAAAACATTGGATAATAGTGATGTAAATTAAGAGTGATGATAACACATGTTATTACATAAAAATGAATGAAAGGAGACTGACAAAAAGGTTTAATGAGTCAAGAGTGAATGCGAAAGTTGGAAGGGGAAGACCAAGGCGAACGTTCCTGGACCAAATCCAGGACATTTTAAATAACGGCCAGGTCAAGAATACTCTAAACGGACGAACTTGTATGAAAGGTTTAATGAGAATGAAAGAAGCGAAGGAGATATGCACGGATCGTGGCAAGTGGAAGGATGTTGTCTCTGCCTACCCCTATGGGAATGAGGCGTGATGCTATGTAGGTATGTTTGTAAGATTACTTAGACAAGAAAACATTATTGAATAAACCTTATATTAACAGCTACGTACGATGCGTCACAAGCGTGATGATGTATGTATGTATTACATAAAAAGTACGATGTCTTATAAAAAATAAGAATCCAGGGCAGCATAAAAAATGCCACCAGTTGCTAGTTTCGCCATATTTGTTTATGATTGTCAATTGTCATACATAAAACGTTGTTTTCAAAACTTGACGAATGTTTCTTTAAATATTTTTCTCAATTAAATATTTAAAATATGAGAAGAACTTATAGATCGAAAAAAGACATCGGTGATGGCATTCAACCTCGCGACTTTGTTCACAAATTGGATGAGAAAACTTCTGTTTTTGATGCGTTCTATATACAAAATATAAAGCAAATTAAAAAAGAATTGTCTGTAGGTGCCTCGAATAAAGTTCGTAAAAAAAAATATGTGAAAAGATTAAAAGAGCCGGTTCATGTAATAAAAGAGTCCATAAATAGGTCTGAATGTTTAACTCCGGATAAATCTATCCATGTGAATAGAACCCCGGACGCTTTTGATTTGCTTTTTAATTCATCTAATAATGATGATCCATTAGGACACGTAAATGGAAGGTTTATGCCAACGTTACATAAAAGGTTAATTTAAGTTAAATTATATAAGTTTTATTTGCGAAATTTGGTTTTTTACAGTTAGCAAGTAGTTTACAATTGATGTCAGTCTTACAGCATAGATCAGTATCAAAATATAATATTTAATTATTATTTATTAATTAAACTACAAGAATTTACGACAAAAAAAATACAATTTTGAATAGAATGTCATAATACTATTAACACCTCATTGCATATACACTCCATCCATATTCCTGCATGATATATTAAACACATTCAATTAAATAATGAAATTAAAAAGGATTGCTGCAGTGAATTTACCTAAATGTTACTTTTTTATATTAATTTACAATTTAATTACTTTGTTGATATATTATTACTACAATGCTTTTATTTTAGGAGTGTTTACAAGCTAAACAAACATACAAGAAGAAATGCCTCCACTAGTGATGATACAGGTAAGATGTCTGCAATCCTTTTTTTATTTATTCAAAAATTAACTTGTAACCATAATTTTCGTCATCATATATATATATATTAATAATAAATGATCAGTGATGATATCTTTTAACTTTACATTAAGATTTTGGAGTAAGAAAGATAAAAATGTTTGGTTAGTATGATTATTATAATTGTGTTAATATTTTAGAGTCTGATAAAGAAAATAGTTGTGAGAAATGGACCCTTCTTCATGACACATCAGATGTTTTAAGTCACAAATTGCAAATAGAAAAGCAAAATAAGGAAATCTGCAAAGAAATTGATGAGTCTATTATAAATATAGTAAGAGATTTATCAGTCTGCAGTAAGTTACAATGTTCAAAAACACAAAGTCCTAGTATTAAAGACATACTTAAAAAAAATATGACAATCTCAGATCAAAGTTCTCCATTATGCAGTACACCATTTCATAAAAAATATAGAGGGAAATCAATTTATAAATTTTCTCCTATATCAGTTGGCTTTAATAGTTTCAAAAATCATTCGATGAATGAAGACCCAGAAATGACTTTTTTGCAAAATCAAATTGTAGATGTTAATAAAGTGGAAATAACAAATTCTATATATCAACAAAGTAATGATGTCAACTCTTCACCTATATTGCCAAGTAGTATTGTTAATAAGAAAAGTAAGACAAAAGAAGTAGAAACACATAATTTTCCCCTTTATAATAACAAGGCACTACTTGAAACAAGTGAAGAACCATTTATAGGGTTTTCAGAAAATAGTTTTCAAGTATATCAACAAACAGAAAAGAGACTCCATTTGAATAATCTAAATCTAGACATTGGACAGAATGCAAGTGAAAATGAGAATTATTCTTGTGAAAAAGGTAATGGCTCATGGTGTAATCAAAACAATGAACAAGAAAATTTTGTTAAAAATAATGAGACTATAAGACTGCCTAATTTAGATATTGAATTATTTAGTAATGTTAACAAAACAAATGACCTAGAAAGGCAAACAGAAATGGATGATAAAAGCAAACCCAATGACATAGTTTCAGACCAAAATAGCATTGATGACTATGTAGGTGACTTAGAAAAAGAACCACAATTATCTAGCTGTAGTTGTGATAATGAATCCTTATATGAATCTTGTAATAGTAGTGAAAACAGTTTCGATAACTATGAGGATAAAGTTTTCAATAGTCAACCAATAGTTCTTCTCAATAAACTGAATGACTCCATATTTTTAAAATATTATAAAAAACAGTTTAATTTAGTATCAGAAAATGATCAGAATGATGGCAGTATTGATGAATGTAATATAAGTGGACTATCTGGTATAACAAGAAGCACAGGGCAAGATACATTATTAAGAAATGAAGATTCTTATGAAATAGACAATGAAGGGGATACATCATGTGATTTCTCAGATGCCAGGCAAGAGGACATTAGTGAAAGTAGCATAAGAAATAATGAAAGTACCTGTGATAAATATCAAGAAGACATTGGAGATAGTTTTGTAACAGTGAGAAGAAATACTAGGACAACAAAAGAATCTTTTCTATTTACTATAGATAAATATGTCAGTACAGCAAGCAGTGACTTTGAAAATACTTCCCTCAGTTATAATAAAGAAAATTTAAGTTTTTTGGAAGAAAGTAATATTAGCTTAGTGAATGATAATCAAGTTATACAGAACTATGATGATGATAATATTTATACAGATATAGACAGGGAAATGCAAAACCCAAACACAGAAGTTGCTGCAGAGAGAAATTCAATCTTTGTTAAAGGAAGTATCTCACCTAAAGTGGGCATGATAAGGAAGAGTTTGACAAATAATAGAGACACTCTTAATAGAGATGTTTCATCACTGAATACTCATAATTTTATGGATAATACATTAAAGTGTTATGTAAAATCTGATATTGGGAATGGGAATGATAATGGACCTCAGGTAAAACCAGCAATAGTTTTACAGCCTGGAAAACGATGGGAACGCTCACTAAGTATTTACAGAAGGATGACTGCAATCAGTGATTTTTCATTACTAGATAATGAATCGCTGAATACAAAGGGTAGAAACTACAGACAAAGTGTCATTAATACTATGGAAATGCAGGATCATTCAGGTAATTTCTTTTTGTATTAGTAAAAAATTTGAATTCAAGTATGCATTGTAATAAATGGAGCAAGTTATGGAACTTCATTTCACTAATGATAATATTATTGTTATAAAAACATTACTACTAACTAGAATAAGTTAACATGTAATAACTGGGCACAAGTCTTATTACTCATTATCTGCTCCAGTCTGAATTGATTGGCTGCCTATGCTTAGGCAGCCAATCAGTTAGTCAGGCATTTAACTTGTATATTGTAATCCTATTCCTGAAAATTTTATTTAAAAAGTAGGTAAAAAATCAATAGCGACTTAGGCTTTATATATGCATGTCAAGATAGTTGAAACTCCTTACTCACTAATCAATTAAGAAAGAAAATCATTTTCAAACTATGACAACATCAATCAAAGTTTCAGTGTAATGTCAGGTTTTTATTTTCATAATGATTAATTTTGGAAATAATATTTATTAATCACCCATTATATATTCTTTTTTATTGCAGTTCCAGTACACAATGATACAATTAAAACACAAAGATGTACTACTTTTTCCAAGCCCAGCAGATCTACTATTAAGATTGTGAGGGTAAATGTACCGCTTGTGTTTTATAAAGTACAATTTTTTTAAAGAAAATGAATAAACATTAATAGTTTTGTAATTTTTTAGGACTCCAATTCTTCTAGAATAAGTTTATATTCTACAACTACAACATCAGATGACCTGCAAGGTTAGTATATCTATGAAGCTTTTCAGAATTTATCATAAAGCTAAAGGAGGTGCTTCATTAACGTGATAAGTCTGCAAACCAACTTTTTTATGTGAAACAAGTATAGCGGCTCGTGAGACCGACGCATGGCATGGTGTAGCGCCGCCACGTCGCCACTAATTACTCAGTTCTACAAGTCACCATTTCTCGCGCCGCAGCTATGGTGTATACAGTGTTTTGTTTAGAACGTTAAAAGTAACTAATGTCGTAGGTAGGTTAATTTTTTGGTATTTAAGAAATAAAGCCACCGTGTGATAAATTATTCCGAAATAGCGTAGTACCTTTTATAGCGAATGAATTGTAAATTGACAAAAATTCGTTTCAATTGTTTTTTTGGAGAGACTAGATCAGCTTTAGAGATAACGCATTATTGAAGAGGCGGTATGCTGTTCAGTATTAAAATACGTTACACCTTACGCAAATTCAAATTTAACGCGTTTTTAGTTAATTATTATCGCTTTTAATGGCAGCACAGTTGCCGTGGTATCTGTCCCTACTCCCTAGAATTGACATATATCATCTTTTCATTTCCTCACTTAATCATCTGTGGTCTGTGATTCATTCGCGGACGCGGACGCTGACGTTAGTGTCGCTGCCATTGTCCTTTTATTTTTTAGTTAATATATTATAAAACTTTTAATCCTGTAATTACTTTTGTTTGTGTATATCGACTGTTACTGTTGTTAACCAATAGTAAGACATTTTACATTGTGTAAATCTAGTGATTTTTTTTCGAATTTTTTGACTGCCATTTGTTATCCCTAACGGGATAATAGCTTGGTTTGGCCTTTGTTTCGATAAAAGTGTCTAAAGCAGAGTGCATGCATCTTTCCCTGCAATACACAGGTTAGTTACACGTTATATTTTGTTAATAATAACCAGACATGGCGATATTATTGTTTGCTTGCGTAGTTTCCCTTCTACGTAACATGATTACTCATTAGGGGAAAGTTCGTCATTCACTTCCTAGTAAATGTCATCTCGAGATTTCTCGTGTCTTTTTTCAGGATTTTTGACTGAAGACTGTGATGATACGATTATCGAACTATCAAAACTGTCGATTATCGACTCCGAACACGAGGTCACAATATTAGACAATTTTAATGATACGGCAAGTCGAATAACCACAGCGCGTGATTACGTCCTGCGACGCTGCAATCAAACAGACGTTATACTGTTTGATGAATGCTATCCAGATACGTGAGTGATATATTATATTTGTTTACATATTTTCACCAATGCTTTGTTGTCATCACTGGTTACAACGCCATTTGTATTTTTAAATAGGTCAAGTGAAAAATAAGATTGTTTTGTTAGATACATGTGTTTATATATAAAACTAACATGTGTTAGTTCTATTTCCTTTTTTCCCAAGGGAAGTGGAAACAGGGAACAGTTACGGTAAAAGTACATTGTTAATATTACAACACTTAGATGTTTAAATTATTTTTAATTAAATAATCACTTTACCTGGTTTATTCTGACATGAATAAATACCTAAATTGTAGGAATTTAAAATTAAAAAGACCTACTTATTGCCATTTATGGTGTAAGCTTTATGTATTTACAAGTTTAAAAAAAATAAGTAATACCTTCTAATAGTTGCACTAAACATATATTGCCCTATGATAATTTATTGCTAAAGTACTTTCAAGTAAACTTATTCATTTATTATGAAATATGTATAAAGGTATTAATATAATTGTAATTTATTGACACAATTGATTTCTTTTTGTTTTGTCTTATCTAATGATATATACATTCTTGTAAAGACTAATAAATAAATAACATGTTATCTTGGTTACTTATATGATGATGACTACTATTGTAAATATAGGGTATTCGTGATATTAAATTTGATGGTTGAATTATATTTGCTGTTGTATAATTTGTTGAATTATATAAAATATATAACATTTTTAGGGGTTTGAAGAATTGCCAAAAGATTGGCGAGGGTGTATATGGGGAGGTGTTTCTCTGGAGAGCTGGGGATGGTCGTGCTCGTGTTTTGAAGATAGTTCCGATTGCAGGCATTACCAAAGTCAATGGAGAGGACCAAAAAAATTACCACGAAATTATATCTGAAATTGTGATTGCTATGTATGTATCATATTTCTCTAAATTTTTTCTGACACACTATATGTTTTCGAGGTTAAACATTATTTTAAGATTTGCAAAACTAAGCAATAGAGAACTAATTTACATTTATGTAGTTGGTAGCAACTAAGTTAATTATCTTATTTAAGTTGGGTCTACCTAAAACTTAAATTGGGTTTTGTATAATGCAATGTTCAGTATTTGCCTGAAATTGGAAGTAGAGAGTGGAGATATTGTTATACCACCTTTGTTTTGAAGGAAAAGGTCTTTATACATCCCAAATGGATCAGCTACTATGCCAGCGATACAGCAACTGTTTAAAACATTATCTCAGTCTAATTTATGCTAATTTTCAAGCTATATGTAATAAAAGCTGTGACAGATTGTATCTTGTGTCATTGTAATTTTATTATAGTAATTGGTATATAAAAATAGCCTCTTAGGTCTATAATAGTCTAAAATAATTATCATGAATTTTTGAATAAGCTAAACACTGTTCTTTCTCTCTCTCTATATACTTACTGTTGTTACTGTTACTGTTTCATGTATGGTATGATTCATTATCTTTATCTCGTAACAGTGAGCCTGTTTCTGTATGATCAGATGCTCCTTTATGCTTTAATTGAAAACACCTCACACTTTAGTATATTTTAAAATTGACAAGTGTCAATAATATAAATATGTATATCCCAATGTATAAAGAATTAACTTATGAAATCCTAATTTTGTAAGATAGTGTTTAAAAGATAGATTATTACCATACAGTCAACTCGCAATACAGATATTATCTTGTTTTTGTGATTTTGATGATTATATCACCCCATTAATCAACCTAGTTCATACATTTTTTTTATATTATAACTATTAAAACATAATTAGTACAAAAACTAGTATAGTAGTATAATAAATAATTTAGAGTTTTGTACTTATCGCTTTATGTATTGAGACTCGATTTATATAACCATCTATTTTAAAGCAACTCAACAAACACAATAAGCAACCTTTTTAGTTTGTTTTTTAAACTTTTATGAAAGTAAGCTTCAATTCATTGTTGAAAGATTCAATGACATAATGAAGGTTTACAAAAGAGGTTTATTGATATTTTTTGTTGTTTTTTATGTCAATGTTTATTTATGCACAAGTAGTTTATAAGGCATCTTAAATTAATTAGAAACTGTAAAATACAATTAATATTGGACGAAAATATTTAAACTTATAATTTAGGCAGCCAGCACAACACCAAAGTTTAGAGCACAATCTAGTCAGCATTGGAATGTGAACAGTTTTCTTTCAAGCTTGTCTTTGCTTGTAGAGTGCTAATCTTATACGAGTCCAGATTCATATAAAATGCGACAACCTGAATTGACTCTGCTGAAAATCGAACCCATTGAATCAGCAAATCTGTCAAAAGTTTAAAACTAATAACTGTCATTAAGTAAAAATTTACAAACTAATTTATTTACTATATTGCATCAATATTTTTTGTTATTGAAATAATTAAGGTTTTTTATTATTATACCGCTACAGTTAAAATATATTTATCTATACATATTTTTAAACTGTTTAAGAAGTGTATTTATTTATGTAATTTTAAAAATGATATAAATTATATCCTGATGTTTGTATACCTTTTCAGTGTTCATGACCATTAGCAGAACTAGAGTCAAAGTACATTGTTTTTATTTTGAATGGAAACAATTGTACATTTCTTAACATCTTTTTATTATATTGTAAGTGATTGTACTAGTAGCCTGTTAATCAGCTTTATTGTTACAGGGAATTGAGCGCATTACGCGCTCCTATACAAGATATTGAAAAACATTTAGATGAAGGGCAAGGTGTTGAAACTTTGGATTTACATTCTGTAGTGAATGCTACAGATGTCTTCAATGAGGTAAGTTTATCAGATATAAACAGAATACTAATCATTAATGTTTACGAAACAATAATTAATAAAGAGTTTATAAATAAATATAAAATCTTCATATCATTAATTCATACAGGTACATACATTCACGCAAATATNTGAAGTATAAGAAATATTCACACGCATACACACACACACATTCTCACACACTAACACACCCATATTCTTACTCAGACCTGGTACTAATATTTTAAAACAAATATATATTTCCAACATAATATTTATAGTGAATTGTATTTTTCTTTTTTTTTCATTAACCATAATTTAAACATAGGAGAAAGGAAAAATATAATTTTTGTTTGATAACTAAATAAATAAATTACTGTCAATTTTTACAAAGAAATGATATTTCACGTATAAAGTGATCTTTACATATTACTTGAACTTACGTAAAGAAAAAACCAAGACTGATTGTATTATATTATAAAAAATATGTACTCTAAGCCTACCAAATGACTTCTGGACATTATGAGTTTGAAGTACGGTGTCACGGAATATGATAATCTAGTTACAATAATCTAGTTACAATTATTTTACTCTTTAATATTAATGTACAATTCTATTAACGTAACTTTAGAGAATCGAATCATGGAACTCTACTATTGAAGCGAATACTTTCACTATTACAATAGCGAGGATGTCGAAATAATAATTTGATGAAATCATCAACGCGAGATTGATCTAATCAATGAGATAATTGCCTAACTTAAAGACATTTAAATTGTTCAATTGAAATTTGATAAGACATCTTTATTTAATGAAGTCTACTAATTTAAAATGAAAGTATTCCAATTTATCTATGATTAAGCATTGCAATGATCGATTACCAAATTACTATTAATTTGCGTTAAGCAATGTCTGTGTGAAAGCCTCAATGTCTCAATGTCAATGTCTTAAATCTTTATTCAGCAAATATAAAGTAAAAAGTATTTTTTAACTTAATTTTTTTGTAAGTGTATAATTTAATTTTCTAAACTCGTAAAAATGTATATATCTGTATAAGATTGAATATGACCTATGGTGGACATTTACACCTCGGCATATTTAGCAAAACATAAAAAAATATTTTACATCGGTATCATATAAGGTTATAAAACTAATATCAAACCTTTATTATTATTTTTTTTATGTTCCGCTAAATATGCCGGTGTGTATATTTTTGGAAATGCAAATATGTTCCGGTATTATACAACGAATATTTTGCATTTTAGGCCAGTTTAATAGTATTAATTTTAATGTAGGAATATATGAGGTATAAGTCATCATTTGTTGTAACGACATCGAAGGGGACATATTTAATCGTCATGTTTTCGAGATATGGAGTCATCCGGATCCTTTGTTCTGGGTCAATATTACCGATATGTTGTTTTAAACGATGTTACTATCACGACGGTTTTAATAATTCAATTTATTTAAAGCTAAACACATGCACACACGCACACACATACACACACACATTATTTACGTGCCAGTCAAGAAAGTGTTTTGATAGATTGAAAAGCATTTTGTCTTTACCTTAGTGTTATTTATACAACAGATTTGTCTACATCTAAAAATACATAATAGTATATTATTCAATTATTATTTCGTTTCCGAATATTGCCTAAATGACTAAAGTTCTACCTACTGTTTGTTTTATAATGTAGTCAAGCTAGTTTCCTATTACGTCAGTGATGCACGAGCACATCCTTTAAAGAGATAAACATTGCTGTGCAAAGCGAACAGCTTTGTTATTCTTAGAAGTTGGTTTTATTGAAATAAAAGGGAAGTGCCTTACGCGTATCGGTTTTTCAATTGTAATCAATTACCAATGTCATAATAACTTGGCATGGTATACAACAGCGTCAGACAATGACATTCATTGAATTTCCGCGTATTATTTTTGGCTTTGTTCGGGAAAAGATTGTCCGATCTTTCGATATGAAAATTTGCTATACAAGGCCCGCCCGAACAATGTTTATGTACCCACCGTTCCCTAACTAATTGCCAATAGACATGATAAATAAAAAAAAATAATTTTTACGGATGAAACTCTTGACTAGCGTCACGAAGATGTGCAGAGTTTTTATGTTAATTCGTTTGAAGGTTACACCTAACCTTAAAACTACCGTTTTAATATTTACAAATAACACGTCATTCAATACTTTAATATACTATTTTTTATAAAATAAAAATGTTTCATAAATTCTATTTTCTAAATTTTAAATTCAAAAAGAAAATTTAATTAATAACTTCTAACATTCAATAAATTATTTTTATTAATTTTTAACATATCTTCCTTTTCCCTCCCTTTAAGTCTCGGAAATAGAATGTTTTCAATTTGTAAAAATATAATCAACACTTAAAAATTAGTTTGGCAAAGAAGTTTCACTTCTGGCATTTTTATTTACAATTCATTTGAGATTTCAATAAATTACTTGTATAATTTTCGACACTTAATATTTTAATGACGATTATATTCCTAACATATCTTCCATTTTCCCTCCCTCCTAAGCCTCGGGAAAATAAAGTTTTAGATTTGGACAAATATAAACAAGACAAAAAAATTAGTTTGCCAAAGAAGTTTCACTTCTGTCATGTGTACTTTGTACGCAAGCACTTTAAATTTGTAGAATAGTATAAGTATAAAAATTAATCGTCAATATCGGGAAAAAATAATATATATTCGCTTTAATGCGGTGCTTTATAAGGTGAGGGAGGTAGATAATTATGTATCGCTTTTTGTGTTACTGTCTCAGACCGTTATCAATTAACATCTAGAGTAAATGACAGTCAAGCAAAAACGTGTCTAAAATGTGTATATTTAATCGCACACGTTTATAGAGTTTGATTGTTTATTGATAACGAATTCAGGTCACGTTAAACTATACCTTATCATTCTAATTTTGTACATAAATCAATAAAATGGTTAATAAACACACCTCTTTTGAAGATATAAATTCAATGTATTGTGCAGTTTAATTTTTTTTACACTTTCGATAATGATAATGCAAATAAAATGCGAAGAATTTCTATGAATCATATTGTGATATTTTTATATATAATTTTTGCGTCTCGAATGGTATTTCCCTATCTGCTATATCATACGATGCGCTGATAAAGTTTGCACGAGTTACTAGTTACTATTTGAAATGCGGTGATAATATGAAATCCGCAGTTAAAGGATATGATGTAAAAGTATATGTAATGGAAGAGATACTTATCAATTTAGGTCGCTGTTGCACTCTCGGCGTGAAATTATATTAGATTTTCTTTTGAGCCTCAGTTAAATAAGTAAATTCACATCGCACGCTCAGCATCTGCACACGCGTGCACGCACGCATGCACATCATCTACACTCGCGTCAAAATCAAAATATTTTTTATTCAATTAGGCTCAAAAAGCACTTTTGAATCGTCAGTAGTCTGTTCGATGGTAACAAATCTACACCGGTTCGGAAAGTTGAATCCGTTGAGAAGAAATCGGCAAGAAACTCAACGGTTACTCTTTAAAAATAGTTTTGTATGGCACTATGCGCAATATAATGCTTCTGTGAGCAACTGGAATCAAGTCCAAACATTTCTATCGCTTAAATAATCTTCAACATTATAATATGCCTTTTGTAATAGGATATTATGTGGAGACAAATCTAAAACTGATTGCGGTATCTTATTAAAAGTGTATGCTCAACCCGACAAATGTTTCTGAACCTTCTTCACTCTAAAATATGGGATTACAAGTTTGTTATTATTTCTAGTATTAAAATTATGTATTTCACTTTTTTTGTTGTATAAGTGAAAGTTACCACGGATATATAAGATATTATTTAATATATATTGCGATGGTGAGAATTGAAATCTCTTTAAATTTTTCTCTTAAGGAAACGCGAGATCCTAATTGATATATTGCCCTTTTTTGTAAAATAAATATAGTTTCAATGTCCGCCTCCTAACCCATAACAGTATGCCGTAAGACATAATGCTATGGAAATAAGCGAAAGACACCATTTTGGCAGTTTCAACATCAGTGTATTGTCTAACTTTTCTAATAGCGAATGCAGCGGAACTATGTTTACTTGCCAGAGCCTTAATATGGACACCCCATTGAAGCCCCGTGTCTAAGGTTATTCCTAAGAACACCGTAGAGGCAACTTTATTTAGAGGACTATCATTTATTTCAATACTTGTACAAATTTCTTTCGTCCAAGCACGTATATATACACACGTGTACGCACGCACTCACCCAATGTTATTGTGTTGTTACGGTTCATTTTCTCCGATAATGATAATACAAATTGATTTTTTACACACAATCAATTTGATAAATTCTTTAACCATTATCCTTCCTTTTACAAGATATTACCTAATCCCCTGGGGTCAGCCGCGTTTATCCCGATGCGATGGTATATGTATAGGGAAATCCAAACTTAAGAACTGTCTACAGTGTCAAAGGACAAGATCATCTTTGCTGAATATGCGATCAATTAATGTTCATTCATTAGTAAGATAGCTTAGGGGTGATGTTTTATAAATACATTACAAAAAATATATATGAGTAATAATACATATCGAATCTTTAATTCCAGGTTCTAGCAGTACGCTGTGTATACGGTAGTTATCCATCTAAATTGCTTGATCTTTGGGAGTTGTACGACGAGTGCAAAGGCTCCGAGAACGATAACCCTGTGATATTGCCAGCTGATCAGCATTTTATGGTGCTTGAACTGGCTAATGCTGGCCAGGATCTCGAGAGTTACCAGTTTCATAACGCTGAACAGGCCTATGCACTTTTTCAACAGGTAATTTTTCCCAATACTTACATTTATCCGTGAAAGAATGGTAACTTTTGTGCTAAGACAATAGGCTTTTTAAAAACATTTTTGTGATAAATGAAGAGATCATATATAAGTTTTGCAAAAAAAACTGTTATTTCTTTAAACGTGTGATTAAAACGTTGTATTAAATTGAAAATTAGTTGCTGAGTCTAGTGCTGTAAACACGCCAACAGTATCCTTGGTAGGAACCAAATCAGAGTGCGTGTGACGTCACAATGTTAATTTCTCCTTACAGTTGTACACATCTGTTAGTCTTTTGAATTTTATTAACGTTAAATGTTACGTCACAAACATGGCTACCAATAGTTGCTCGTTTATCGTCAAGTGTTTCATTTTTTAACGCATCTATTCCTTTATAATTATTTATAAAGTTTACGTAATAAACATTGTATATAACTAATGGTAATGTTTTAAAAAAATCAATTTGCAAATCCCATTTAAATACTATATGTATGATCTTATTTTAAAGGACCTGTGTCCGATTTCGCCAACATTCCCTAAAGCAACACATAGTTAAGGGACGCTTGCCTCAATCATCTGCAACTAAAATGTATTTGAGGTACTCCAGAAGCTTAGAGGATGTTGGTGAAATAGGCATCAACCTCGCTGTTCTAATTGTGCAAATATAAGCATTATTCATTCATTCATAAAGTTCATTCTGTTTCTGTTTTAGGGTTCTTTTTTTCTTATTTTTCTAGTGGAATGTATTTGTGGTAGGCTTGGCTAGCTAATATGTTATCTAACCATGGAGCAAAAAATAGTAGTTTTTAAAATGATATGTAGGTTAGGCTAAGTTTAGGAAATTGGAATTTCTAATTTTCGTCTGTCTACTGGTGGCTAGTTGTCACCCTACCAAAGCATTAAAATAAAATTCCAACCATACTGTGAATTACCATCTAAAACCGTATCATCATTAATAAAAAAATACTCGCATCAATACTATAGAGAGGCTATATAGATTTTTTTGTTGCTGTTTTGTACTTTTTTTGTAATTTTTTTTATTCCAGCCTTTGACTGCATGAGTTCAATGACGATTTCGGAGGATGAGTGGATTTCTAGTGTCAAGTTGAACCTCTTGACTAGATTTTCACTTATCCTTTGGGGTTGTCGTGTCCTGCTTTCTGTGTTCCAGTGTGTTTTTTTTTGTGTTTTTTTATATATGGTTTTGTATGTGTTTTTTTTATTTTATACAATCAGATAATTTTTTATTCAAGTAGGCTTTAATAGCTCTGAACAGTTTATCACATATTTTCTAATATACAACTTTTGACGATTTTAAAGATCGAAATTAAACTCGTAGTTGCTTTGCCCCCTGTTCTGTGAAGAGTCCATAACAAATACATTTTTGATCTATCTCGTAAGGTTTAGCCAGGGTTTGTCACAACATCACATTACAAAACATTGATTTTTTCGGATTTTCTGTACTATAATACATACATACATACATAGCATCACGCCTCATTCCCATAGGGGTAGGCAGAGACAACATCCTTCCACTTGCCACGATCCTTGCATATCTCCTTCGCTTCTTTCAATCTCATTAAACCTTTCATACAAGTTCGTCGGTTTAGAGTACTCTTGACCTGGCCGTTATTTAAAATGTCCTGGATTTGGTCCAGGAACGTTCGCCTCGGTCTTCCCCTTCCAACTTTCGCATTCACTCTTGACTCATAAATCCTTTTTGTCAGTCTCCTTTCATTCATTCTCTCTACATGCCCAAACCATCTAAGCATACCTTTTTCAATTTTAGTCACTACGTCTTCTTTTATACCACAACGTTCTCTTATCACACTATTTCTCACTCTGTCACTCAGTTTTAATCCACTCATGCTTCTCAACGCTCTCATCTCTACCGCATTTATTTTACTTTTGTGATTCTTCTGCCATACCCAACTTTCACTACCATACATAAGTGTTGGCACCAACACTCCAGCATGCACTGCCAGTCTAGCCCTTTGAGACACCATCTGGCTATTCATAAAAGCATGCAGAGCACCATTTACCATATTCCCTGCATTCACTCTCCTTTCGATATCACTTTCACATATTCCATCTTTTGTAAATTTAGATCCCAAGTATACAAATTCTTTCACCTCTTTCACTTATTCTCCGTCTATCAAAATATTGCCATTCATCATAGATTCATCTCTTTCAAAAAGCATAACTTTCGTTTTGTTCACATTCACTTTCATTCCTTTACTTTTCAAAGTTTCATTCATAATATATATCAGCTCATTAGCAGATGATGCAAGAATTACTTGATCAATGTTTTGCAAAATGAGGATTTCATATTTGACACTTTTATATGTAGTACCTTCGATATATACATATTCTATTAATAGCTCAATCATGCTGACAGTCACATAATAATTAAAAAAAAATTATACAATTGATGTCAGTGAGTAATAGAATGATCGTTTATCCTAAAGTGGATGATACTTGATGTTAATACAGTGTTAAGTAGGAATTTTCGTCTGTTTAATATTGCTTGTTTATGTACAGGTGGCTTTTGGACTAGCTGTTGCCGAGGAGTCATTCCAGTTTGAACATCGCGATCTTCACTGGGGAAACGTACTGATAGCACCTACTGATCAGAAGGTATACATTTATAATTTTTGTTATGTATACTTTGATGTCATCTTTATGTTCAAAATAAGTTTTAGAAATTAGAAGTGCGTGCACAGTGCACAAAGTACACATATCAGAAGTGAAACTTCTTTGCCAAACTAATTTTTAAGTGTTGATTATATTTTTACAAATCGAAAACTTTCTATTTCCGAGACTTAGAGGGAGGGAAAAAGGAAGATATGTTGAAAATTAATAAAAATAATTTATTGAATGTTTGAAGTTATTAATTAAATTTTGTTTTTGAATGAAAAATTTAAAAAAGAGTGTATGAAACATTTTAATTTTAAGAAAAATGTTATATTAAATAATTAGTGCCAAATTAAAATACCACATAAAACTACCTAACCTTCAAAAAAATTTGTTTAAAAAACGCTGCACATTTTCGTGACGCTAATCACGTGTCTGATCCGTAAAAAATGCGAACCTTCATGCGCCTAAAGAAGTTTTACTTCAATAAATCTGTAGTCCGATTTAGTAGACTTCCCACTGCCACGAGAACTGAATCTACGCGGGTGTAACCGCGGTGCATTGCAAGTAAAATATAAAAGTGCATGGAGGTAATGGTATAAATGAAATATTGAATTAGTGTCTGTATAGAATTATTAATGTATTTGATATTCTTATTGCAGTACGCGACATTTGTGCTCCGCGGTCGTACGTACCGCGTGCCCAGGCGCGGCGTTGCTGCGACGATCATCGATTACTCCCTGTCGCGGCTGTCGTTCCACCTGCCGTGCAGTGAGTCCGTGGCTTTGTACAACGATTTGGCCAACGACGAGGAGCTGTTCGACGCGGTGGGCGACGACTATCAGTTCGAGGTGTACCGCCTCATGAGGGATAAGCTTGGGTATGCATTTCCTTTTTGAAGTAGCACTTCTTTAGCACTGTTGTGCCTCGAAAATTTGGGAGTTAATATTAATAAATAAACAAACATGCATAGTTATGACGGCATCCGTAGCGCAATAATGCGAGCACTCGCTTCACTTGCAGAGGTAATGTGTCCAATTCCTGGTGGGACAAATTAGTGTGGTGAAATTTAATAAAGAATACATTATATATTAGAAAACTTGTTGTATGTACATAAAAATATTGACTTTCATTAAAACGAGTGAAAACCCCATATAACTTGAGAAATAAAAATAAACTTGTTATAAATTCTAGTAGGTTGCATAAAAATAACTCATTTAAGGGTAACTGTATACGTTTCTATAATAAACTCCCACAAGACATTTGAGAGATGTCACTTAATAAATTCAAAGTCTTTATTAAAAGAAAGTTGATTGCAAAATCATACTATTAGTGGCAAGATTACTCCAACGTTAGAAACGTGTGGGAGTAAACAAATTGCTCTAATTTATATTCAAATATGATAACCTTATATGATGGTAAAAAAAACATATATTTGATTAAATAAAGATATTTTGAATTTAAATTTGAATATTCCCTTAAATAGATCTTAGGACTAAATAACAAAAAATGGTACACTTTTGGAGGTTATGTTTGTGAAAATAATTTTATTTACTTTGTTTCAAAATAATAAATGTAAAAAGTCATTAGTGTAAACTTTGATTCTTCATAATTAGATGTGATAAATAATAATAAGTTGATTGCTATTTAAGATTTAATGTACTAACTTTGGGATTATGTATATTATTATTTAGGATATTTTATTTTCTAACTTGGCTGAGTGTGCACTTATGAAAGGCTTTGGTTGTGCAGCCCTAATAGGAAACATGTTGCTAAGTAAGACAAAATGTGTTCTGGTATTTATGCTACATGGAAACTATAAAAGATAAATTACCTTTTTTACATCATCATCACTTAACGTCTGGTGAAATTACAATCAAGGGCTAATATATGAATATTAATGTAAAGCTAGTTATATAGTTATACTGAAAAAAAGATATTATGATTCATCTAGATCATTATTTATTTATCCACCACTTATGTTAAACATTAAAATACAGTTGCATCCTTGTTATTGCTACTAATGAAATCTAAGGTGTAATTTTCTTTTACAGTAATGATTGGAAGAATTTTGAGCCCCACACAAACATACTGTGGCTGCATTACACTGTGGATAAAATGATAACGGCCCTCCGCTACACGAGGACCAATACAAAGATACACAAACACTACATTGTTAAGCTGAAAGAGATCAAGAATCAAATACTGGATTACGAGAGCGTGGTCCAATACGTACTCACTGACAACGAAATTTAGAAACGAATCAAATTATGCTAGACTAACAAAATTAAATGTAATTTTTCACATATAATATTTCAATATGGATGACTTTACTCTTAGTACTATATGCGATTGTTATAAAATTATTCCCGACGCAAATTTCGTGAATTATAATGTAAATAGCAAAGTTTGCTTTGCCAAATTTGTTAATGTTGTAGCTGAAATTATTATTTACAAGATTGTTGTCACATTGAACCAATATCTACAGAAAGGGGCCTTCTTAGATAAGACAGTGCCTTTGTTCAGGTTTAATAAATTCATATACTACATAATATGTTGTTTCATTTATTATCTAGAAATGTCGACCACTTCTACGAATAAAAAAATGAGTACAAAATCGTAATTTTATAAGGCAACGTTTCGTAGATGAATTATTAGTGTACTACCATTACTATACTACTATGAAAAAAGGCAAAAGGTTATTAAAAACAAACGACTTCTGCCATATAACTATTTTTATTCGCATAAATTGGGCAGCTGTCCTCGACAGCGAGCGATAAAAGAATAACAGGAAAAATCAAAACCCAAGAACCGTTTGTTATTTTAAAATATAACTTAATTCTAGACTTTTCCAGTGCCATCGTCGCTCGCCAATAACATAAAACGTAAACCTCTGGTACTCCGATTACCATCTGCCACCCACACATGCTTGTGTTATGTACTCAGTCAGCATCCGGGACCAAGGGTGCGTAACAAGGTATTTGTTTTAATAGCTATCTAATGTTAAAGCAAAGAACTCGTCACGATACAGCCATTTATTACTTTAGTTTATAGCCATCAAATCTTCCATAAGAAATCGTAATTTCAGCTTTCCTTGCCAGTATCAACTCGCCGACCACAAAACTAAGCATAAATCCTCTTTGGCGCTCTGCATACCGTCTGCCCACTTGTCCGTCAATATAATATAATAACTATCGCACACTTTTGCTAAAGCTGGAACCAAGGGCGCGTAACACCAATTTAAAAAAAAGATTTAAAGTCGAAAAATACTATGATGTAATCATCCAAATGAAGAAAACGTCAAAACGATTTTATTTATTTTCTGTAAATTTGGTAGCCATTATTTATTTAAAAAGAAAATACATTAGTTACAACAACTATAAGTTACGTTAACGGTGTCGCAAAAACCCCTGCGGGTTTGTCTGTACACCGGGGGAATCGTTCAGTGCTCGAACTTGTTGGTATCGTAACATAACAAGTGACTGATATGTCAAACCGGTCTAGCACCGTATTGCTAAACCATATACAGGAAATTTTTGAGTTTCCCTCTTATATTTTTTTCAGTAATTTCGTGTTTTAAGTTAAGCGTAAGTAAGTTAAGTTTCGTGTTTTTAGGTTATTAATTAAGGTTGGTACAATATATTCGATGGTATGTCGTCCATATAAGTTATTAGTATGTGGCACAATGACTTGCGTTAGTGATACTGCGTGTTAGTATTAGGTACTGAAACTGTCTTTGTAGTTCGCTTTTAAAAAGTTTTCTATTAGTATGATGTATTTTAACCTATCCTGTATGGGCATAATTTAACAATAAGATAAAAGACTGGGTGTTCAACTTTTCTCGCATTGTAAATTTTATTTCTGATTTCGTATGATATTATAGATTTGAGTAAACGTATTTGCAATTGATAGATATGAGCTAAATGTGATTTGTAACTTCTACCGTAGCTATTAAGACCATACAATATAGGTGATTCTGGAAGCGATCAAAGCATAAGACGTATTGAACACGGGATCTTATAATGTATTAAGGCAAATTTTGCCAATATTGCTCTAAATTTGTCACACACATGATCTATGTGAGCAGTCCATTTTAAGCGATCATTGATCAGGAGACGAGATATTTCTGAGTTTCGACGGGACTAAATGCGTATAGATTTGCATACAGACACAAATGGCTAAGTGCTATTAGCATAGGGGATCCAGTGCTTCTATTCCGGCTTGAGGTGATGTATATAAGTTTTGTTTGCGTTCAGCACTATTAGTAGGTTGTAAAGTTTTTTTCCTCACCTACCCCCTCCCCCCATCCACCAATTTATAAGGGCAATACGTAGTTGCGTGAGTCAGCTGATTAAGGTTATATAGCATAATCCGCGTGAAAATATTTCAAGAATGCTACATTGACCTTATGACTTAGAATGTGCATATCTACGTTAATTATGTGCAAATGAAAATTCCCTTTAGAAATATTCTTACTAAAAATTCTAAAGATGAATAACATAAAATATTACCCCCTCAAGTTTACTGTACCAGTTATTACGACAACAGGCCGAGATGGCTGTACACAGTCTGTGGGAAGGTCAATAATTTGAAGAAAATGGTCTAAAGAAATTGAAAACCCTTTCACATTACTTTAAAATACCTTTAGAAATAACAAAAACCCTCAAAATAGCAATTGTTATATGTGTAAATTTTTGACGCGTATACGTCATTAAAATGTCCTCCATAGGGAGGCTATTAAATAAAACTAATAATAACAAAAGCGGGGTATCTAATTTGGTGTTGCAGCTACATATCTATCACTTACATTCGAAATTCAACTTCACCACTGGATAGTTAAAAGATCAAATCATTTATTACGTTATGTAAGGACTGTAACACATCGCGCACGGCGGAGGGGGAAACCTAAATATTTTATGTAGAAATTATTAATCGTTACGAGACATACTCACATATAACAAACGAAAGACTCACATATAACAGCCACTCCACATCTTTAATTTTAAAATAAAAATTATAAGGTTCGATTTAAAATTTATATCAAGTTTGTAACATTTTTATGCTGCATGACTTACAGTCGTTGCCTGATCACAGATTGAATTAATTTAAAAAGTGCCTGTCAGTTGTTTATCACATTATCATTCGTTTTCGCAGATTTTTGCATACATCGCTTGAAAATATAATATATTTATATAGTCGTCGAAGAGAAGAATTTAATTTCGTTTAAAAGGGTTAAGTAGTATGATTATTTAAGAATTTACTTAGAATTCTACAGATAATAGTGCTGAAGCGGATGAAAATAATTCTATGGGGATTTAAATTAGATGTGATTTAAATTGTTTAAAGACATTTTCTTTGTAAAATGCAAGGCAGTAGCGATTCCTTGTCTGGTGCGTTTTATATTTGTGATTAAAGTGTGTGAATGTTACGAAAAAATCATTATGAACGTTGTGATTTTCAGTATTAGGACCAAGCGTAAGTGGTTCACCAGCTGTTTTATTGACTCCTGGCCGTACAAGAAACATAGCCCAAGATATGGAAGCACTTAGACTTTCTAGACAAGACAATCCATATTTACAGGTATACTGCTGACTTATGTAAGGATTGTTTGTGATGTTATGTACATTAATTCGTGATGTAATATTTACAGCAAGTATTGGCGAGTAGAGAAAGTTTAATTGATGGTCACGTTGAAGAATGTGAAGCGGATGATACAATATTGATGTCACAGGTAACCACATTATTTGCAGTTTTAGATACTTTTTTAAATTGCTGGCAGGTGAACTTTTGACTATGATCACTGATGCAAAGATGTTGGCATGCTAATCAGATAAGAGGCATTTTCACCTCTTATGTTTTCTACAAAGCATTGTGCCTGAACACAAAACTCTTTGCTTGCCATTAAATCTTTTCTAGTAGGGTGCTAACTAGTCATGGCCAAGCCTGCAGCCAGGCCATAGTCAGCCAAATTAGAAAATGCAATCTCCTAAATTTATCCGACCAGGGTTTTAACCCAGGACCTCTGCTAGCTAAGCAAGTAGTTGCACCACTGAGCCAGTGATGCTGTCAAAATACTTTGGTTAATACATGTTTTTATTCAATATTACAATAGTAATATTTTTTATTATAAAATTTAGGATCATAATCATCATCATCATCATTTAGGATCATCAAATTTACGAGATATTATAGTGCACCAACTGGAGATGTAATAAAACACAAATGTTTGCAAAAATACTAATGTAAAATTCTTTTCTGGTTTGATGGGGTGACAAATCATATAGATTAAAAAAAAATTACATCAAACTGTGTTTAAACCACTCTCCTGAAAAGTTGTGCTTTTGTAGATCTGACATTCTTAATAGGGACCAGCAATGTATTTAGTTGTTATTCTTATATTTTCAGGAATTTGGTAGTGCAGCCCTAGATTTTGTTGAAGATGATCCTATGACACTAAAAGAGGTGCATGAACATCTAATCAGGTCACCGCCACCAACTAGTTGTTGGCCACATGGTATGTATAAAGATAAAAAAAAATTATGTGTATTTTTATATTTCCAAGTAATTTAAGAAGAGTTAAGACATTTATGTAGCAATTTTTAAACAGTACTAGTGTCTGTCATATTAAATTGTTATAGAGTAAAGGCAAGTAGCCACCTTTTAATATCTCACTTCTTGGCACAGATTTCCTCAATTATTAGAGAGAGGTTTTTAGAGCATCAACCCACCACACTGCTCCAATGCAGATTAGAACCCTTTATATACATATCTATAAACTGCTCCCAGGATATTAAAGTTTCTTCACAATGTTTTCTTTTATTGAAAAGTATAAGTATGTACAAACTTTAAACAAACATTATAATAGAGGAGCCCAAGCAGGGGTTTGCTGTGTTACTGGAGCGCATTAGATATTAATATGGAGAGAAACCTTGCACTTTGTAATGTACTCCTACCATATATAAACCCTTAAAATTGGGTTCATTGAGGGCACCCCATCAGATTGTTAAAACTCGAGCACATCAGATAAATGATCAGAGATTTAAATTGGACTTCTTTTGAGTTTACATAAATTTCACTTTAAATTTCTGACATGGTCTCATATTTTTTGAATGTTGTTCTAGAAAAATATAAGTAATTAAAATCTTTTAGATGACCTTTTTAGAAGGTGCTGTACAAATTATAGGAAACTCAATTTTAGTAACATTTTTGCTTTAAGTATTGTGTAAACATCATTTATTCTTTAAATAAAAAAAATTTGTGACAATGACTTCATAATACAGATAATCCAACATTGTTTACATAAGATTCATTTCGATCTGAAAAAAAGTTTTGTATAAAATTTCTATGTGCATTTTCATTTTTAGCAATGACTAACAACCATTTTGTAAGAAAAATGCCTTTTAATTTAATATTTGAGTAAGCATTTCTTTTTGTATTGTTTCCCAACAGTTTTTTATACAGGCCCTATTTTATAGAGGGCTTAGTACCGCCTTGTATTTCTTTGTTTTTTCTAAGTAACGAATGGGGGATTTTTTATGGGTGGCTGTTCCAAGTTGGGAAACAATGTTTTATTGCATCTATACAAGTGTTTTAAAAGTGTATAACCCCACCTGACGATAGTTTTAAGTTCTAAAGCGAATTAACATTTCTATCGCTGCTTGGACGAAGAGTCACTGTCGTACCGTGCGTCGAGCGCATTCGACTTCACGACGGATACGCCTGTGTCGTATAGCGCTTACTCGGTCAATTCTCAGGAAAAGGTTACTAACATGTCTTAATTTATTTAACTTGTGTCGTCCACATTTGTCACGTTTGGCTTTTGCACGTTATGTTTTGGTGTCGGTATAGTAAAAGCGTCTAAATATGCCAATGTTAAAGTGAACCTTATTCATTGATTTAATAATTAATTTCAAAATAACAACAATATTAATAACAGTATATCATAGCAGTAACAGATATCATTGTTATTTCAAAATTTATTTGTCGTACTTGAAATCAATGATTGTTTTAGTGTCGGTAATCTTTCGTCTTAATATGGCAAAGTCAAATAAAACCTTTTGGCGTGGATTTAAAGTAGATTTTAAAATAACTAAAACATTTAAATAGTAATAAAAGTAACAGATATATTTGTTATTTTAAACAGTACTTTTCTTATTTTAAGTCAATGAGTGGATTTCATTTGCAATATTTTTTATGAAATTATTAACTTTGCTATCCTTGAATTGGCATTCCATATTTGCTAAGTCTGCAGGTATACATTTTGAGGGCTTCGCTGATATAATAAAAATAAGCTGCGGTAATACCCTATTAATGGCTTATTGTTGGGCGTATATTTACTTTCAAACTTACATATTTTCCTGTAGCGCTAATAGTGGATATTTTTCATTATAAATTAGCCAATTACCTGTAATTGCTTATAAATGAATTTATTTTAATAATGAATTCGCAGTAGGCATGCTCTATTTTTTGCTTATATAATAGAAGACCACTTCACATTTCTACAAATGAAACGCTTGCAGCATTTAACGTTCCGTATTTATAACCTCTATACAGCTATGTATTTTATTATTTCTTTTTCGTAACTATTCTTACGGTGAATTAATCTGTAATATTTTGAGTCAAATCGTCTTAGTATTTCTAATCTACACCTTTGGAAGTAAATTCTAATATTTCTCCATAAAGGTTTTTATTGTATTAAGACATTCCTTTCTTTTTATTGTATTATCAATTACTCTGAGAGACAAGTCAAATTGGAGCAAACAATTTGATAAAAAAATTAAAAGTGCGTGCGTACAAAGTATACACGTCAGAAGTGAAACTTCTTAGGCAAACAAATTTTTAAGTGTTGTTTATTCAAATCTAAAACTTTAGATTTCCGAGACGTTATTGTCATTAAAATATAAAAGTGTCGAAAATTAATGCAAAATTTTTATTGAAATCTCAAATGACGAATTGTAAATAAAAATGCCAAATATTTTGTCAATATTAGTAATTATTAATTAAATTTTGTTATTGAATTTAAAATTCAGAAAAAGAATTTATCAAATAGTTTATCTTATATTTGATGAAAAACAGTATATTAAATTATTGAATGACGAGTGGCAAATTAACATGCCACATGTTATTTGTAAATATTAAAACTACCTAACCTTCAAATGAATTAGCTTTCAAAAGCCGCACATCTTCGTGACGCTAATCACGCATTTTATCCGTAAAAATTTTATCCTCATGCGCCTAAAGAATTTTCATTTAAGGACCTATTTAAATGAATTTTTAAAGCCATTCGTGCAAACATCAAAGGGATGTCTTTACTGTAATTGAATTTTTTACACTATTATAAATCATAATTTATTTACCTCTTATTTATTTTTCACTTTTCTTTTCATGCTGGTATAATTTTTTTTTCTACATTTTTTTTGCTAGTAACTGGTTGTTGGCTTGTTTCTCTTAGGTTTCATTTAATGTCATATATGTTGGCGAACCTTAATAAATAAAGATTCATATGTATTATTAGAAAGCTGTTCCTCAGGTTATTCCTTACAAATGAAAAAAAAATGTATATACTCGTTCGTATGTATTTATTATATATAAAAGCAGCTACCAACAGATATTATTAAAATGTATTTATATAGCGAGTCAATGAATTATGTAACTATATATATCCAGGAGTTACTCCCCGTACGTTCACCACGACGTGTGAGAAATGAGGAGAGCAAAAACAATAACACTCCAAGCAGGCCAAGGTCTTCTAGGTCTGTTTCACCTAGATCACATGATCTCAGTTTATGCGGACGACCGCTCTCTTTGCCAGGTGAGTTTTATGCTATAAAACGATTTTACAATTTAATTTAAGTAGACTCGAATCTCTTTTGAAATGCCGTTGATAATGTATATACTATTAAGAAGGTACCTCTAGAAAGTAAACTAGAAAGACTAACTAGCTAACAATAAGATTTGGTGGGAAGGGCTGCGGTTTGGGGGAACTCTATGCTGAAGATTTAAACGCTTTGCTTGCATAATGATGCTAGTACTACCTTCGCTAGCAGAAGTCCTGTGTTGGATTGCCATCTTGGGGACGCTGATCGGCAGGACTTCATGCTGAGGAGCATTGCAGGCGCGATGCTCTCCAGTGAGAGATGTACGGGAATGGTCTTGTAGGGCAAGACCGTAATCTCGCTAAAGGAGGTCCAGAGAGAGGGAGAGGGAATGGATGGCGGGATATTAGGTGGCGCATGTTTTCGCACCTGTTCCGGGCCTCCATTAATCCTTAGCCGGACTTGTCCAGGATACGGGAGACTTAGCGAATAAAGATACTTCCGCTGGATTTTAGTTGGTATTGCGAGGTCCCCTTCTTCGTCGTCAAGTCCCACACCGATGTCCTAGCTACAAAAATATAAATATATAACATATTCTGTCTGGGTTTGGACTGGTGAAAAGCTTAGTTCCGTTACGACTCTGTACGAGAACCGTGAATTGGTAAATTACCTCTTACCAGTTTAACGCGCTACCATTTTAGACTGTACCATCTTTCATCATCAGATGAGATGACAGCCGAACGCTCATCAGCTATAAAATGGGTGTGTCATATGTGGTCATATCTCCGGTCAAAATAGCATTAGTTGCGTGTATTAAAGGGCTATGGTCTATTGTATAGTCCGTGATGGAGTCCATATCCCCGTGTTATTAGAAATCGGGGATTTCATAAATGATACGACAATACAAAAGTTTCCAACTTTTAGTTAAGGTTAGACCAGAATCCAGCGTGGTCTATTATTTCTTGTGTCAAAAACTCATTCAAATCTGCAAAAATAACGCCGTGGTGACGCAAAGAGTAATTACGATATTGGTTTGACACACTTTGTTTAATGTTGAAACGTACCCTGTAACCTGTTTTTAAAGAATTGTGTCACTATCCCTCATCTTTGGCTCATGTTATTAATTATGCAGGAGAAACCCACCTTCGTACTGCTCTAAGTAAAAAACCGAGCGTACAACAAACGGAGCGTTTTTCCATACTCCAACATCCTCGTCCATTACGACGACCTCACACCAGCCGAAGAGACGAAGACAGTGTTAAATTGGTCCAAGACGATAAATAAATGTTGTTGTATATAATTTTCCGCAAGTTATTATCGCGGGTCGATTGCAGTCAAACTTTCACCTTTGTTACTGAAATGCTACATTAGTAAATAATAATTCACTTAGAAAAAAACGCAATTGATACCGGAGATCTCCATATGTTGGTTATTGCTGAATTTGCTAAGTAAAATTCATAGGACGCTCTTACAGTTTGACCATTTTATTAATAGCTTTCTGAAACACTCAACTTTTGATTTTGTATTGGATATATGGTTGGTAAGCAAACACGTAGTAACCCGCAAAATATTGTTTAAACAAAACTTCAGTATAATGCAATCTATTTAGCAACAAAATATGTAAATATAGTGTCAAAGAATCTAGTCGATACATAGGGGCGTTTAAATTTTTTTTTTAAGTTTGCAAAAATTTTCTGCTTTTATGAACAAGTTTGGGTTTTAAATTGTTATGCCTATGTTAAAACATTAATAGTAAATTCGATATCTATTTTTAAATGGAAAAATTAGTCGCTTTTGTTGAATAAGTATTTTATAAAAATATATATTTACTTTATAAATATAGATATAATATTTATAAACAAGTAATTTCTCAAAATATATTTGAATTTGCAATTTAGTATGTATTTATATTCTCCCTTGGATTTTAAAGAAAATGTTCTCTAATATATTTTTTTACATATCCAAATAAAGAATAAATGAAGTACATTTACTTGAGTACCTCTGACTGTATAAATATTTGGAAATTAATGTGTAGAAAACGTCAAAAAAGCTATTTTTAAAATAGACAAACTATGTGTATCTTGAGGTTAAACTTAATTTGTTGTTGTTTACTGGTTGATGTGCTCTCTGGAAGAGCAAACATGTGCATAAGCCTCCATTTGTTATTATTAATTAATTTGACATTACCAATTTGTTAATAAAGTCGACTAAGTTGTGAGGTATTGGTGTCAATTCCGGTGTATCTATTCTTTAAACTAAATTTATCTAAATTGATAGATTTATTTATTTGTCCAAATGTACGTTTCGGCTGTTACATTTTTGACATTATCTGTCTTAGATCAGCTGTAATAAAATGTCTAAATTACATATGAATAAAAATGTTTTGCTCTGAATTTAAGTTAATTTTATGTCACTGAAAAAGTCTGACACAATCATAGATTTTGCCTTTATGTAATATACCCTTTAATGATGTTTCATACTAATTAAGCTCTCTATAAAAAGCGACTATAACTGTCAGAATTGACACCATATCAGAAATTATTACTATTCTTGTTAGATTTTTAAGATACTCATAAGCTAAAAGACGGTATTTAAAAAAATAGATTTAATTTTTTATAATACTTCACAGTGCAATTATCTATCTTATAGTCTCACACTTAAAACTTATCAAGAAAACAATTCGAGGTCACAACGTGTTAAAGTAACGATTGACAAAACAATTAGAAAAAACAACGGTAACAAATTGTAAATTTACAACTTTCTAATCTCTAGTTGTTTTCTGATTCTGTTTGATTTGATCAGATAATTTCATGCTAAACTGACCGTTTTTAAGCTTATGATGTCAGATAAGTCGTTTACGGTTCCTATATCACGTGCAATTTGTTGAAGTTTATATTATTTTCCGTTGAAGTATCCTTAAGTTAAGTTTAATACGTAACTATCTCTTTTTAATCTTGTGACTAATTTGAGTTTATAAGCAAATTAGTTGTAATCATTTTTTATTTAGTATTGGCATAGATCAAAATGAGTGCAAAATGTTTTTATTGCACAAGCTTGCGCACTCTGCATGATAATTATTGTGCAGATTACTAATTTCGACTTCTCGGCCAATATTGATCAATTTTGTAAGATTTTTTAAAATTTTTGATTGATTAAATATGTGGTTGAGTGCAAAATTGTTTAAGCAACCTTTACTGCCCTAAGTACCAAAAAATTACGCGTTGAGTATGAATTACGCGCAATCTGAAATTTCGTCGGCGTTGTCGTCGTCGCTTTAACCGATGGACGTCCACTGCTGGACATACGTATCACGTAATGATGTCCACAAGGGCCGATCTTGCGCCGCCTGGCTCCAGCGGCTACCGGCGATCCTCTTTATATCATCGGTCCACCTTGTTGGGTCTGCCTACACTACGCCGTCCGGGGCGGGGTCGCCACTCCAGCACCTTCGGCCCCCAACGTCCATCGNCGGATCTCTTCATTTCTGATTAGAGAAACTCGGAGCATAGCCCTCTCCATCGCACGCTGAGTGACTCTGAGCTTCCGCATGAGGCCCATAGTCGGCGACCACGTGTCAGAACCGTAGGTCATCACTGGCAACACGCAGTGTTCGAAGACTTTGGTCTTCAGACACTGAGGGTTATCGGACAATGAATATTAAAAGGTAAATATTCAAGTTATTAAATTAAATTTCATGCATGGGAGATTTCAGATCTCCCGCTTCGGGACAGCTAGGGTAATACTGTTAATTACACCAATAGATGTAATTTGGATCAGTTGAGTGAAATTTCCCCCAAAATTGACCGTATCGTTTTTTGTCATAAATTTATTAATCCAATATGATGTATTGATGGCTTACTCCGTATGTTTATATTTAATGTATAAATATTAATTAACTTCTTTTGGTTAGTGTTTCTTAACTACGAATTGAGTAAAAATAAAATAGGGGATCCCCCATCTTTGGGAAAAATTTAAGAAATCATTTTTCCCCTAATTGGCTAAAAGCACATTTTTACGTGTTTAGTGGAGACGATAGATAATTGCTTTTGTTAGGTCTTTTATGTAAATTAAATATATTATAATATTGTTTGCTGTATTAAAGAGAAACGTTAAAGGAATTGAATTATATTATATAAGTGAGATATCTTAAAAATGCGTAATTTTGATATTACACTTAGTGTTGTATATTTAATGTTCTCTTAGATTTTCGCTCATTTTAAAACAAGATTTAACGGACTTATATCGTGTATATTATGCACGAAAAATTTAAAGTTTACAAGATAAAGAAAAAATCTTAAAAAAAATCAGCGAGCTTTTGACCCAAGTCCAGTGAAGCGAGCATGAAAAAGTTTTACTTAAAAAGAAAACATTCACGCGATATAAATCCGTCCAACCTTGTTTTATCGGTTATATTATTATTTGCAATGTATATAGCATTATACTTGTAAAAAATGAAACAAAGGTTGAAAGCCAAAGATTAATTAAAAAAAACGTATATACATATTCCAAAATGCTCATCCTAGTATTAAATTTTTCCTTATATTTGTAGCGGATGCATACATTCCATAAAAAATAGTGAAATTAGCTTAATTTAGAACACATTTCTTATTAATGAAATAATTTTTACAATATTTATTGATTACAATTTTAATTTTTTTTTTTTGTAACGGTAACACTGTATAAAATCGAAATTTATTTTTGTTTCCTTCTTTTTGTTAGAAATAATTTTAATAGTTAGATGAATTTTAAATTAATAATACAACGGTTTTGTATATAATATATCTAACATCATTTTAAACTTAATATAAAATTCCTATACATTAGTTTATTTTGTTTTCATTTATGTGAACTTTATACATTTTAGTCATAGCCTTTTCTGTAGTTGTCTTATTATAAAAACTACAGAAAATGATGTTTAATGGCTGAAAGTCTTGTAGAGGTTCTACAATAATTTTTATCGTTAAATAAAATTGAAATGAATAATACTTTGGTGATTTGCCATATTTAACTTAAAATATTTATGTAAAGTTTCATAAATTTAGTTGACAGCGTTTTTGTAGTTGTCTTACGTTATGACAACTATAGAATATTACGTAATATAGATTAACATTTTGTCGGTGGTCTACAAAATTTTTTATAGGTAAATAAAGTTAAAATCAGTAAAATAAATTACAATTGAGCATTTTTAACTTAATATTTTTTTAATTCGACTAATTTGTTCTCGTTTATGTAAAGTTTCAAACTATTTGGTGATAGTTTTTCCTGTAGTTGTCTTATTAGAACAACTACAGAAAATAATGTATAATTGCTTAAAATCTTGTAGAAGTTCTATAAGGATTTCAATTGTTAAATATTCTAATACATTCGTTTATTTTGTTACATCTTATAGAATTCCTATAAGTATGTGAGTGTGTAAAGAAAAAAAGGCTTTCATAGTATAAATTTTGTTGTACAAAATTGATAAGGTTGAACACCATATAGTGTAGATATAAATGACCAATAGATAGTCATTCTAACTGTTGGCATATTTGCAGTAGACAAATTCTCTTTTACAAAATAGCATACGGTTTACTTGACGTTAAGTTGCTAGTAAAAGTACTGACGCTTTGCCGCTTGAAAGTGCTAGAGATGTTTAACCAGCCCTTTCCTAGGCTCCTAAGCTTCCGGAATCCTCACTCACTCAAACACAACATAAGAATGTTGTTGTCTGATACGCTAGTATCATATTCTATGAGAATCTAGTACTTCCCCGATTGAGCCAGCTCAATCACGAGCAGCAGGTATTGACTGACTGCACTTTTGAAATATAGCAGCATGTAGTCACAATAAGTGGCTTTATTTCTTTATGTACTTTGGCTTCTAGAACCTTCACTTAATCTATGAAAGACAGCATAATAATGATGCGTTCTTATGCTGGTATGCTGTGAGGATCTGGTAGTTCCCCAATCAAGCCAGCTCAATCACGAACTGCAGTCAGTGACTGTCTACACCTACATTTTTGAAATATAGCGACATATAGTCACAATAAATGGCTCTATTTCTTGATGTACTTTATCTTCTAGAACTTTCACTCAATCAATAAAAGAGAGCATAATAATAATGCGATCTTATGCTGTGAGGATCTGGTACTTCCCCGATCAAGCCAGCTCAATCACGAGCTATAGTCAGTGACTGACTACACCGACATTTTTGAAATATAGCAACATGTCACAAGAAGTGGTTCTGGTCCTTGTGTAATTAGAAGATAAAAAAAGAATACAGTCCTCGAATTTGTCTTACTTTCTAAGAAAATATATTCCGAAATATTGTAATTATTTCAGTATTTGAAGTAAATGTTTATAAAATTATGTTACCTATTTTAAATTAATATTAAGTCTAATGTTTTTTTATTAAGTCACATTAAATGCGAATTTTATATTTTGTTAATATATTTGTTATAAATGAGAAAAGCGAAAACCGATGTGAGCTTAAAAATAAGATCCAATATTAAAAATAAAGAAAGTTTACGTTACAGTTATCAGATGTGTTGATCTAAATTAATACTCATTTTGGTAGGACGAAGTTGTAGAGTTACTTCTAAGATTAATGAAAAATAAAGCACAATTATTCAATAGTTGCTCACTGATGAGATATGTAAGAGTGTCAATAAAGATGACGGAACTTTATTTGCCTGCAAAATTGGCGCCAAGCGGTATTATCCATGACCTTATTACGTTTTTTTAAATAACAACATCCATAAAGAACATCCCTCTAACCCTCTTTACTCTGTGCTTTGAAATTTAATATGACATTTTATGTTTTTAATAAAATTAATCACAAAATATGATTTAAATTTAAAATATTGTATATTCAAAGTTTTGTAGGCAGACCTAGTTCCTCTTCTGATAGTTAGGTACTGTATTCAAGGTTATTGTATAATAATATATTATCTATGGTCTGTGCCATTTCGACTTTCCGTATGTATAGTCGAGGTCTTATAATATTGGCTTAATGAGTTGTTTGAAGTTTGAGTGAATTTGCCCTAAATATAAATAAAAAGGACTTAAATTACAAAAACAAATTACAATGATTTTAAAAAGATGATTTTAAATGTATCAACAAGTTTGCAAGAAGGCCTCGTTCTAAACAAAGATTTCATGACTTTTGATAAAAAATTATAATTGAAAGGAATTTCAACATTGGCATTATACAGTAAAGTGAATGTAATTGGGAAAGTTAAAATTAGTTGTTCTGTTTTATTTTATTTCATATGTTTATGGAAGGACCTTATATTTATTTTGTAGTCATTGTAATACCGATTGACAGTTATGTTCAATATTTATACAGACCTCGACTAAGTATTATATGTAAACCAAAGATAATTGTTGGTCTAAGCGTATGGTAAAAAGAAGGCGATGCAGAATACATCAATACTATATTATCTAGAATACTATTGAACATAAAATAATACAGTACATAAAATATTACAGTACACATAATACTCTAGTATGTATATAATACATACATACATACATACATACATACATACATATATACATATAATAATAGATACTAATGCGGTAAACGGCATTGTTGGATATATACATGTCTGTGTTGCAGCTTTGACTGCAAATACTCGCTTCGCTAGCAAGGTTCTGTGTTCGATCCCCGGTAAAGTTAATTTAGAAAATTGCATTTTCATATATATTTGAGTTTGAACTGGTGGGAGGTTTCGGCAATGGCGGTAGCAAAGACGTACCGCCAAGAAAAATTGTGTTTTGGATGTTGTCTGGAAATTACTTCCTATTATGTGTGTTTCCACCTTGTATGACTGAGTTAACAAGTTTATTGGCCTCAACATGACATATCGACATTCGCCAAGTAAGCTTGGACGTCATATACGATGTGAATACTTTAAGTGTATATATATATATATATACGTGTATATATATATATATATATATATATATATA
>JACTOM010000493.1:3265163-3514990 GCA_015832385.1 Elymnias hypermnestra | reverse complement strand
ATATAAATATATATATATATACATATATATGTTGGAGTGCAATAGTCCGTGGAACGCTGGCGCCATCTGTCTATCAGCGTGGGGCAGAGTCAATAGTGACAATCCGGCGCGCGTCTCTCGGTAGTCCTCGGGTGATGGTTCGCCAGAGCGTTCGACTATTGAAACTGCCGCGTTCCTAGCTATTATTATTAATGAGTTTGTGTAAATTGATATCGGGAACATTAAGTGATTGAACATTATAATCTAAGTTAATTAATAAAGTGTTTGATTGCACCAACATTACCCACCAACGCCCACAGTATGGAAATTATGGATGCCATTAATGACGATGTCGGCGGAGAACCTTACGCCCCTATGCTTTATGCTCCTTCTCCCTTATTCTCCGACATATATATTACAGAGAAAAAAAGACAAATTAATGTTTGTGTAGAATAGATTCATGCGTTTGTCCCATTTGCATCAGTTTGTGCAACTCTTATGTTTATACTTATTGAGTAGCCCGTCTATTAACATACGCTTAGTCTTAACTTGTATATAAATGCACTTGTAGTTGACGTCAATTTTCATCATAACAAACCTTCTTATATAAAAGAACTCTGTCATGGTACTTGTATAATCTTATATATACATTTTATTCTATGTATTTGTGGTCAAGTGAAAAGATTCAACATCTATAAGTTCTTACTTGAAATCATGATTATTTCGGTGTTAACTCCTCTTCATATTTAAAATAATTTTAAGTATGATTAAAATTGACTCGACTACATATATTGTTGTATTTTTTCTTTGCCATCGCTGGTCGATGGCTTGGTAATGTAATAAATTGTTTATGGAAATAAAAAAAATAATTGAATTTGTAGTTTTTTTATACCCAAATAGAACTAATAGGAGAGTTTCTAACAAGTATTTCTAACAAGTAGCATTGAATTATTCACGTGAAATAATTACAATGAAATGCATGTTTATATATAAATTAAATATTGTCAATAAGTTTAACAGATTCACTGTATTTTGAATAACATAGGATCAATTCAAATCTTCAACGTGACCAGTGCTTGAATTAGTCTTAATTTTTATATTTTTTTACGTGGAGACGTAGAAATGAATAAATATATTAACAAAACTTTAAGTTTAAAATTTTTATTTATTTTTTTATTTTTAGTGAATCTGAAGTAAACTAACAAATTTGTCTCNAGAAGATTCTGTCGAGTATCGTTAATTTGCTCCTAAGAATTGAAGAGTTCCGTCACTTTGTCATGGATTCCATCATCAGAAACTAACCAAACTATCACAAAACAACTCTTGAACTTATATCCTTTCCAATAAAGAAAGAATCATCGAAATCAGTTGGCGTGATCTTGAGTTATTCGTCCGTTTGTCACGCTAATGCTTAATTCAAATGTAACACATCCGGTTTTCTCATGGATGCCATCATCAGAACTGGATTTAAAAAAAATGGGACCCTATGACGAGCACCTTTCATTTAAAAAAAATCATCAAGATCGGTCCACCCAGTCGGAAGATATGAGGTAAATGATGACAAATGGTCTTGATTTAACTACTAATTTTTTGAGGTTTATTTTTAGTAAGTGTAGGTCTAAATGCATAGATATAGAGGACTTAGAATATGTTAAATCCTGGCAACGAATTGCCAGTAACTATATTATATATAGCGTTAAAGACAGTTAAAATCCATTTTTTAATTTTTAATTTTTTCGTCGCTGGGAAATGCTTTTACGCACCCAAGGGGAGTGTGGGATTCACTGACATGTCATATTACCCACTGAAACCCAGCAGAACCATCGACAACCTTATATAGCGAGCCAGAGGTTCGCCTATAAAATCTACACTGCCAAACATGCTAGGTAGTACAAATAATACACAGTAAATTTTATTTATAATTTTATTAAATTAATTCTATAACTTTTTACATATAGTAAATTATATGTGCTTTTCGTCAATTACATAGAATAATGCTGCCAAGTCACATCAGCAGTAGTCACAATAGTACCTAATGTTTGCCTCTACGACCAGACAACGAGAGACTGCGCGACGCCACAGACAGATTATAAATACTCAGAAAGTACATCACTACCATCACTCACGATGTTAAGAAACGCATAATTTTAAAGTCTACAATAACTACTATACTCCAACAAAACAATTTTACAGATTGTTCTTGAAGACATTTTGATTCGAATTGTTAAGATTTCGTGTATAATACTTTTTTAGTTGGTCATAAGGGAAGTTCGTTCGGACATGCGTATAGAGTACTGACCTCGTCTCGACAGATTATAAATACTCAAAAAAATTCTTTATTATCCCTCGTAATTTCATTTTCTTCGTAAAACGCGTAATTTCAATGGTAAAAACAAATTGCTTTATCTAACATCTTATATAAAACAAATATCTTACAGGATGTTGTTGAAGATTGTATTTTGATTGTAATCGTTTAAAATTTTGCGTCATAGGCTACAGAGTAACGTTAACAACGGAATGAAGTTCGTCCGGATATGCGTATAGAGTACTGAACTAGGCTCCGCGCAGCCGTTCCGACGACTTCCGCCGCTCCCCTGGCAACTTGGTCCAAGAATATATCTATGAATTTGTATAAAAATTTTGGCTCCAAATATTTACAATCAGTGATATTTTTACAACACCGGACTAATTTTAATTTACAGCGACTAAGTTGTGATAGGCGCGGAGCGGCGGCAGAGGACGGCTTTTTATTGCAATTTGTTGCTAATAACACTTTTCTTATCTAATAAGATGCGCGCGCATACAGTGCGTCGCACCATTTCTAATACCCTATCGTTACAGTGGTACACCTGTATTTAAAATCTCGCACTACGCGCGTTATTTCTACTAAAGAAGGACACAGTCAGAAGATATCGCAAATAAACACTGTAGCAATAGGATACAGATAATTTAGTTAAGGAAGAGACAACACCAAAGGCAGAGCTGCACCGTAGGCTACGACCGTCGCCCGCGCGCTTCTACACTACTTTCGTACTCTGACGATACCTTCTCCCTGTTTCGCGATTAAAATTAACGTTTAGAATTAACAATCAAGTAGGGGCTTATACAGAATTTGTACTCTTTAAGCGTCCCGTCGCCGCTTCTACTCATTGACAAACAAAAGATATCGGGGTTGACTTCGGGTTGTGGTTCATCGGAGTATTGAAATATAGGCATGCGAGTTGAAGCGAAACATTGGTACGGGTTGAATTAAAATCGACTGAGCACTGCCTATACGTAAATAATTTTTATGAATCATTTAAATAAATAATTTTCGAAATAAATATATATATTTTTATTGACATAGTCGGGGCAGGATATGACGGACGCAGTTAAGGCGAACGATCATCGAACTTGTGGTGAGTTGCATTATCGAGACGCGCATATCATTGAAAATATATTCATTTATGTAATATAGACTACAGGGTATATAAATTATTAGGTAAAATATTATGCGCGCTTCATACAGACTTACTGGCCCAATAGATTTACAACGCAACACTGAGTTCATTCACGTTAAGCCATAGCTCGCAAAAGATGACGTAAGCATCGGGCACAAACAACATTACGTTTAAAAACGCGCCAAAGTCATCTATCAAACAGTTTCTGAAATAATTTAAGATAAACTATGTATTATCAATATTTCGACTAGAATTACTCGTTGATATAAAACCGATATACTGATAACTAAAATATTAATATATATTATTTGGGTTAACAAAAATTAAACATTGCATTATATAATGAGGAGTCTACATCTACTATACACAGCTGTAATAAAGGTAATTTCCCACAATACATTTTGGCGCGAGTTTTTAAACGTAATTCATTAAAATATTTCGTTTTTAAATGTCAGAGGCGCCCGACGGACACACACGGCTCAGCCGCTTACTGATAACGCATTACCTTAAGAGATCAGACTGTCATTTCAATAATCATACTTTAATAACTATACTTATTACAACATCCATACCTAGAAACATTTACATTATGAATTTCCGATAGAAGAAAGATCATTCAGTGCCGATATTACGCAACTTTTGATGGTTCCAATTGCAATGATCGCAATTTATTGGCTTTTGAAATTACCTGCTGTAATAAAACACAAAATATTATATCTGTTAAATTTGTCATTAAAATAAATAAATTATTGTGGATCATCTTATTTAAATAGCCAATGCAAAATATAATTACGATAGCGATTACAATCATCAAAATAACTGTATCAGGGAGCATTAGAAACAAAGATTCCATAGACATTGGAATCGAGCACATCGAAAGTGTTGCTACATAAAAAAAATATATTAAAATTTTAAACAATACAATGAAACCAGCCACACATCATAAAATGAATTAACAATTTTATTATTATAAGATACAATAGTCATAACAAAAATATATTGTGTAATCTTCTAGATGTCTTCTAGTATTTTGTTTTTTATTTATCAACACAGTGTATTGTCCAGCTTTTCATTCCATATAATATTATTTTTGGTATGTGATCGTCCACATAAATAAAAAACCGTGCGAGTAATTGTGTCAATAAAATGATTTTTTAATAAAAATTGTGATTTTAAAACTTATAAAAAATAGCCACAGACAATAAATTTCATCTTTTAAATAATACAGGAAAATCTTTCCCCAGTTCAATATTTATGAGAGATCTGTAAAATTAGTTACAAAATTCCATATATAAAATAATAATACAAATGTTTGGATGATTTTAAACAATAATTAAACGCGAATTATGCCTTTGTCTAATTTTAGTATTCGGCCATGTAAAGGTTTCAGAGGAATCCACAGAAAACATAGGAAATTTTGGCTAGTCTTAGAAAACGTCAGCTGGCTTCCAATAACTTTTTTTGAAAAGACTTTTAACTATAACAGAGAAAAGGAAATGTAATCCCCTATGATTTAAGGTCCTCATCAGGTCTATACGATAATTTAGCGCAAAGTTATATCTGATCATACCAAAGCAGTTCTTTTTGACTTTGACAATCAGTAACACGAGATACCTGAATATGTCTTGGTAGCTGCTGGATAAATTTGTGTACTACTAATACAATAACGCTTCACTTAATTATCAGTAATTACTCTCACAAATGAGATTATTCGTTCCCGTAGGTATTTAAGAACAATTAATCTATATTATAACCTAAAACTCAAAATTGATGCTGTCGTTGCCAGTGTATTTGAAGTTGATAGCTGATACAGTTAAACTATAATAGATTTTGAGCAGATACCAAAACAAATAAACAATTAAATCGTTTTATATACTCTTTATTTCTGGACTTTGATGGTTCATATTAAAAAAAAATATCAAGCTATTTCAAATAAAGAAACAACATCTGCGCCGATTATATAAACAAATACGACTTTTTATGAAATGTTTAAAGACTACACAAAAATAAGATCTTCATGGAACTTAAAATTCATACAGATTATAAAACGTGAGTTATAAAAATCGTTTTAATGTCACATTACTCGCAATGGCCTGTGACAATGAAGTGAGATCATAAAACATTGAATATTAATACTTAACAATACGGTGTTAGTTAGCGATGTTGAACATTATCATACTACCGTCTCTTTCGAAATAATTTACTTCATTTTAAGAACGTAAAACAATTCGAGACAAACAACAGTATAACACAAACACAATAAGGTACAAAGAAAAGACTATGTGATTGTTACACAATAACTTTATAACATTCGCATAATCGCACAAATGGTACCTTTTTTTGTTAATATTTGATGTTAAAAACTTAATTTTTTTGGTGGGTCGCCACATTATAAAACGAATAACCCATTAAAATTAATAAAATAATTTTGCAGCGGTTAGATTCACCGCCCAACAAACAGAGATATAAATGTAATTGATTAATTTATACAAGAAAAAAAAATTATATACAAAATATAAAATTGATATCTATACAACATTCGCTTTCGAGCGACAAATTATTTTTATTTCATACGATAATCAGTAACAATAAGTACCTAAGGAATTAAAACATATTCTTTTTCAAATTATAAACATAATATATTGTAATTTATAAATATTTTAAGTGAAAAATAAAAGGTAATAAAATGTGATAAAGATTTTGCTTCTATTTATTGGGGGCGTATATGGTTTAGGGGCCATTTTTAATTACATAAGGATCTTGATGGGAGGGGGCGGGTTGGGGGGAGGGGGTTAAGATTCACTATATGCCCTTATTTTGGGGAAAAGTGGCTTAAAATTCATTCATACGTAATAGATTGTATTTAACTATTAATATCAGAAATTTAGCTTCGTTTTAGATGATTATTTAATATCAGATATTTGGTTTACTTTTAGATAATAAATAATAGTTTTATTAGATTCAAAATGTAGTTCGCTTCGAATTATATCTTTTTCTTCATCATTTCACCACATGATCATGTGAAAGGTTTAAGGGTCTAATGTAGTTTATATCGTTTTAAAATGTGTTTACTTTAATGTATTCTTACTTAATTAATGAGTGGCCCCTAAAACGCACGAAGCCCCTTGTGATGGTGAACTGGAAAGCGGGTGATGTCCAACTTTTAACACCAAACGAGTCGAATGGATAGATAAGAGAGAAAATAAGGTTTACAATTTCGTTTTTTTTTTGGCAATTTTGTACTCGGTAGTCGCGGAGTGTTTAGTGTTGGTGTGCAGTCACAGTGCGAGCGGCGCGGGCGCTGAATCCGGCGAGTCACTCGGGGACGGTCCCCACTCACGAACAACATTCGCCTCAGTACATACGAACAAAATGTCCTACGATTGTTTTGTTTATACGAAGATAATCGCGCGATGGCGCTCGCGCCGCGCACCACTCACCTGAAATTAAATCAAATGGAAAACGGTTTTACTTTTGAATCATCAAATACAGTCAAATTCTCATACATCTAAGATCGACTTATGAATGTAAATTTACAAGGGTTATCTCGCGCCCTGTTTTATGAAGAGCTCACAATATGCACACTTTTTCTACCTTGAATTTTTTTACTTGGAAAACCTTAAACCAATAATTTATTGGCCAGAATGTTTTACAGTAAGCAGCAGTGTTTACAGGTCATGACATTCAAGTACTTTAACGGTATGCAAATTATTAATCCACAAATCCATAATTTGTCAAATAAATAACTTGAAATTCCAAAAAAAAAAATTACAAGCGCGTACGCAGCGTACAAAGTACACATGTCAGAAATGGATCTTCTTTGGGAAATTAATTTTTAAGTATTGTTTATATTTATACAAATCTAAAGCTTTGGATTTCCAAAACTTACAGGAAGATAAAGATATGTTAGGAATTTAATGAATTTAACTATCATTGAAATATTAAAAGTGTGGAAAATTAATACAAATAACTAATCAAATATCAAATGACAAAAATGGTAAATAAAAATATCACGTGGTTTTCGTCAATATTAGAAATTATTGATTAATTTTATTTTTGAATTTAAAATTTGGAAAAGAGAATTTATGAAATATTTTATGAATAATAGTATATTAAAAATTAAATGATGAGTTGCAAATTAAAATGTCACATGTTATTTGTAAATATTAAAGCTGCCTAACCTTCCAACGAATTGGCATAAAAAGTGACCCTAATCACGCGTTTCATCCGTAAAAATTTTACCATCATTTGCCTAAAGAAATCTTACTTTAAATAAAACACTTTTCCAAAAGCAGTTAATTTTAGGATTTAATTGTATTTCCTAATCGGGCTTCGGCTGTGGCTAGTTTACGCTATCTTCAAAGGTTCGGTTTAAAACTGTATGACTGTGTACCCCTTAACTTTAGGTGAGGTTTCGGTCTAGCGAATTAAAAATAGTTGGTATTGTGTTGTGAATTCATAAATAAATTATAAAATGAAAGCCGTTGTTATTGTAAGAAGCGCAATACATACCTAAACCCTAGTAAACCTCGCACGCGCCGGCTTGCCGCAGTACCGCGACCGGCCACGACCAACTCCCACGCCGCTATCAGCGCTATGCCCCGACACCAGCGACTCGCTGTCACTCGGGTTGGACGTGTACCCGATCACGTCCACTTCATCTGAAAATAACAAATTAACTTACATTAGCATGCCCATATATCCGCGCATTGACTGCCCCATTGGTCTACTTCAGCAGGCCTGGACATATTCCGGCGGTAGAATTTTGTCTGGCCCGTGGAGCACAAATATTAGTTGTAGAAGCTTTTATGAAGGAATTTTCTTTTTATTTTAATCATAGAAGCAACTTCTTTGAAGCAGTTATTAATTTATACTTTAATCTTCCTAAAATCTACAATTTTTACAATAAAGTTAATTTAGTGAATAACAATATATTTATTTATACCGGGTGCTTCAAAAAAATGGATACACACTTTAAACTATTGTAGTTTTCCCGCTCTACAAGGCTAATGTTATATTTCTTCGCCAGGTGCCAGCATAATCGTCCCTCTATGTTATATTATCAGTTGGAATTTGTAATATCAACATGGGGGACGTACGTTTGAGTTTTGAAGAACGTAAGCAGGTTATTAAGTGGTACTGGAAGTTTGAGAATGTAAATGAAGTTCAAAGACAGTGGAGAAGGGAGTATGATACAGAACCACCTTCAAGATTAACAATTACACGCATACGAGACAAATTCGAAGTTCATGGAACAGTGTGTGATGTGCATAAAGGTCATTCAGGTCGGCCTCGAACAGCTACAAGTGATGAGTCATCAACGGCAGTCTTGGAACTGTTTCAACGCTCTCCTAACAAATCTTCAAGGCAAGGGGCACGTGAAAGTGATGTAAGTGCTAGCAGCGTGCTACGCATTCTGAAGAGAGGCAAGTATCGTGTTTACATTCCAAGGCTGGTGCAACAGCTAAATGACGACGATCCAGATCGAAGGTTGCAATTTTGTGAATGGATTCAGGAGATGGTGATACGTGAACCGGGATTTATGGGTAGCATCATTTGGTCGGATGAAGCCCAATTCAAACTTAATGGAACTGTCAATAGGCACAATTGTGTTTACTGGGGTGAAGAAAATCCTCACATTACAATTGAAAAAGCTGTAAATTTGCCTGGTGTAAATGTGTGGTGCGGTTTGTCTTCAAGGGGACTCATTGGACCTTTTCGATTTGAAGGCACTGTAACTGGTATTAATTACCTAACAATGCTTGCTGATTCCATATTTCCTGCCATTCGTGCATTATACGGTAATGATGATTTTTATTTTCAACAAGATGGTGCTCCGCCGCACTATCACAGGGACGTACGAGCTTACCTGGATCAAAATTTGTCGGGCCATTGGATAGGACGCAGGGGGCCAATCGAGTTTCCAGCACGCTCTCCAGACCTTACACCACTGGATTTCTTCTTGTGGGGCACAGTAAAAGATGAGGTGTACAAACGTAAACCACGTAACCTAGACATTCTTTGGAATGAGATTCAAGCAGTGTGTAGAGAAATCTCATTGGACGTTTTGATACGATGTACAGAATCTGTGGTGACTCGTACTCAGAATTGTATTGATGCTGCAGGTCACCAATTTGAACAGTATTAACATTTGTTACTTATATATCATTTACATTGGACTTTCAGCTTTCTATTTTCCTGAAATTTAACTTTGTAGAACGGTAAATAAATTTTCTATGGAAGTTCAAAGTGTGTATACATTTTTTTGAAGCACTCGGTATACTTGATTATTTTATTATATAACAAACTAAAACATATGATCCGACATCCTAAAAAAAAACTGTTTGGCCCGAGGTCAAATTTTCATCTGCAATGTGGCCCGACTATCAAAATATTTGCCCACCCCTGGTCTAGTGGTTAGAATGTTCGACTACAGAAGTGAAGCATGGGTTCTAATCTCGCGTCTGGCTAATTCAAAAACCGATATTTAGTTTTCTATTAAAATTTTCTCAATATATGCCCAAAGTTGGAAAGTTGCCTGTCCATTCCATTCCCGTGCCTTGGAGAGCACATTAAGCCGTCGGCCCATCACCTAATCTCCCTCCCGTCGTGTCGGATTCCCGTGACATCGGGCTATGAGAATAAAAGAATAGAGCGTGCACTTATGTACCATGGAGCAGCGTAGTGGGTCTATGCTCTAAAAACCCTCTCTCATATGAGTGAGGAAATCTGTGCCGAGTAGTGCGACGTTAATAGGCTGCTACTTAATATTTGTGCATTTGGATTATTTCGCTAAAAAACATCATACATAATAAAAAAAGTAAACGTTAATATTATGTATACATACATATAATTTTTATGTATATGGTTTCTGTCAACGGTATATGTCTATCGCACATTAAACGCTGTTAGAGCTGTGTTAGAGTGAGAGAGGAGGAGCCTGCCTACCGCGTGAGAGAAAGGGAAACCAGACAGACTAGCGCCGTAACGCGTTAGGTAACGAAGCAGTTTACCATCCCAAATGATCATATCAGTTTTAAAACTTGCTTTATGCATAAAACCATAAGACAAAAATGAAAACTTCTTCAATACCAGCTTCATAATAAGAAATGCAACAATTTTGTTCTAAATTCATAAAGTAATAACATTTACAATATATAGTTTTAAAGTTAAATTTTCGTGGTTTATTAACATATTGACTATTTGAACGGGTACATATCACGATGGCGATTTTTATTTTTTAATTTTGCCGATATTTCGACCCAGTTGCATGGATCGTGGTCACGACGTTACTGCTGTGGTCGGTTGTGTCAAGCTGTCAAGGGCAGAATCTGTCTACCCTACGTCTGATCCTTTTATTTTTCACGGCGCCCACATCCATTTTTCGGCATACTACACTCACGATCCATGCAACTGGGTCGAAATATCGGCAAAATTAAAAAACGCCATCGTGGTATGTACCCGTTCAAATAGTCAATATTACAATATATATAATTATCTACAAATTATTATTAATAATGAATTAGAATTTCCACGTTCTCTTAGGCGAGCCAGTTTTACTGGAACGAGCGTTACAGAGTCGAGCCTTTCAGCTCTGTGTCATTCAATATCTACAAAATAAATTGTCTACACATGTTATCACGTTAAAAATAAGTGATAAGTCAATATAAGTTGAGAATGCTGAGATTTTAAACAGTTTATTTGGACTACTTGTTTTATGTACTATTGATGTTTTAAAGAATAATGTGATATAACGTATCAAGTAAAAATAACAATGTCATCAATTCCCATAAGCTACATAAAATTAGCAATTCATTTAAGAGCCACTGCATACGTTTGTTTACTAAACTTGGAGTAAAATCATTGAATAAACTTAAAAACATAATTAAAAGAAACCAATTGAAAAATCATACGTAACATTATGATTTATTAAAATTGTAACAAAGCGTAGGATCGAATGAACTTCTCTGAATTTTGTAGGTTCTCCTCTCTCTTTCTTCTTCTCTCTTTTATTATTTCATTTGTCATTGTAGAAATAACATAGCAAAATTATTATATCTGCCGACATTCTGTAAAACTTATTCGGAAATACCTTTAAATTTGGCAAAGTGCCCCATATTCCCACGGGATAGAGATAAGTAGATAGATTCCCACTAGTAAAACTAATACCTACATATAAACCTTTTCGTTTATTCCATGAATATTTAATGTGTAGATCTATAAACTCTGTTAAAGATTTACCGTATAGCACATAAATGTACGGCTCGGTCTAGATTATCTTCATAAATCTAGGCTACAACGTTATCCGCCTACACTTCGACATGATGGAATCGATAACTTAATCCTTGGGGAATATAACGTCTGTGTAACCTGAGAGATGATTTGATTCTACTTACTTGGAGATCGGATTTCATATCGTAATATGCAAAGCCTTTTGCGTTTGCCAACATGATATTACTGGAAGTTATATTTTAAGATAACAAGTAAAATATACATCGCAATGGAAGAATAGTTACACAATTTAGAAAATTTACTTACGTAGAGATAGGATTACATATAATATGCAGTGTTTTACGTATCGCAACTTAATTTCTGCTATATATAAAATACTAGTTGAACCCGCGACTTCATCTGCGTGGAATGTTTTTTTGTTAGCATTTTCATTAATTTAGACAAATTGTTTTATCAAAATGCTCTTTCAGCGTGAAATTTCCTCAAATTTACTTTTGATAGATTCCATTGTATCAGAAAAAAAAATTAACACCCCCGCAACTCCCTTTGCGGGTGGAACTTCGCATAATCCGTTGTTAGTTGACCTCTACTCAGCAAAAGGAATATTCCTACCAAATTTCAAGTTTCTACGTCTTATGGTTCCAGAGATATCGTGATGAGTCAATAGATAACTGGATATCTCTTTTATATATATAGATAGACAAGTAAAACATATATCGTGGTATAAGCGAAGCCTTCAAAAACCTGAGACTGTATGATCAATTATCATCAGGTGAGACTACAGTCAAGCGCTAATCTGTTACCAATTTAAACGGCCTCTTATTAAGTAAGCCCGATACCATCTTAGACTGTATCATCACTTACCATTCCCGTTTAAATCTTATGTATTTATATTTGTCCCTTTTTACTTCGTCGCTTTTCCTTTTTATCGACTTTCAAATCGCAACGATGCTAAAGAAGCTTTCACTATAAAATACGTGCAATGCCTACGTTCTTCAATGCTTGACTGTAATCTCACCTGATGGTAAATGATAAAGGAAAGTAAAGAGTAAGAAGCAGCCCATTAACGTCCCACTGCTAGACACAGGCCTCCTCGCTCATACGAGAGAGGCTTTTTAGAGCATAGACCCACCACGCGGCTCCACTGCGGATTCTTCACTCTCATACTCCGACACGATCGGAGAGAGATTAGGCGCAGGACCGACGGCTTAACGAGCTCTCCGAGCCACGGTGATGGATCACTTTTCAACTTCGGGCAAATATTAAGAAAATCTTAATAGAAAACTCAATATTCGATTTCGAATTGGCCCGACCCGGGACTCGAACTCAAGACCTCATGTCTGTAGTTGAACATGCTAACCACTAGACCAATGAGGCAGGTAAATGATAAATGCTAGATAATAAAGCGTAATAAGAGGTAATTTATTTAATGGCTTCCATACATCATTGTATCGCAACACAATTTTTTTAATACGTATTTACTGTTGGCGTGGTAATTAGCCAAGGTCGAAGCCTTGGTAATTCATTTATATGATACCCCAGCTCAATAATACGCCTTATAATGGAGATTTTTCTGTGCAGTATAATCAAAGGTAAATAAAACTGTAAATTCAATTTTTGAAGTGAAAATTGTTTAGGCACATAAAGGTAAAATTTATACGGAAGAAACGAACATGTACAGCTTTATTTATGCTAATTCGTTTGAAGGTTGGGTAGTTTCAATATTTATAAATAACATGTGCATTTGAATTTGCCACTCGTCATTTAATAATTTCATACACATAAAAATATTTCATAAATTCTCTTTTCTAAATTTTCAATTCAAAAACAAAATCTAATTCATAGTTACTATTATTGACAAAAACGTGGCATTTTTTAAATTATTCGTATTAATTTTCGACACTTTTAATGCTTTAAAGACAATTAAATTCCTTAGATATCTTCCTTTTTCCCTCCTTCTAAGTCTCGGAAATCTAATGTTTTACATTTGTATAAATATAAACAAGACATAAGTAGTTTGCCAAAGAAGTTTCACTTCTGTCATGAGTATTTTGTAAGCACGCCCCTTTTTTTATTCAAGTAGGATTCTACAGCACTTTTTAATCTTCAAATATAGTTTTTTCTGTATGTTTTATTTCCAATCTACGATTTATTTACATATTTAAAAAAGGTGAAACAGATATTAACAGAAGTCATACCCAGTTATTAGCGAACTCGGCTTGCATTATAAAAATTTTGATGATGATATTAAAGAACGACTTACAATCTAAAGTTACGAGGGTACAACAAATTCATTAGGGTGTCCTAGTTTTTGTCATCATCATTACAATATAAAGTTTAAGTTAATATCGATTAGCGTAGATTGGTAAGTGATAGCCTGCTAATTCGCAGTGGAGCAGCGTGGTGGGTCTATGTACTAATAACCCTCTCTCATATGAGTGAGGAGGCCTGTGCCCAGCAGTGGGACGATAATGGGCTGCTACTTATCTTATCTTTAGAGTAGTTTCCTTACTCCCAAGCCTTTTTATCGTTAAAGTAATCCTTAAAAATATAGTATCTTTTCCCAATTAGCTTTTTTTTACTAAGTTAGTAAATGAAAGTAATTAGTAGCCCATTAACGTCACACTGCTGGGCACAGGCCTCCTCACTCATACAATAAAGGGTAATAATCCTAAGGGTAATAAATGGTTTATTTTTATAAAACATTTAAATTTATTAAGTGACATCTTTGTAACTTCTTCTGAGAGTTTGTTATAGTAACGTATACAGTTACCCTTGAATTGTCAATTTTATGCTGTCTACTATAATGTATTACAATTTATTTGTATTATTTAAATTTCAATCACTTTTTCTATTAAAAGCATCATGGACGTACAAAAATTTTAAATTATGTATAGGCAGTGAACAGTTCTTATTTAATTATATTATATTGTGATTTTACAGGTTTGGAAGATGCTGACATTGTAAAAATAATAAAAAATATATCCTTATCTTCCGCGGTATAAAATTAACTTACTGACTTAATAAGGAGTAACTAAGGCAACGTTTGTTTCAGAAAATGGTCTTCGGAATTACGTGTAATAAGAAACTGCTTTGAACTTTAGTTAGATCCCACAAAGCTGTATCGATTCAGCCCAAAATTTCTAGTATTTCAACATAACCCCCAAGATTATGTGCATAAATCTAGACTACGCTACCCTCCCACAAAGTTCGACGTAATGGAATCGGTAGCTAACTTAATCCCAAAGGAATAAATGTGTCTATAATAACAATTTGAGTTACGAATAAACTGAATTACTTAACTTTTAAACTCCACAAAAACAAGCAGCATGGTACAATTTTATTGTGTAATATTTAATCTAAGACAATTCACACTATTTCTTATCAAATTCCTATTATTAGTTACCACTTTCCCTATTGTTGTACAAATTTTCAGTTGTTATAGACAGTTACTTTCATATTTATAATATTAATAAGAATAACGATTGTAATTGAAGTGAAACTTCTTTAGGCGCATGAGGTTACAATGATTACGGATGAAACGCGTGATTAGCGTCACGAATATGTGCAGCGTTTTCAATGATAATTCGTGTGAAGGTTAGCTAGTTTTATATTTACAAATGACAAGTGGAATGTTAAGCTGCCACTTATCAATTAATAATTGTTCATAAAATATAAAATATTTCATTAATACTCTTCTCCGACTGCCTCATTGGTCTAGTGGTTAGCATGTTCGGCTACAGACATGAGGTCCTGGGTTTGAGTCCTAGGTCGGGCCAATTCGAAATCGATATTGAGTTTTCTATTAAGATTTTCTCAATATTTGCCCGAAGTTGGGAAGTTGGCGGTGTGATCCACCCCCGTGCCTCGGAGAGCACGTTAAGCCGTCGGTCCTGCGCCTGATCTCTCTCCGGTCGTGTCGGATTCCCGTCACATCGGACTATGAGAGTGAAGGAATAGAGAGTGCACTTGTGTACTATGCCTGCCAATCCGCAGTGGAGCAGCGTGGTGGGTCTATGCTCTAAAAACCCTCTCTCATATGAGGGAGGAGGCCTGTGCCCAGCAGTGGGACGTTAATGGGCTGCTACTTACTCTTTTACTCTTCTCCGAATTTTAAATTCAAAAACAATATTTAATTAATTAATTATTATATTAACTCCTGACATTTTTATTTACAATTCGTCTTTTGGGGTTTCAATAAATTCTTTGCATCAATTTTCAAAAACTTTACTAAAATAACTTCCTTTTTCCATCCGTCTAAGTCTCGGAAATCTAAAGTTTTAGATTTGTATAAATATAAACAAGACTTAAAAATTTGTTTGCCAAAGTAGTTTCACTTCTGGCATGTCTACTTTGTATGCACGCATTTTCTTTTACACCATTGAGGGTAAAGCCTTTGCAAACTTTGAATTTTTATTTATTTATATCGGTAACAGTATAAAAAATAACTTTCAAGCTTCTAGGTCTATAAATGAAGATATATCCATCCCTTCTAACCCTTTTTTCGCATTAATATGTAGCTTACATACTTTCTCAGGCTCTAGACTACTTGTGTACCAAATTTCAATAATTTTGACATGAAAGTGTAATAGATAGAATTGCCCTCGCAATTATAATACTGGACATGTCTTTAGGGAAGTTCAAATACCTTTTGAAGAAGATTTCTTCTCCTAGTTTATGAAGTAACTGAAGACATTCAGCATTTGCTACTGTCATGTATTCGGAATCAAATTTTGAGAGTCAAACATTGACGCATGACATATAACATTAAATTGAAATCCTACAAATATTTATATTTTAAATTGAATCTTACGTGAACTTTTGAGTTATTTGGTTTTTAAATTATATAAAATTGTTAAAAATTCACTCAAACATTTTTGTCTTTCTTGTTTGTGATTATATTTGTATTTCATTTTATAATAATGGTTGTGTGTTAGTTAATAAGTCCACGCTTATAAGCTGGCGTGGAAAAATACAAAATCCCTTAAAAATATTAAAAGAGCATGCGTACAAAGTGCATATGTCAGAAGTGATACTTCCTTAGCAAATAAATTCTTAAGTCTTGTTTACATTTATACAAATCTAAAACCTTAGATTGGAAATAAAACTACAGAAAAAACTATATTTGAAGATTTAAAAGTGCTGTAGAAGCCTACTTGAATAAAAAAAGTGTGTGCTTACAAAGTACTCATGACAGAAGTGAAACTTCTTTGGCAAACTACTTTTTAAGTCTTGTTTATAAACTTAAGATTTCCGTGACTTAGAGGGAAGAAAAAAGGTGAAGAAGGGGATAACATATCTTATGTTAGGAATTTTATGAATTTAATTGTCATTAAAACATTAAAAGATTCGAAACTTAATACGAATAATTTATTGAAAACTCAAATGACGAATTGTAAATAAATATGCCACGCGGAACTTAGTCAATATTAGAAATTATTAATAAAATTATGTTTTTGAAACTTTTTAAAACTTAGAAAAGGGAATTAATAATTTTTTTTTTATGAAAAATAATATATTAAATGACGAGTGACAAATTAAAATGCCATATGTTATTAGTAAATATTAAATCTACCTAACCTTCAAAAGAATTAGCATAAAGAATGCAAAGATGTGCAATCTTCAATTCTGAAGATGTGTAGCGTAAAAATTTTACTCTCATGCGCCTAAAGAAGTTTCAAAATATTATTTACCAGTGGATGGATAAAATTATTGCAAAATGTTATATATTCTGTGGGTAATGTAAAACACGATCGTATAACTGATTTCACATTGACCCCACTCGATAGTCAAACTGTGAAATTGCGTTGACCCATTTATTCCGTGGCCCGTAGCCGGCGTCACCGCGTCTTGTCCGAGATGCATAAATTTCATCTTCAAATGCAGCGTGCATGACTTGGGAATCAGTCGACAGTGAAAATTGTCCCTCGTAATATTGTAAGCTTAGGATATTTTGATACCGAATAATCTAGATTCAGTCTAAATACCATAAGGTATTATTTAAAATATTTTTCAAATTCAAAATTCATTTATTTCCAAAACTTGTACAATGTAAATACATAATGAGTTGGCGTCTTCTTTTAAGTATAGTGAGACTATATTTGTACCAGAAAACACCGCTCTTCCTGGATATATTGTTTTACTTTAAACATATATACACACATACATGGCATCACGCCTCATTCCCATAGGGCTAGGCAGAGACCACGTCCTTCCACTTGCCACGATCCTTGCACATCTCCTTCGCTTCTTTCATTCTCATTAAACCTTTCATACAAGTTCGTCGGTTTAGAGTACTCTTGACCTGGCCCTTATTTATAATGTTCTGGATTTGGTCCAGGAACGTTCGCCTTGGTCTTCCCCTTCCAACTTTCGCATTCACTCATGATTCATAAATCCTTTTTGTCAGTCTCCTTTCACTCATTCTTTCTACATGCCCAAACCATACCATACCTTTCTCGATTTTAGTTACTACATCTTCTTTTATACCACAACGTTCTCTTATTATACTATTTCTTACTCTGTCACTCAGTTTTAATCCACACATACTTCTCAACGCTCTCATCTCTACCGCATTTATTTTACTTATGTGATTCTTAAAATTAAGAGAGATTTAAAAGTAAATAAAACCATAAAATAAGCGAGACTAGTAATAAGTCTGTGTGTGGGCGCGTGTATGGCTGTGTGTGTATTTGTTTTTTTTTTCAGAGGTTTCGGAGAAATACTTTTACGTATTCAGGGCTAGGTGTAATAACCTGGTAAGTCGGGCTCGGGTTGCCAAACTACTAAAAAACCTCATCCTCTTTTCCATATGGTACAACCGTTAGGTATTACTTCGCAGGGAGAGGGTCTAGCGCTGGTGCTTCTTCACGAGATCTAAGTCTTTAAGTCTTCAGTCCTTTCTTTGCGGCGTAGTTCCTGGAGGACTTCCATCGCGAATAAGTTTTTTGCCTCCCAGGCCTCTTTCGATGCCGTCATATCTCTTATTAGAGATTCCGGCCTGCTTCTTCGCTTTAGGGTATTCTCCCAAGCACTGCGCGTTGCATTAAAGCGAGGACACATAAATAATACGTGCTCAGCATCTTCGTTGACTCTGGGACAAGAAGGGTACCCAGGTGAGGTCTTATGCTTGTATTTATGAAGATATTCACGGAAGCACCCATATCCTGACAGCATTTGTGTCAGATAATAGTTAACCTCTCCATGTTTGCGGTTTAACCATACGTCTAGCTTCGGTATAAGGCGGCACGTCCACCGGCCATTCACCGACACGTCCCACCGTTTTTGCCATCGTCGAGTGCTATTTCGGCATTCTGCTGTTTTTAGTTCGTCATAGCTGTGTGTGTGTGTGTGTGTGGGTTGCAAATATGTTAGGATGCATATAACACTAATTACGAAAATGAAAAACAAAGGAAAGACAAATGTGACATAGTCCTATTTGCTGACGATACTTCTTTGCTGTTTAAAGTAGACAGAAATGTAGACAATTATGACGATGTAAATAGTACCCTACCACATGTCTCATGGTTTTCAGGTCATAATTTAATATTAAACTCGGCAAAGACTAAGTGTAAAAATATCCGAATAGATGATAGTCCATTAAAGAAAGTTAAGTCTACAGTCTTCTTAGTAATAACCTTAGAATTCTGACTTTAGTGGGGTGCCCATAGTAAGACTATGGCTAACTTAGTTCAGCTGCATTTGCTATTAGGAAAGTAAGGCATAATCCCACACGACCAGAGAGAGATCAGGCGTAGGTTCGAAGACTTTCCAGTTTTGGGCATATACTGAGAATTTCTTAACAGAAAACTGAATGTCGGTGTTTGAATTCGCTATATCCAAGACTCAAACCCAGGACCTTTCGTCTGTAGCCGAACAAATTGGCCAATAGATCAATGGGCACTTTTAAAAAAGGTAACATTAGGAAAAAGAATAATGTCTATCCTTGCTATTAGTGTACGTTATGTGTTTTTTCTCTCCAGTATTTTTATCGTTGTTTATACTTTTAGTTATTTTATTCTCACAGGAATGTATGGTTTTTGTACTGTACATCTTTACACTGACATTTTCGCTTTTGTTTGTGTTTTGATAAATGAACAGTTATAATACAATAGGATTAAGCCGATAAAACACATTTGATCTTAACGGACTTATACATATGTAGATAATTAGCGATTTTATTGTATTTTTCATAAAATTCCTATCAATAGTTCAGACTTGCTATATAAGAAATATCTTGATCAAATTTTCAATTATTAATAAAATACTTTTAATTCATCCATTCATGACCAAATATTTTTTTTCAAACTTATTACAGATGTCACTTGATGTTTTATAAAGTTTTCATTCAAATATTAATTAAATTATCTATCCGAAAACTCAATTAAGAGACTTCTTTCTATATAAGGAGAAGTAATACTAATTAGTCAGAAATAACGTTAATAATCCCAACGAAATATATTCTTTGAGATTATTTTCTCATTTTTTAGTCGTATTGGATTGAACAGTATAACGGCGTACCAAAAAAGTATCTAAATCTAGCATCTAACATCCTTTTATCGTCCAGTTTTAACATAAATAAGAACCTTGATCAGTTTACTGCTGTCATACGATTGCTTTGAAGAATGTTTTTTTTATAAATTGTAGTATATATTATGAAATCACATTTCATATTCCCTTCAATCTCCGAGACGCGGCAGATGATATTTACTTTTTTCAACTGAACGGGCTCGCGACGCACACTTGTACGCGAAAGTGTATATCGTATGCAGATTTTTTACACCATTATAACCTCTATGTTTACGTACTAAGAATTATATTTCAGTACAAGTAAAATACGATGGTAAACTCAAGAATAAGTTGCGATGGAAATTTGATTTGAGAGATGATATCCATTATTATAGAACTAGAATTAATATAGGGAAAACGATGTCGATTATGTCGCACCATTCTGTTAAATACACATCCATATATATGTATTTTATTGGGTACGTTTGACTATGTTGTTACTTGGTAGCAATTGATATAAATGGTAAGGCATTAAATTGGCATTGGATAAGTAACACTATTTTCCGATTTTTCCCGTGCCACAAATAGAATGAATCTCGTTCTTTTGCGCTACCATCAATTATACGCCCTTATAAAAATCCCCTTTCAAAAAATCATAACTCTACTAATCACAATCTACGTTAAAACAACAACTTTTAACGAATTTTCTAATGAAACTAGCAAACAAAACCGGAATAACGTTAAACCAGAAGTGGCACATGTTAACGTTTTACTAATATAATTACTAAAAGTAGTATAAAAATATATTGAAATAATTTTCACGTTACTAATGCTTTCCAATGTATTTCTTTTTACTATAAAAGATCTCGTCTAGAAATAAAGTGATGAGATCTACGAGAATTGCAAGTGGTGATAAAGTCTAAGATATTACGTTAATCTAAAAAGATTATTTTATAATTTTTCCGAAATAATTGCCTTCCAGTAAGTTAGTAGTTAACCATAGAAATTATTATTACAGCATCTTAACGGAACTCAAATTTATTTTAACATGCACACATATATATATCGGAGGGCAGGTGTCTGTGGAACGCTGGCGCCATCTGTCGATAGGTGTGGGACAGAGTCAATAGTGGCAGTCCGGCGGAGTCTCTCGATAGTTGTCGAGTGGCGCTCGACCGGAGCAGTCTACTGTTGGAACTGTCGCGTTCCTAGCTATTATTGTTAATGAGTTTGTGTAAATTGATATCGGGAACATTAAGTGATTGAACATTATAATTCGAGTTAATTAATAAAGTGTTTGATTACACAGGCATTACCCACGAACGCCCACAGTATAAGAAATTAATAACGATGTCGGCGGAGAACCCTACGCTCCTGTGCTTTATGCTTCTCCGTTCTCTCTTATTCTCCGACATATATATAATGCACACATATATAATGCTGCTCAGATTTTTAAATTTTATGTGTGCATAAGACCATACGATAGATCGGAAAAGTATGTGTTTATAAGGTTGAAAGGAAATATTGTGATCACATCTGATGGTAAATGAGGTTAAAATCTAAGATGGAAGCGCTATGATCTGAAAAGGCAATTTTATCTTTTATGTTATATTCTCTTATATTTTCGATTCCGGGACATTTGCTAGCAAAGCGAGTACTCGCACTACTATGCCAGCGAATATTAGTGTCAATAATGATTTATCACTAGAGTTTTATTCGATAATTTTAATTTTTTTTTATTTATACACTTTATTGCACGTTTACAATAATAATATACAATGAAATAAGCTTGAATATAAGAGAAATAAAAGTACAATAGGCGGTCTTATGGCTAAATAGCGATTTCTTCCAGACAACCTTGGGTTTAAAAAAGCTGAAGGCTAATTACATAGCCTAGTGTGACGGATTAGACTCATTCAATATACATAAAATACGCACCTTAATAAATTTTCGCTATCATTTATTTATCTTAATTAATATTATAAAGAGTAAACATTTATGTTTTTTTATGTAAGGATGTATGTATGTTTGTAACGTTGTCGATGTTATTTCAAAATTTTTTTCACTATTAGAAATCTGCGGTTACACTAAACGACATAGGCTTTATTACTTTCCCAAAAAAAAATAATAGGGATCTCTAATAAAAATACATTAATGTAGCCCAAGGTGTGAACCAAAAAATCTCATGATAGGACAAAAAAATGTTTTACAATGTTATAGAACATTTTAATATCTACAAACGATATCATATGTTCAACTACCTATAATTACTTTTTTTATATTTTAAAACTTAATAAAAGTGCTGACAATAATCAAACTATATTATTCATACCTTTGTATTAATCCTCATCCTAAAATAAGACCGTTTTTCTACATGTATTGGTCTGTAAAAAACTTTCTCAATGATAAAAATCGGACATTCCATTCAAAAGATATAACGAATTTAAAAATCTCAATCTAAAGAAAATAATGTATCCCGAGTCGCACTCCAGAGTGTCACATGGATTGGGAAGTTCTGAGACAATAAATTGTTACAAATAAATCTCTTCTCCAATATCATAAAGGAAACTTATAATTAGATTTTTCTATCAACTTTCCTTTAACACAGAATTTGAATTTATTAATTGACATCTCTAAAACGTCTTGTGGGAGTTTATTATAGAAAAGTATACAGTTACCCTTAAATGAGTTATTAATTTTACTTAATCTACCAGAATTTATAACAAGTTTGTTTTTGTTTCTTAAATTATATGATGTACATTCACCCTTTTTATTAAAAGAGTCAATGTTTTTATGTACGTATAACAAGTTTTCTAATATGTATACGCAGTGAACTGTCATTATGTTAACTGCTCTGAATTTGGTTTTTAGCGACTCTCTTNCTAATAAAAATACATTAATGTAGCCCAAGGTGTGAACCAAAAAATCTCATGATAGGACAAAAAAATGTTTTACAATGTTATAGAACATTTTAATATCTACAAACGATATCATATGTTCAACTACCTATAATTACTTTTTTTATATTTTAAAACTTAATAAAAGTGCTGACAATAATCAAACTATATTATTCATACCTTTGTATTAATCCTCATCCTAAAATAAGACCGTTTTTCTACATGTATTGGTCTGTAAAAAACTTTCTCAATGATAAAAATCGGACATTCCATTCAAAAGATATAACGAATTTAAAAATCTCAATCTAAAGAAAATAATGTATCCCGAGTCGAACTCCAGAGTGTCACATGGATTGGGAAGTTCTGAGACAATAAGTTGTTACAAATAAATCTCTTCTCCAATGTCATAAAGGAAACTTATAATTAGATTTTTCTATCAACTTTCCTTTAACAAAGACTTTGAATTTATTAATTGACATCTCTAAAACGTCTTGTGGGAGTTTATTATAGTAAAGTATACAGTTACCCTTAAATGAGTTATTAATTTTACTCAATCCACCAGAATTTATAACAAGTTTGTTTTTGTTTTTTAAATTATATGATGTACATTCACTCTTTTTATTAAAAGAGTCAATGTTTTTATGTGCGTACAACAAGTTTTCTAATATGTATACGCAGTGAACTGTCATTATGTTAACTGCTCTGAATTTGGTTCTTAGCGGCTCTTTAAAAAAGTATTATATATATTAATTGTAAAGAAAAATGTGTATATTGATTAGATTTAGAATTTAAGTGGGTATCTAATAAACTGAAAGGAAGTAATTAAAAACTAAGTGAAATATAACTTTTATGTTAACGAAAATAAATTTATAGTCCGACTTAGTAGACTTTCCACTGCCACGAGATTGGTATCTAGGCAGGTGAAACCGCGGAGCATTGCTACTCTATCATAGACTACCGATATTTATTGTTCCGCATCTTCTTAAACTATTCTATTTAAACCTATTTATAACATTTATAAACTTATTCTATTCTTACTTACTCTATGAAATCTATATCTACGAGTATAATATAAAAATGAATCGCAAAATGTGTTAGTAAGCGCATAACTCAACAACGCCTGGATCAATTTTGACAATTCTTTTTTTTTAAATGTTCGTCGAAGTCCAAGTATAGTTTTTACGGCGAGAAAAGTTCAAATAATTGCAGGGGAAAACTCTAAAAACAGCCCTTTTCTGCTTCCCGTACAAACGTTTTCTAACTGAAATGTAGAGTCAATTTGACATTTATTGCTATTCAATAAAGTTCATAATAAATTACAAGTACTCACTGTTGTCTAAGCAATGTAGGTGTTTTCCTAACGTCAAAGAGTTAACTTGCACTTTATTGCTGCTGCACAAAGTTCAAAATCAATTGAATAGTCACAACCCGACCAAATGGAATAGTCACAAAAATGTATGAGCTATAGATATTTAGTACTGCTATAATTTAATTTCGAAAATCATTCGTGAAACTGAAATCATTCCAAATCTTTTCGACAGAACGAAGTCTGTCTGGTCTTCTAGTTTATTATATATGTACACTGAATCTTAATTAAAAATTATTATATATTGTGTACTATCACAACATTAAAGTTAAAATTATTCCTTTCTAATTTTAGACGACATAGAAAATGCTGAAGTAAAATTAGCAAAGGGCCGTAATGTTTCGGCAAATGGTATGGAGGCTATTCCATTAGATTGAGTTCGTTGGTAAAAGTTTCCCGGGTTGCTTGGAAGTTACTCGGATCGTATGGCATTTATATTGACCGAATAATACGTGTCCGTCTCCCGCGGCCTGCGAAAGTTTGTCGTATAAAAGTTACAGTTAGTAAATGTTTTGTGGCTTACACTCTCGGGAGATGTAAATTTCAACAAAAATGGTTTTGCTATTTGAAACACAAAAGCCTATAGTGCCTGAAATTTGTTGCTACTTTCTTCGATTCAACGCGAAATAAAGTCATTTTACAATTCCAACTATTCGATCACACTTGTCCTCAATCGTTAATAGAACACTTTTTTATTTCTTCAGTCAAGTTGGAAATTTGTTTTTAATTTCTTCGTTTCAAAGCGGTATAAAGTTATTTCCATTGCTAGTGTTATTTTCAATTCCAAATAATGATTCTGTATATATCCTGTTAAAATTTTCAATCGCTAATAAAACTCTTTTTTCGTTGGAAATATGTTGCTGATTTCTTAGATTCCAACCAATACAGTCACTGAAGGAATAGAGAGTGTACTTGTGTACTATGCCTGCCAATCCGCAGTGTGTGCTCTGCTCTCTCACATGAGTGAGGAGGCCTGTGCCCAGCAGTGGGACGTTTATGAGAATAGAATATTTAATTAGTTAAATTTTTATAGAGTCACTTAATTAATTGGTATGTTATTTTTCTATTCCTACAATTCGTTCACAATCAACATGTATATGTCATGCTTATATTTTGAATAGTTAATAAAACACTTTTTTATTCATCCACTTAAGTTTGAAATTTGTTTCTGATTTCTTCGATTCAAAGCAATATAAGTAACTTCCTTTGCTGGCATGTTATTTTATAGTTCCAACTGTTCGATCATACTCATCTTATATATATCGTGTTCAAATTTTCAATCGTAAATAAAACACTTTTTTATTCCTTCAATCAAGTTGGAAATTTGTTGTTACTGTCTTTGATTCAAAGCGGTATAAAGTAACTTCCACTGCTGTTGTTATTTTCAAATTTTAAATATTCGTTCAAACTCATACTCATACAGGATGTATCCTATTCAAATTTTCAATTGTTAATAAAACACTTTTTTATTTATTAACTCAAGTTGGAAATTTGTTGCTGATTTTAAGACAAAAAAGAATGCTATATAACGACACTTACTTTGTTTATATGTTATTTTTCAATATTTATGTTATACCCCCAAGTCAGAATACATTTATTAAAACTTATAGTGTATGAAATTTCATTTTAATACAGTATTTGTCTAATATTGATTCATTAATTAAAATGGTCTTACTAATAATTAAACAATACACCCTATTGAAAGTTCACATAAAAGGTTTAAACGACATAAAAGGTTTAGGACGTTCTTGTTAAATGGCATAAAAATTGGCTTTAATTTTTTATATTACTTGATAAAGATTGCTTTAATAGTCTGTAGAAAATGAGTGAAAATTGAGCGTCTGTTTGTAATGTCAAAATGTTCAAAAATTAATAACAAAAAAGCATTTTTTTAAATATCATGTCAGTCTATCTCATTTGGCTTGAATTTTAGTAATATATACCCCTTTCTTAATTTATATTGTCACTAAGTCAAGATATTCAGGTATGAATATTCTCATATTACCATGGGACCAAGAACTACGCGGGTAACAACACGAATAACAGCTAATCCAATATATAAAAATCACGTATTATAATGTCTTATAAGAGTGCTGGGCCACCAAAGGGGAGAATGAAAGGAAATTGCATGCAGCGGAGATGCGAATGTTGAGATGGATGTGTGGAGTGACAAAATTGGATAAGATTAAGAATGAGTATATTAGAGGAAGTGTGAAAGTAGCACCAGTGACCGAGAAGTTAAGGAGTGGAAGGTTAGCCTGGTATGGACATGTAATGAGAAGGGAGGATAGCCATGTATGTAAGAGGGTTCTAAATATGATGGTAAGCGGCAGGGCCGGGAGAGGGCGACCAAAAAAAGTGTGGATGAATTGTGTGAAAGAGGATATGTGTATTAAGGGTGTGAATGTAGAAATGACAGCGGATAGAGTGAAGTGGCGAAAGGAAACATGCTGTGCCGACCCCACCTAGTGGGATAAGGGCAAGAAAACAACAACAACGTATTATAATGTCTTCTTCGGCGAGACTGTCCACTCTCCGAGGGAGGCAATAGAGAGAGAACGGAAAGTTACAACTGATGCCCTCCTTCTCGAAAGAGGAGGCTAGATGGCAGGAGGCGTCTTTACGAACGCCTCTTGTTTCCTCCTTGAACCCCCTTAAACGGCTTCACCCAGGACTGTCAGGGTGAATGTCCAAAGGAGCCTCTGACACCCTTATCGCAGGTTGATGAGGGTGGCACTGGATTTTAGCGGGTATCTTGGCTCTTAGATCCAAGTACAAGAAAAAAAAACGTTTCAGACTACGTCGTAACTGCACTCTTCATTTTATTAACGTGATCTAAAGTTGTGTGAATCAACTACCTAACTATATATTTGTATTAACAAATACCATTTCTCTGTATTTAATACGTTAATAAACTCGAAGCGGATGCTGAGCCTGCTTTCGTATTCAAATTCAGTTGGAAATAAATTTCCCCGTGAAATGTAGTTTGAAAACTGTGAGCTAGCAAACGTTTTTTACGAGCGGTATGCTCTATTGAAGCGAAATATCTTTATGTGGTCAAATCGCGATAAAACGGTTTTAGTGTTATTGGGCGTTAAACTTGCGTGTAAAATTTATGTCAATGTATTCCTTTGTCGTCCACACTATTACTAGAATCCAAAAAAACAAGAAGCACAATAAAACGAACATCATTTCCTACACCAAAAGTAATATAAAACAATTTCTATTTTATCTACGACAATAATTTTACATTACATAGAGACCTTTAAAGTTTTAACGTGAGCTTTTAATAGATGTCATTGTACAATTTTTGGAAAGTACCTTTAATGTAATACGTTTTATTTAAAGATTAAATAAAAACAATTATTTAGTATTTGGAAAAATTGTGTTATCACCAAGTGTCATCAAATAATATATATAGTTCAACCTGAGCTGATGACTAGTTGTTCCTCGCGTCATTTTCAGTTTCTTTCTTCCCTAAAATAATAGAAGCCTTATAACATGAGCTATCTTCTAGTGAAAATGCTATTAACATCGGTCCATATAAAAAACTATACTAAAGTACCGTATAAAGTACACCTTTTCAACAGTAAGTAAAAGTATACTTTTATATACATTTAGCGAAAATTTGTTAATTTAAAATGATAAACTAATATTCCAATTTTATTAATTTATAAAGATTGAAAATATGACCTAGATATATATATATATATATATATGAAGACTTTGAACTAATAATTGGAATTGAATTAAGTTCAAAATTTGACCTGTATCAAAGCGAGAATCTTCTTTACGTTATAGAAAAAGGATAGTAGGTTAGAAAATATTCGTTAAACACATCAAATACACATGTTTGAGAAAAATCAGACGTCTTCCTACTCATATAAGTTCGATCTAAAATAGACAGCAAAAGTAATTGAAGTGTATTCATGCGAATACGGCGAACAAATATCTACTTTATCGCTGATCGTTACATTAGATTTTATTCGATAAGTCTAACCTAGAGTGAGTCTTCTACGCGTTATAAAGTGACTTGCAAGGAATACCTTTTGAAAATGTTTACCTAGTTTTATTCCTTTGTGTTTAAAATGCAAAGTAACAGTTGCAATATAAAACATAAATTGTTTTTGCCTATGTCCTTTATAGACTTCGAAACCTTGTATTCGATGTGCCCCAAATAGATTTCATTAAAAAGGCAATAACGCAATGATAGTTTCAGAAAACTAAACTCACCCATTAAATTGTAACGAGGTCTTGAAAATTATTCGGAATTGACTTGAAATGTAGAAAAGACTTCCTCATATTCCCATGGGATGGAGAACTACGCGGGTCACATAACGCGGACCAGCAAGTACATAAGTATCAGTGATGAAACAAAAATAAAAATCTATACATAATGCAAAGGGTTATTTACTCTATTTATAACTCAAGAATGGCTCGACCGATTTTGTTGTTAATTAATTTACTATATACCTCTCTGCGCCGAAAAGATTTTGAGAATCAAGTGATTAAATACAGATCTCCCCATATTTCTACGAGATCGGGCACTAGGGGGACTACAGAACTACTGACAAAAGTAGGTATATCAACAACATAAGTAGCAGCCCTTTAACGTTCCACTGCTGGACACAGGCCTCCTCACTCATAGGAGAGAGGGTTTTTAGACCATGGGCACACCACGATGCTCCACTGCGGGTTAGCAGACATAGTACACAAACCACCTGAGGTCTCTGGTTGGCGGTGAGCACTCGCTAATGAGCATAGTCAGCTATATGCTCAGCAGTGAGAATGTCATCTCTCAGAAGGAGGCATCAGAGAGGGGGAGGGAAGCTGCAGCTGAGGCCACCTCTTTCTATAGGAGGAGATCGGGAGCCAGGAGACGTGGCTTTGCGCGACTCAGGTGGTCCCAGACAATAATGTCCTCATTAAACATCTGGTGATCCTGTTCAAGAAACTGAGGGTCCGGCTGTTTTAGTAGGTATTCTGTTATGCAGCGAGTACCACACTCCTTGTGGAGTGTATAACTTTTAGTCGGGGTGCATAAATGCCTTTCCCAGCGAAAAAAAAGCCCAAAAAAAGACAGTACACAAGTGTTTGCGCGCTAACACAAATGCACTCACAACTCCTTCGCTTTCATAGTCCGTGTAATCCGATGCGACCGGTGAGATATCAGGCGCAATACCGACAGCTTAACGTGCTCTCCGAGGCACGGGGATGGAAAACACCGCCAACTTTCCAACTTCGGACAAATACTGAGAAATTCTTAACCGACGAGGCATAAACAACAAAGACAATGTTAATTAATACAAATAATAGAAATTGCTGTTATTGAAATAGTACTTCTATTGGAGATATCTAGACAATTCAATTGGCTGAACTCGGGATGGGGTTGGGAGGAAAAGGGGTCTATTGGCGGCCATTTAACATGTATAACAGGAAATTGGCGCGCGCGACGCCATCGCAATCCAACGTTGGGTGCAGTTTGTGTAATAATTAGTCCGGGGGTAGTTGGAAATTCGGTTGTGTTCGAGTATGCGGAATTATACCATGTCTTTGACAGGGAACTTCGTTGATATAAATACACCGACATGATTTGAATTGATCCTGTTTGTGGAAGCTGTGCTGCACTGAGCCAGACAAATTGGAATTGAGATGAATGCTTTGAAAGCGCCGTTTGGCCCTGAAGCTTTACAAGATACGGGCAAATTGACTTAAGCTCATTATGATACCGAACATTGATTTGGTTTGATGTTTATTTAAAGGAAACTCATTTAAAAAATGAAATTATTAAAATTACGTAAGCGATAAAAAAACGTGGTAATGAATGTATTGCCATAAATGAAATTAAATAGATTATATTGCAATGATGATGTATATTACTGATTTGTTTTACTTTTCATTCATTACAATTATCACTTTTTCGCGTAAAAAAGTCCTGTGGGATTTAGCTTATAGAATAAAAGAAGAAATAGTGTACGATCTATCAAAATTTCAATGAAAGGAAAGCTTAGTTGAATGTTATACACGTTAATGGTTACCGCCTAGCACTTAACAGGGAAATTAATAATCGTCAAAAGAATCAGAGCCTTTAAGCATGGACACCGATTTATCATTTTATTGTTTACTTATTCATTTCGAGCTAAGAAATTAATAGCTTCAGTGAATACGTTACTGATTGATATATATTTTAGGTTAATGTAAGAAGTTAAGGCTCCATTTTCAAACGGTTACATATTGTTAAACGGTTATTGTGGAATATTATTCGAGCTAAGAGGTTCTAACTATGTATGTTACCGTTTGTTTTCACTCCAATTTAAATAACTACTATTACTTCACAATCTCCCTATATGCAAAACATGTCTAGTTTAAATTTACAATCGTTAAGAGTCATTTTAAGTTCTAAGTTTAAAACTTGTAATGGATGACACTTGATGTATATTTGAAAGAAAGAAATTACAAATTTTTGTTTTACGCAAGTCACTCCATAATCCATATTTTCTATCCTTTGCTATTTACGATTATTATTTAATGCTATATTCTTATTTATATATAGTAATCACTTATAGAGCAAAATGTGTATTTCACTACACAATTTTAATACTAGAAATAAAAACAAACTTGTGATCTTATATTTTAGAGAGATAAAGGTTCAGTGCTCATTTATCGGGCTGATTAAAGTGCAATCAGTTTTAGATTTACCTCCGCATAATTTTAAGAAATATATCAAAAACATCCTTTTACAAAAGGCATATTATAATGTTGAAGATTATTTAAGCGATATAAATTGCCCACAGAAGCAAAATATTACACATTGTAATATAAACAACTATTTTTAAAAAAGTAACCATTGAATTTCTTGTCGGTTTCTACTCAGCTGATTCAACATTACGAACCGGTGTTACATTTATTACCAGATGATGCTTTTTGAGCCTACTTGAATAAAGAATATTTTTATTTTGATATTTACATAATTTATGTACAATACTTTCCATTTTTATGCGTTACCCGCTTACCCGTTAACAGTTCCCATAATCAAAAGGTTTCTCTTGTTTTGTTTTCTATAGTTCCTCAATATTTACTGCAATATTTTTTTTGTTGCTATCTAATTGCTCCCAGGTTATGCAGATTTCCTTGTGTTGACCGATCATCCAAAATTATAATCTCTGTTTTACAATACAGTATTTATTTCATGAAGCAGTCTGCAAAGGAGTGTATTAAAGCAAAAAATAGCTTCCGTCCCTGCAAAACTCGTTTCATTTATTCAATCGTCTTAGACAATAAACATTTCATTAACAATTAAAGCAGTTCTAATCGCTACACGCAAACGAAGCTCATTTAGAATTGATAGAAATTGCAAAAGCGTCAGTCAGTTACGCAAACTGAAATTCGATAGCGTCATTAATAAATCCGCTTCTACTACAAACACACAAAGTTTACTCAATAACGCTTCGAGTTTCTGACGTAATGGAGAAATTGTTAAGTCGGTATAAACTTGTACGTTGTTTGTATTATCTTCTAAATATTGAACAAGAGAGTTCCGTTTTATTTGACGGATACATTGGCGTAATGATGCGGGTATTTGGTTCGCTAACATGGTTCCTGGATTCGATGTAGATAAATTTAGACTATCACATTTTTTAGTCCGTCTAGGATTCAATTTGGGGAGGATTTTGGCATTGGTTAGTCACCATCTTACCGGGAAAAGCCTGCAGCAAAGCCAATGTAAAAAACATACCATCTTATACATGTAAACATCTGGACAAGGTAGGCAGCATTGATTAATCAATTCGCAAGTATTCAATTCACAATATTTAAAAAGCAACGTACAAATATTACAAAATTGCACCTTTCCTCATTACCGAACTAAAAACATGAAGTCTGGGAGACTGGGAGTTCAATTTGGAACTGTACGAAAATCGCGGGATTTCGTTTTTTATCGATTTGTCACAATTGAAACGTTTTTTTTTTTTTCAAATTCAGTGAGGGTTAATAGGCTCTTTTAATCGTCATTAGCCTGACAATAGTTTACATTTAAAAAAATCTTCACCATTGTAATATTTATACATCATTTAATCAGTCATAGAATCACGTGTTAGAAATTTTATGGTTTTCTTTTTTCAATTTAATTTCTACGACATCTAGCACAAATTTGTTTTTCTCTAATAAGTACAGTAACAGGGCCATCTCACGTAAGAGATTTAAAGATTTCTCTCACAGGTCGTTTCGGTTTCCCGTCACATCGGACTATGAGAGTGAAGGAATAGAGAGTGCTTGTGTTCTATGCCTGCCAATCCGCAGTGGAGCAGCATGGTGGTCTATGCTCTAAAAACCCTGTCTCCTATGAGTAAGGATGCCTGTGCCCAGCTGTGGGACGTTAATGGGCTGCTACTTACTTTTTACTTACTAAGAAATCTTTAAATCTCTTACGCGAGCTTTTGGTAAATGACCGTGTTTATTTTTTTGCAAATACGATTATTAATTCATTAAATTTCATTATTATTTAAAAAAAAAAGCTATTAACGTCAAGTAATATCCAGAAAAAAAAATAAGTATATTAAATTATTTAGAGAGTAGTAGTAGTAATTAAAACAGAATTATTAACGACTGAAAATTTGAACAAGATAAAAATATATATAAACATATCTAGTCTCTCTCCCACACACATACACACATATTTTATTGCTGACAGTTTAGCGCTTGACTGTGATCTCACCTGATAGTAAGTGATGATACAGTTTAAGATGGAACACAAATCTCTTTGTTTGACGGTACGTATCTGTAGCCACGGTCGTAGCCAGACTTAGACAAGTTAGAAAATACGATTTTCTAAATTCGCCTTAACGGATATCGAACCCGGGGCCTTTTGCAACGCGAGTACTCTCACTCTGTTACATACATTGCCTTTTATGAATTGTTACATAGAAAATTGAATTTCAAATTGAAAACCTGTTAGTGGAGGTCTTCCGAGTCCCTAGCCTTTAATTAACATTTTTAAAATGGAGAAGGAATTGAAAAATGTTATTTAAAATACGTATTGGCGAAGCGGGTGGATTGTTGGCTAAACTTATTATCTCAATGAGTACAATTTCAGTAAGAATACGCTCGATATTTCCGATTTAGTTTTCAGTTTGCCGATGGGAAATCCAATTGTTTTTCTATCCAATTAAATCTCTCAAGCAAATTGAATTGGTGAGGCAACTGGCGTCTACCTTTTAGTCGAGATGTAAAATATTTACGACCAAGTGTGAATTATTTATGGCACACTTTTACACGGCAGTCGGCGGGAAGCGACGCCACCTGACTCGGGAAGGGCCTAATAAATCTCCACTCGATAATTTAGGACTTCTACGCAATGGAGTGCCTAGCTGAATATTGAGCAAGAAATACTTAGCTTTATTTATTTCACACAATAAATCTATATCTGAAAAACTTTTTTGTGAAATCCAATGGTTAAATTTCGCATCAGTTGTAATCAAAAGTTATACTGTTAAGCAAACTAGTTTAACATTTCTAAAGGTTCTTTTTGTTCTTCTTACAGCGTTTTAAAGGTTATTAATTACAAACAGTAAACCAGCTAATTGTTTATTAACATATCACAAACAATCACAATCTAAGTTACTTTCATGTATAGATTTTAGCGTTTTATGACGGAAGAAATCTAATTGACAAATCATTATATAAATCGAATAATAAAAACCCTCGGGAGAGAGTTCATTTCTCACAATTAGATTTTTGTGGCTTCTGCTTAAAATAAAGCGTAATCTAACGTTATGTTAGATTATGAATCGTTCGTTCTATAATAATTATTACTATTTTTACATTGAAAAATGTCAGTATTTGATGATTCAAATATGCTAAAGGCTTATTTGAATTAAGAATTTTTTATTTCATTTGCTAAACAAAATTAAAAAGTCCATTAAATATTGTGAAATTTTAACTTAACATTTTAAATTTAAACGGGACTAAAAACTATCAGTTACTATTTATAATTTATAGACAAACAAAAGTAACGTTTAAAATCCAAATATAAACGACATAATTCAACCGGACAAAATACAAAAGGGCAAAGGGTAAATTCTTTATATATAAATTTATAACCTGTCTGTGCGATCAGGCCGTTAGATTTTTCACAGTGGTGTCCCATAAATCTTGGAAGCTTCCTGATGATGTCAGAAGCCTGGGACCCTTGTCTGTTTGTGTATCACCTACTTCCACTTTATCTCCACATAAAATTCCGTTATTTATATGTTTTTCTAACACAAAACTATGTAGGTGTGAGACAAATTGTTATCCGCCATTAGCACTGGCAGTAATTAATCGAGATAGTAATAAATTAGCTTTTATCTACTTTTATTATTGTCAACAAACTGATGTTGTTCTTATATGGTATTTGTTGGGGGAAAGTATGTTAAATGTAATAGCAATCAGTGGCTATAAAGCCATGATGGCTTAGTGGTGAGACGCGTAGATTCTCGTTCTGCGAAATTGCGGATTCGAATCCTGAACAGATTCTTTTTATGATGATCTTTCTAGTTCATCGTTTTGCTTGTTGGAGAAGGGACTTTGGATGTGTCAAATGCGATCCAATATTGGAACAGTGTGTTGAATCTGTGGTATAAAAACCCTCACTCCTGTGTCCAGGATGGAAGGGACATTACCTACCTTTCTAGGGACATTAGCTACCTTTCTTTAGTCAGTTGACATCATGAATACATTTTTCCTTCGTAAATCTATATATGTATATAAAACTTATAAATTGTTTCTTCTATATATGTAAGGTAATGGTAGCAGCTCATTAACGTCCCACTGCTGGGCACAGGCCTCCTCACTCATAGGAAAGAGCATCGTATATAAATTTTTTGTCGTCATTTTTTCTAACTGTTACTGAGTAAAGGGGAGACACAACAGACACTTATACTTACCTTCCTTAACGTGCCATAACAAGTTTTCCTTATTACTTATACCATAATATGTGTTAAAGATATTATAAATGAATGTGTCGACTTTTTTAAAGAGAAATCAAGTAAGATAAATAATGGATAGCTTAAGGTTTCATTATATAGGCATCAGTTGTAGATGTATCTTGAGAATTTATCTGTTTCGCTGGTATGTCACTAAGATTTATATGGGACATTATCGTCTGGCCTTTGACACACTTTTGGCGATTGCCAGATCCTAAGATTTATCGGTCTGCCGAAACAATGACCTATCTGACTGAAAGGATAAATTTCTGCTCTGCGACTTTCATACGACATTGTTACGACTCAGCGTATGAAAATTTACATATCGCTGTTATGGATGAAAAGTAATAGAATTCATGAAGGCTAATTATATAGGGAGGCGTTTATTTATTATAACATAAACAATCTTCTTAAATCAACTTGTCACAATGCCACATGGTCTCTTTTTCCGATTCTAATATGAGTTTTTAAAACAAGAAAATATAATATACTATTCTGGATTCTGGGTTACTAACGAATAATATGAAAAAAATTTCCAAATCTATTATTATAATATATGTTTTGTTATTTTTACTATTTAATTGATATTGAGTTTTTATTACGATTTTCTCAATATTTACCCCAAATTGGGAAGTAGGTGGTGTGATCCACCCTTGTGCCTCGGAGAGCACGTTAATCCGTCATTCCTGCACCTGATGGAGTGGAGGAATAGAAAGTACACTTGAACTGTGCTTGCCAACCTGCCGTGGAGCAGAGTGGTGGGTCTATGGTCTAATAGCCCTCTTTCATATGAGTGAGGAGGCCTGTGGCCAGTTGTGGTACGTAATGGGCTGCTACTTACTATTTAATATTTGTTAAAAATAAACGTATTAATTGTATGTACACACAGACAGATAAACTTGCTTTAGCATCGATAAAATTGTCATAGATATTAAAAAAATCATAAATATTACATGATATAAGCCATTTACCACTCATTAACATCTCCCTAGCTAAAGGTTTGCTTGACATGAAATTAGGCTTTGTCACTCCTATCGCAACATAGATCCGTACTATGGATGCGTTTTCCAATATGCCAACGTGATCGAGAACTATGCGGGTGTCATCGTGGCGAACAGTTAGTAAGTAAGTAAAGTAAGTAGCAGTCCATTAACGTCCCACTGCTGGGCACAGGCCTCCTCATTCATATGAGAGAGGGTTTTTAGAGCATAGACCCACCACGGTTCTCCACTGCGGGTGGGCAGGCATAGTACACAAGTTCACTCTGTATTCCTTCACTCTCATAGTCCGATGGGACGGCAATTCGATACAACCGGAGAGAACTGACGGCTTAACGTGCTCTCCGCGGCACGGGGGTGAATCACACCACCAAATTTCGGGAAAATATTGAGAAAATCTTAATATTGATTGCTAATTGGCCAGACCCAGGTCTATAGTCGAACATGCCAACGACTAGACCAATGAGGCAGTCTGTTAGTACATATAGTACAATTTCTGTTTAGTGTATACAAAACGAACTCAATTGGGTAATTGATCAGTTTGTTGGGCGACTGATTGAGGATCCGTTTCCGAGATCGGGGTAGCGACAATTTTAATTTGCCAGCGGGTTTTTTTTTTTAATTTTCTAATATATTTTTGGAGTTGGGACGACGACGGTTTGCTATAGTCAGAAACTATAAATTACCTCCACATCGTAATGTAAATAATTCGCTCGGCAAGAGGACTACAAAGAGTCCTCTTGTCTTTTATCGATCTTATCATTTATAATTACGATCGGTTAAATTGATGAAATTAATTAAAATTAATCCTGAGGGAAAGAGGTCACTAATTATAAATTTCTAAAATTTACACGAACCCCTGTTACCATAGGAAAACTACTCATATTCCCAAAGTTTCGTAATACGATATCTATGTCGTATCGACAGTATATAAAAGCGACTATACGATATTGATTGTAAACGGGTCGTCGTTGAAAAGGCTTTCTAGCTTTTATTACAGCACAATAGAGAACGTTTCAATTAATTTTGAATTCAATGACCCATATTGTTAGAGCTGAGTTTGATGAAAACAATTGTTAACAGCAATGATTAAATATTGAACAATAAATATATGTAGCAAGGAGTTAAAGTTTTTTATACATTAAAGCTCTGCAATAAATTATTTTAAATTCCATTTAAGCACTTAAGTTTTACGTGCAGCATGTACTTTTGAAAGAAATTATGCCATCATTGCTTGGTCTGGCGTATACGAGTTAACAGGTAAATTGCACTACATTTGTGAGAATAATACTTAGTACTTTGTGCTACTTGAATATATGAGCAAGATGTCTATTTATATATTTAGATTTTCGTACAACAAAATAGTTACAACATTACATAAACAATTGTATACTAATAGGCTAACCCGTGCAACTTTGGAAACAACTAAGTTGGGAAAAATTCAGTAAAACTGGACTGTTGCGAGGTTTCGGCCGTGGTTACCAGCAAAGACGTACCCCCAAGCAAAGAGATTTGTGTACCGATACTGTGTAGAAACCATAAGAGTTAAACTGGCTTTTACCAGATTAACGCACTGCCATCTTAGACTGTATCATTACTTACCATCAGATGAGATGAAAGTCAAGTGCTTAACTGTCAGCAATTAAACAAAAAAGTTAAAAGTGCGTGCGTACAAAGTACACATGTCAGTAATGAAACTCTTTTGGCAAAGTAATTTTTAAATCTTATTTATATTTATACAAATCTACAACTTTAGATTTCCGAGAAGAGGGAGGGAAAAAGGAAGATATGTTAGGAATTTAATTGTCGTTAAAATATTAAGTGTCTAAAATAATACAAATAATTTATTGAAATCACAAATGACGAATTGTAAATAAAAATACCACGTGTTTTTGTCAATATTAGAAATTGTTAAATTGAATTAAAAATTTAGAAAAGAGAATTTATGAAATCGAATTTTATCTTATGTTTTATGAAAAAAGAATATTAAATCATTAAATGACGAGTGGCAAATTAAAATGCCACGTTATTTGTAAATATCAAAACTACCTAACCGAACAAATTAGCATAAAAACGCTGCACATCTTCGTGATGTTAATCCGTAATATTTTTACCCTCACCTTTACCTGATTCGTGTTAAACAGAACATACGTATATGGAATTCCCTGTAAATGCCAAGAATAGCTTTTGAGACCTCTTGTTAATTAAATGTTGTAAAAATGATTTTACAATAAATTTCAGCTGTTTGTAGGCCCATTTGCAATGGAATAAGTTAAATTGGATTATATAATTGTTGTAACAGTCATTTATTGGAAATGGAAAAAAGCAGAAGGTAATCTCGCTAATATCGAATCTCATAAGACATTTGACGCGTGAAGAAATTCAATTCCGTTCAAATTGGAAGGCAAATTAGATTCCCTATAGGTTACCGTTTCGGGTGGCGGAGGGTAGTAAAAAATAGAAAAAACGTGAATACATTTGGTGAGCCCTCATTATTTTTTGTATTGTAAAGTGTATTTTAAATTTGTCTGCGTTTTTATCGCATTTTTTGTAATTCAATCGAATTTCTTATATTCATATATTATATAGTGTGTTGAGATAACGTTAACGTTAAAGTGTGATAAGAGAACATTGTGGTTTAAAAGAAGATGTTGTGACTAAAATTGAGAAATGTATGCTTAGATGGTTTGGGTATGTAGAGAGAATGAATGAAAGGAGATTGACAAAAAGGATTTATGAGTCAAGAGTGAATGCGAAAGTTGGAAGGGGGAGACCAAGGCGAACGTTCGTGGACCAAATCCAGGACATTTTAAATAAGGGCCAAATCGAGAGTACTTTAAACCGACGAACCTGTATGAAGGGTTTAATGAAAATGAAAGAAGCGAAGGAGATATGCAAGGATCGTGGCAAGTGGAAGGATGTTGTCTCTGCCTACCCGTATGGGAATGAGGCGTGATGCTATGTATGTATATTACAAAAATCTTACAATTTACAAAATAACATTAGTTAGTCTGTGACTTCCACACTAGGATCCCATGTATCGTGGAAACCAGATACTTATTTAAAATTAACATTTAGTAGAATATATTACCTTGAGTAAATAAAAACCCAAAAATAAAAAGAAAGCTTAAGTCAATTAGCCTATTGGTATATAACTTTTATTTACTTTTTTCGTTAAATTGTATCGCACTATTAAGTTACTAGTATACAATTTGTATTACATAAAACTCATGGTTTAAAAATAGCGAGTACTGTTTGAGGAATAAAACTTGTTTATGTGTATGTTTCATGTTAATCTTATCACGTCGTCAACATTTGCACTCATAGCAAGAAAAATCTCAGTAAAAACTAGTTTAATGTCATCAATAAACGTCTTGGGTATCGTAAAGCGATGAGCAAACACGATGCCACTTTGCATAATACCGTAATATCCATTTTTAGGCAAAAAATTTCGCTGACAGAGATCCTTGAACCGTGCATCAACAAATGGGTTGAGAAAAATGAGAATAACAATTTTCTCGTAGAAGTAACATGTTTTGAATTGTATATTTTTATATTCATTACACTGATGAGTACGAATGATTTATAACGTGTATACTCAAACTTGTACGGAGCCTTCTGTAAGATTAGATTCGAACAGGTTTATTTTATGTCGATTTAGTGACCTCTATTTGTCTAACAAATAATATAAATAAGTACCTTGGTATGACGCTGGATACAAAACTTCGATGGAAAGCTCATGTTAAAAAGAAACGTGAAGAGCTAGATATACGATATAATATTGGCCACTTGGAATGTATTCAGCATTGACAGTACCCAATACGCTACTAATATATAAAACGGTCTTAATACCAGATACGACATATGCTATTAAATTTTGGGGATGTACCAAACCTAATAGTCGCAAACTATACAAAAATTCCAAAATAGAGTATTATTACTTAGAGACAATGTTAATGCACCTTGGTACATAAGTAAAAGCGATTTTAACCGAAACATATATACATCGTTAATAATTACAATGAAAGAGTTGCGAAAGCTCATAACCAAAGACTTCGCCATCACGTGAATCCCGAAGCTGCTAAACTTCTGGATATCACACGGACAAAGATAAGATTTAAAAGAATAATACCTTTTGAGTTAGTGAAAGTACAGTGAGACAATATAGTGTAGTGTGATGCTTTTAGAACTCAAGAAGTGTAGTTCATTATAGTAAACTAAGCATAGTCGTTGGACTCTAGACTTAGGTAACACAAGTACATATTGGGTATATTAGGTCAAAGTATTATAACTAATAATCTATAAGGCTAGATTATAATCTTATAATATAAAACAACCAAAGGTTGGTTGGTATGATAAAAAAATAATAAATAATATAGTGTTTTCTTTTTCATTCAAAGCAATCATTGACAGATGGCAAACACTTTTACACAGGCAGCATTAGTTTACTTTTTACAGTAAAAATATCTTTAAAGATTATATACAATTGACTGCCTCATTGGTTTAGTGGTTAGCATGTTCGACTACAGATATGAGGTCCTGGGTTCGAGTTCCGGATCGGGCCAATCCAAAAATGGATATTGGGTTTTATATTAAGATTTTCTCAATATTTGCCCGAAGTTGGGAAGTTGGCGGTGTGATCAACCCCTGTGCCTCGCAGAGCACGTTAAGCCGTCGGTCCTGCGCCCGATCTCTCTCTCCGGTTGTGTCGGATTACCGTCACATCGGACTATGAGAGTGAAGGAATAGAGAGTGCACTTGTGTACTATGCCTGCCAATCCGCAGTGGAGCAGCGTGGTGGGTCTATGCTCTAAAAACCCTCTCTCATATGAGTGAGGAGGCCTGTGCCCAGCGGTGGGACGTTAATGGGCTGTTACTTACTTACTTACTTTTGACTTATATATAATAAACGTTTAATTGTTAAAAAAATATTACCTTCTGCGGCTGCAAAGAAGTTGCGGTCAAAAGCGTAGTGAAAAACCATCACTTTCAAAGTTCTCTTCTACGTATGGATCTTTGGAGTAGAGAATTGTTTACTTTATTTAACCAAATCCTTTTCGCGAATTCTTGCCAAAACGTATTATCATTTTTATAATTAAATACAAAAGGATTAAATACACTATGATAGTAACAATTTTGCAGCGAGATCTTAGCCTATACTTGATGATTGACTAAAGTTGGAAATAATATTTTCTAATGCAAATTTTAGCATTAATAAAAGAAAAACATATTTAACCAGTTAGATGTTTAATCTGATAATTTTCTTTTCTGCGTATATTATTTGTTAGTAAATAACGATAAAGATTAGTAGGTTATTATCTAACACATTTTATTAAAGAGGAAATAACCTTAGACCTCTGTTAGCGAAGCAAGAACTCTCAAAATTGCAGTAACTTTTACACTTTGTACATAAAATATTTTACTAATAAATTTTTTTAATAAATAACATGAAGGAGACCTGTTTTCTACGTTGTTTTAATGTCATATTTCAGCAGTTTGTAACGTTAAAATTTTGTATGGCGTGGCGGCACGATGTAACATTATTACGGCAATTTATCATCGTTGTTACAGATTTTTTTATGTTAAGATTATAAATACACATTTATAAGGACGATAAACGAGAAAACTCACAGCGAGTATTTCTGTAAACTGTAACGATTGTATTTAATGTAAGATACAAATATGATAATGGAAATTATTCCGAAAAACAAAAAAAAAATTAAGATTAGGTCTGTGAGTTATAGAGGTTAGAGAATTAAAATCAAAATAATCTTCATTCAAGTGGGCTCAAAAAGCGATTTTCAATCTTCAATTGTTTGTCTGTTGGTATCAAATTACCACAGAAGAAACCGGCAAGAAACCCGTATTTCTTGCCGGTCCATCATTGCCATCATCAAAGATGTTATTAGTACTATCACCAGTCTTCGTTTTCGAGAGCGGTCTCCCAACACCTTGTATAGTACTATAACATTCAAAACTAAATCTTTTTAAATTACAATCAGTGTTAGTAAAGATTAAAGCGTTTATATATCAAAGTAAGCGTAGCCTTTCGTGCCACTATGTTATCAGCGAACCCGAGGATGGAAGCTAGGGGGCGGAGGTGGTGTTCCCATTACACTGAACTAACCAACTTTAATTAGAGCGAAACGCTACCTATCTTTAAAACAAACACTTAAATTGTAGACAGTTTCAGCAGATTCGGTAAGGCGGGGTCTAAATCTAATTTTATACGTACTCTTAATATATTTAAAAATCTAAAACTCGAGAAGGGTTGGACTGATTCGGAATTTTAAAAGGTGAGTAAATATGAAAAAAATGGTTGGAATATACTAAAAACAAAAATCTCGCGTTCCATTAGGAACTATTCCTATCTGTCAAACATTTGTTGTTCGTCTTGAAATAAATGAAATTTTAAAAGTCGTTCAGAAATCAAATTCAATTTAAAATCAAAGTTTATTTTCATATTCTGTGTTTTGAATATCAAACATTTGATGTTCATCCCGTCGTTCGGAAATCAAAATAAATGTAAAAGTATACTTTTGTTTTTTTTTTAATTGTTTTTAATTTTTGACATTTACAAGCAACTATAATATTTTACGGACTATGCGTAAATATGAGCGCAATTTGAACTCTTTATTTTGATATTATGTAGGTTTTATAAAGGAATAAAAAAGTCATATACATATTTGTAAAATTAGGAATAGTTTTCCTGAACTTTCGATATAGTTGTATATTTTAATTTGTAATCTTATAAACAGAATAAGTGAGGATGAAATAATTTTTATCATGGTACTAAATTATTGATTAAGGATAATAAATACTCAGACAAGCTTTTACACTTGATAAGGTCAAAGCTTTTGTTAAAAGCCAATTAACAAATCATAACACATTTTAAAGCTTTACTAAGCCGATTAAAAAGCTTGGGATTACACCGTACCACTTGAATGAAATAAAAATATTTTGCAGGCATTATAATAATAAAAAACTATTTAAAAGATGAGTTTGTTCTCGATTCTTCTACGAACACGTACATAGAGCAAAGGATCTCGTAACTTTTTATTTTACAGTAATTATTTGATAATCAATACGAGTCGTAAATTCAAAGGAATATGGCAAAATAATTTGGTTGAAGATTTTTTTGATTTGACTTTGAAAGTTCGAGGATATTCATCTGTAGGTAAATCCGTGTCGTTTAGTTAATATATTGTTACTGGTCTTAAAGACTACAGGGCGGTAGTTTTAAGACTTTGAAAACACCAACGGCAATGCTTTTAGGTTAATTGGAAAGGCAGAGGCGCCGTTCGCGACTCGCTTTCGACTCCTGATTTATACCTACAATAAAAACCTTTAACGCGTCGTAAAACACACATTTGTTTGTTGTAGACAGAGGCATCCTTTTGTTATATTTTCGCGTATAATAAGTTATGTACATAAAATGGAAAACTCAATTTCCCTTTATGGCGTCTTTGCGAAATACTCGAAATTAGACGCTTTTCTTGCTTCTTTTATTCAGAGGCGGATTGTTAGCAACGCTTTCATGATCCTTCACGCATGTTTCATACGATTGTTATATTAACGTCAAGTAGCTACAGATCTGTATATAAGTAGGTGTGGTAAGTAGCAGCCTATTTACGCGTTACTTCTGGACATAGGCGTACACAAGAGGCTTCTAGAACGTAGACCACCGGTAGGGGAACTTTTTTAATTTTGACCCCAAAATATTTTTGTGTAAGTTGATATTACCCCATGGCGAAGAGCATAAAACGAAATCGCTTCTTTTTAGCATCTTTTATATTATAACTCCTATAATAATTTTTAAAAGAAAACAATAACTAAAAATTTAATTTAAACATCATTTATTCAATTTATGCATGTATCAATTTATAAATGATAATTTCTTGTTATTTTATATAATGTATTATCAGACGAATAAACTAGTTTAAGTTGTATATATAGCCTCCCATAAAAAAGCTTTTCTAATTAAAAAGTTTTTTTTTTCGGGGAAATAAAAGAGTAGATTATATATCAAACAGAAATTATATTTTAAGAATGAAGCTTTAAATATATGATTTATTCATTTTATAGCTATTATACTTAAAAAAATATCAAAGCTATCATTTTCGTCAAAGAAGCTAACGTTTTTTCCGAAAAATATTTTTATGGGGGCTATATATATTTTCGTAAAACATGAAAAATATCATATGAATTACAAAATAACAACAAATTATCATTTACTTATATTTTAGTGTCCAAAAATGATCCATAAGTCGACAAATATTTATAATCTTTATATAGATAACTTTTATATGTGTATGTCGCTGAACTGACAGATGGTTTCAAGAATGGTTTAGATTGAAAATGCGTTTTGATAAGTAGCGAATTTACCTCTTATCTCCACGTTTCATGAACTCCGCGGATGACACAGAAGGGAACATCTACTTTTATATAAAATTCGTTTTGGCGGACAAATTGTGTTTGCGGATTACTACGTCTACGCTTTCTTGCATCGATATAGATTTTTATTCTATACATACTCGAAAACCCGTAAAATTAACCTAAGTTATAAAAAGGGTACATGCTCTGAATCGAACGTGAGGCACTCACACTCTAGCGACGACAAGTAAAGAAAATACGATATGTAAATGCAAAATCTCTTCCATGAAAAGAGTGCCAAACCAAATAGCAACATCCCTGTGCAATTGATATGCAAATATTTCTTTTTATACCCGCATCGCCGTGCACACTGCTGTCGGTAAAAATCCGTACAATGCGGACCCACCCTATAAAGCTTCGTTTTTGTCACAAAAAGATAATCTCTCTTAGTATTTCATTGGGGCTGATTTTGCATTATAAGAAACCATATACATCATTCTACATTCAATAAGTGTTGTAATGAATTAATTTTATAACGTACGTACCGATTATACTTTGTGCACGTAAAGGTGGTTCAATAAATTTAATGATTATATTAGTATCAAATATACATACATAGCATCACGCCTCATTCCCATAAGGGTAGGCAGAGACAACATCCTTCTACTTGCCACGATCCTTAGATATCTCCTTCGCTTCTTTCATTTTCATTAAACCTTTCATACAAGTTCGTCGGTTTAAAGTACTCTTGACTTATTTAAAATGTTCCTGGATCAAATCCAGGAACGTTCGCCTTGGTCTCCTTTCATTCATTCTCTCTACGTGCCCATATCATGTAAGCATACCTTTCTCAATTTCAGTCACGACATCTTCGTTTTTACCACAACGTTCTCTTATCAGTTGTAATCCACTCATACTTCTCAACGCTCTTATCTCTACCGCATTTATTTTACTTTTGTGATTCTTCTGCCATACCCAATTTTCACTACCATACATAAGTGTTGGTACCAACACTCCTGCATGCACAGCCAGTCTGGCCTCTTGAGACATCATCTGGCTATTCAAACAGGCGTGCAGAGCACCATTTACCATATTCCCTGCATTCACTCTCCTTTCAATATCACTTTCACATGTTCCATCTTTTTTTTTTATTTAGATCCCAAGTATACAAATTCTTTCACCTCTTCCACTTGTTCCCCATCTATTAAAATATTGCCATTCATCATAGATTCATCTCTTTCAAAAAGCATAACTCGTTTTGTTTACATTCACTTTCATTCCTTTCCCTTTCAAAGCTTCATTCATAATATTTACCATCTCCTGTAGCTTATTAGCGGATGACGCAAGTATTACTTGATAAATATATGACTAAATATAAGCTAGACAAAAAAATAGATTTGATCAAAATTACCTAGAAAAGCATAGTAAAATTCATTCCTTAAAGCGATAATTGTTTGTAATTAGTATTGTAATATAGAATTATTATAAGGAAAATGTGTTCCAACGGCGCGTGTTGACATGTTTTGTTTAGCACAACATATATTCAAAAGCAAAAGATTGTGATATTAATTTGTTGACAAACTTAATGATATAGTTTCGCGAAAATATTATAATCCGATCTATATAATACATATTAAATTTCTTAATTAAGCTTTCACATTTAGTTTGTATCACATATACACTTTTTATTTATGTTCCCATATTTTTTTTTTCGTTTGAGTATATTAATTTTTACTACATCATATAAAAATTATTGTTAATTTTTCAAACATAAAATTGTACATTTTCTTGTTACTTACAGAGCAATCATAAAGGAATAATGCCTACCTTTTGCTACGGAAACTGTAAATTCCGAAATTTTTGTAACTTTAATAATTGTTGCTATCAAAAATATTACAGTAAACATACCACCGAATCAACAGCCGTTTCAAATTTCTAGCTCTAGAAATTACGATATTTCCTTACCTTACAACCCTTCATTTGCATTAAGAAATAGCCTATGTCTTTCTTAGGCTCTAGACTATCTGTGTACTAAATTTTATTGAAATTGGTTTAGTAGTTTTGGCGTGAAAGCGCGACAGACAGACAAAGTTTCTCACGCGTTTATAATATTAGTATGGATTCCTGTATTACATCTTTGAGTGTAAGACTTTTACGAATTTTGAATGTCATATCCATATATATATATAAAAGAGATATCCAGGTATCTATTGACTCATCACGATATCTCTGGAACCAGAAGGCGTAGAACGTTGAAATTTCGTAGGAATATTCCTTTTGACGAGTAGAGGTCAGCTAAAAACGGATTTTACGAAATTCCACCCGCGAGGTGGGTTGAGGGGGTGTTAATTAAAAAAAAAAACAAATTTTTACATTAAAAACCAAAATTCAAAGTTCACATTTACAAACTACTTCTTTTATGGTATGTAAAACTTTTTTTTTAAATAATGGAAACTATCAAAAGTAAATTTTAAGAAATTCCACCCTCAAAGGGCAATGCAGGTTTGTTCTTATTTGTAAAACAATTTGCCTAAATTAATGAAAATGCTACCATATACACATTCCATACAGACTAAGTCGCGGGTTCAGCTAGTTTATTTATATCCATCGCCAAAAACGCACGTTCAAAACTATAGCTCTAGAAATTATAATACTTCCATTCCTTAAAACCCTTTTATGCGTTAAAAAGTAGCATTTATCCTTTCTCAGGCTCGAGACTATTTGTATACCAAATTTCATTAAAATCGGTTCATTAGTTTTGCGTGAAAGCACGAAAGATTGTTACTTTCGCATTTATAGTAAGGATTCATGTATCGTAAACAATTTATTTCACATAGTTCGAGATAGTTTTATAACGCCCTATCCGGTTATTTATTTGAACACTTTATCGCCCAACTAATTATATACACTATACAGCTTTATTTACAGTATCCAATATAAGAAAGTCGAAAGTTTTTCGGACTGTCCGTGCGTTGGGGAGTTAAATTGCAAAAGTTAATGCATAAATAACAGGGAACAATATAGGCTTTGTAACAATGGTTGTGTTCAACGCCCGCCGCGTTAGGAGTTTATTCCCAGTGAACTCTAGCCACAAAAGGTTAGTCTTAAGTGTAAAAATCGATCTCCTTGGTGAAAGAACTCTTGTTAGAAATCCCTGGTTTCATGCTCGGCTGATCAAATATCAATTAAAATACTTTCCCTTAATATAACATGAAAAAGAAGTGCCTTCCCTAGATTCCCACGTTTTTAAAAAAACTTGAAAGTTGTTTAAAACGGAAGTGAAAACTTTATTAAATCGAGGTTGCAGTTACGAAAAACATTTTTTTATTGAAGTGAAACTTCTTCAGGCGCATGAGAGTAATTTCTTTACGAATGATACGCATGATTAGCGTCACGAAGATGTGCAGCGTTTTTTATGCTAATCGTTCTAAGGTTAAGTAGTTTTAATATTTACAAATAGCATGTGCCATTTTAATTAGCCACTCATTTAATACAATTACCAATTAACAAATTCAAAAACAAAATTTAATTATTACCTTCTAATATTGACAAAAAACACGTGACATTTTCATTTACAATTTGTCTTTTGAGATCATAATAAGTTATTTGTGTTAATTTTCGACACTTTTAATATTTCAATGATAATTAAATTACTAACATATCTTCCTTTTTTTCCTCCCTCTAAGTCTCGAAAATCTATAGTTTTAGATTTGTAAAAATATAAACAGGCCTTAAAAAGTAGTTTGCCAAAGTTTCACTTCTGACATGTATACTTTGTACGAACGCACTTTTAATTTTCCTCTGGTACTTATATCTTACAGTATACATACAATATTGATATAAGAGCAGTGGAAGTTTTTCGGCCTGTCCGTGCGTCTGACAGTTAAATTGCGAAAGTTAATGCATAAATAATAGGCAACAATACAGGCTTTGTAACAATGGATTTGTTTAACACCCGCTGTATTTAAGGTTCTACTCGAGCAAAGCAACCAGCGCTTAGATTAATTGCTTGTTACGCAACTTAAGGGTGGAATAATATATATTTACAAGGTGGAACACAATATTTTTATATACATAACCAGCTCATTTGTTTAACTTCGTATCGCGATAAAAAATCAAGGGTAGCAGGCTGAAAATTATTGTACCTCTGCTTAGACTTACTAATTATACACAAAAATATTCATAAAAATCGTTCAAGCCTTTTAGTAGGAGTTCGATAAACACTGGACACGTAATTTTTATATAAGAATAGATCGATTTTTTAAATTGGTAACAGGTTAGGGCTTAACTGTGATCAGACCTGATGGTAATTGATGGTACAGTTTAAGATGGAAGCGCGTTAATTTGTTAAGAAATAAATTGCCTCTCATTTTATGCATTTTATGATGTTTTTTTGTGTGTTCAGTTAGATTCATGGATGGCTTAGACTCGATAAATAACTGATTTCCCTATATTTCCTCCAATCGGGAATTACATGAATGACACTACAGGTGAATGAACAGCTCGTGAATGAATAAAATAATGATTAACTTTATTAAAACAAAAAAAATGCTGTACGTTGAAAAAAGCAGTCAAACAAAAATTAATTTTGAAGTGAATAAGTATGAAGGTTAGGTAGTTTTAATAATTACAAATGACATGTAGTATTTTCATTTACTACCCGTCACATCATTTTTCATAAAATATAAAATATAATATTTTTTATATTTCCTTTTCTAAAATTTAAATTTCAAAACAAAATCTAATAAACAAAAAAAATCGTGGCATGTTTATTTACAATTCGTCATTTGAGATTTTAATAAATTATTTGTATTAATTTTCACAACTTTTAATGTTTTAATGAGAAATAATTCATTAAATTCCTAACCTATCTTCCATTTCCCCTCCCTGCAAGTGTAGGAAATCTAAAGTTTTACATTTGTATTTGACTTATAAATTAGTTTGCCAAAGAAGTTCACTTCTGACATGTGTACTTAGTACGCACGCACTTTTAATTTTTTTTCCACATCTAATATTATTGAGTGTAAAATTTAACAACAACTATTCTCTTTACTGTAAAATGGAATAAAGATTTGTTGTATTTATGATATAATTAGCATAGAATGAAAATTATTAAACAAAGCACTATTTTTTATAATATTAACTAGGAAAGAAGTCAAATATATATATATATTTTTAAATTTTGATTTTAATTTATGCAGTTGGACTTAAAATATTTCTCCAAGGCCCAAAGCTTATCTTATTTTCCGAGTAATAGCAGCCTTAGTTTAAATGTGGGGGCTTTTACAAAAAAGGTTACGAAATAAAAGTAAAATATTAAATTTAACGTATCCATTAAGATGACTGCAATAAATTTGATATATCACCTACGTATAGTAACAAGATTAAGAAAAAACGATTGAAGTTCTCTAGGAATTGTATTTTTACCATTACATTTATTATTGAAATAGCTGACCCGGATTTCTAAGCGACGAGACGAACATCAAAATTTTGACAGGTAGTAGTTTCTTAGGGAAAGCTAAATTGTTGTTTATACTATATTCCCACCATATTTTTCATATTTACTCACATTTTAAACCTTTCCTGGACTTCTACAAATAATTCAAAACCAATATTAGCCAAAACAGTCCAGCTATTCTCGAGTTTTAATGAAACTTACGAAGAGCAATTGATTTAGCGAACGGCACTGCATTTAAATTACAAATAAAATTATTATTTTAATTTTTTAATTTGGCTGCCATTCTATAAAGGAATATGATACTGCTTTGTTTAAATTAAAATTAAATCTGCAATAAATGAATTGAATTTATATCTGCCTTTTACGAAAGCGTTATGGTGCTACCACACTGCTGTTTAAAAATGTTTATAAACATTTTCTGACAAACATTTAATCACAACGTTAAAAATGCTTTCATGTTAGGTAATGGCAGCAAACATTTTCGTCCGATATCCTTCAGTGCCTGAAGACCTAAGTCTTCGAACAGTGCGTGTTACTAGTGATGACCTACGGTTCTGAGACATGGTCGCTGACCACGGACTATGGGCCTCATGCGGAAGCTTAGAGTCACTCAGCGTGTGATGGAGAGGGCTATGCTCGGAGTTTCTCTACGTGATCGAATTAGAAATGAAGAGATCCGTAGTAGAACCAAAGTTCCGACATAGTCCTACGAATCGCGAAACTGAAGTGACAATGGACGGGGCACATAGTCCGAAGGACCGAAGGACGTTGGTGGCCAAAGGTGCTGGAGTGGCGACCCTGCACAGGATGGCGCAGTGTAGGCAGGCCCCTCATAAGGTGGACCGATGATATAAAAAGGGCCGCCCGGTTGCCGCTGGAGCCAGGCGGCGTAAAATCAGGCCTTATAGAGGTCATTACGTGAGACCTATGTCCAGCAGTGGACGTCCATCGGTTGAGGCGACGACGAATGGCAGCAAACATTTCTAAACAAAATTGTTTTTAAACTACGAGCCGATGCCATGTTTTCAGGTGTTATAAATGTTTGTAAACATTTCTATTTGTGTAGTAACACTCAAAACATCTAACAATTTCTAACATTTGAAAATGTTTGTAAATATTTTTAAACAGCAGCGTGGCAGCACCATCACGACTTGATGTTTGGTTGAAAATACTTATAAAAATGGTACGAAACCAGAAGCTTGTGTAATAAGGTTTGAAATTCTAAACATTTCTCATAAAAACAAATATATAATTTATGAAGTGTTTGTTCCGTTGATGCAATAACGTTATAAGGCGTCTGCTGGGTGGTTCGTCAAATAATACTTGTTGTTGACGTATGTCTGCATGTGAGCGGAACCCTCTTTTGGGGGGTTGAACGCAATATGCGAGGAATAAGAAGCGGTACATTTGTTTCGGAAATTGTTTGTTAATGCTATGACGGGCGAATTAAATTTCCCTTACAATGTTAGCTTACATATAACGTGAGGGAATCCATCTTATGCAATTTAAGACATAGAAGGTGAGCAATTGCCTATCCTCGTAACATTACATTTTGTAACTTAACCTGAATAATATTGATAGTCCGGATATGCCATTTTGATTATTTACCAGGCAAATAATTAAAAATATTTGGCCTCATTACTTTATTGAAGAGAAACTTCTTCAATAATTGAGGGTAAAATTTTTACGGTTGAAACGCGTGATTAACGTCACGAAGATGTGTAGCGTATTTTAGGTTGCAGGTTAGGTAGTTTCTATATTTATAAATAACATGTGGCATTTTAATTTGCCATTCGTGATTTAATAATTTAATATACTATTTTTCATAAAATAAAAATATTTCATAAATTCCCCTTTCTAAAATTTCTAATATTGACAAAGAACACGTCGTATTGTTATTAACAATTCGTCATTTGAGATTTCAATAAATTATTTGTATTAATTTTCGACACTTTTAATTCCTTTTTTTCTCCATCTAGGTCTCGGAAATCTAATGTTTTACATTTGTTTAAATATAAGCAAGACTTAAAAATTAGGTTCCCAAAGCAGTTTCACTTCTGACATGTGTACTTTGTACGCATGAACTATTAACTTTTTATTTATTAACAACATGTTGAAGCAGTGTATTTATCCTTATACAATAATAATTTTATAAAATTTGAGATAAGGACCATTATCAATTACCTCTATTAATATTGAGAATTGAAATTTAGGAAAAATACATTTCGTTATTGTTTTTCCAAATGTATACTTTAAATAAATGATGATACGATTTTCGAATAGCAATTGGTACATATTGGTAAATCTACTTAATTTATTAATAACTTTCAAAATAATTTCGACTAAGGATATTTTTAATTGATATTAAAAAATATAAAGTATATTTTGAATTTAGGTGCTAGCAACAGAAATGAGTAAGTAGCCAAAAATATTCTAGAACTANTTATTTTAAAAATGCACGTTCTATTGCGCCACCCTGTATTATCCAATTTGCTTACAGAAGTGACCGTCGCGTCGCAAAGCCGGCAGAACAATTGGGATCTATTCATTATCCCTCCGGAATACTATTCAGTTCCCAAACAATACATAGACAATACATTTAGATGGAATTTAGCTAATTGATAGAGGAATTACATAATTGTCACGAAGACAGTTACGTGAATGTCAAGCTATATGACATACACAATTGACGCAAATTAAGATGAAATGTTAGAAAGCTTATTCCTTACATCCTTACATGATGAAGGTGATTCAATTTTGCGATAAATTGCATGACAATTTGTTGACTTCAAATGAAAAGTATTTGAGATAAAAAGCTATGTTTTAAAAGAGAGTTAAGATAGCTTAAAAAATAATTAAACAGTGAAATTTAGTAAGACAAGAAGTGGCCTGTTAACGTCCCAATGCTAGGCATAGGACTCCTCAATTACAGGAGGAAGGGGTTCAGATTCCTACCCAGAATGTCTTACAGCATATGCAGGTTTCCTTACGACGGTTTCCTTCACCAAAAGGCACAATAATGGATTGAAAAAATCCAGTAAATTAACTATTACAATATACGACTGATTATATTATTACAGAAAGGCTTAAAAATCTACAAAATAAGAGTAGCGAGAGTTCTTATACGCCATGTTCTGAGAAGAACTACAGTAATCATGGATATCCTTTTTTACCATCGTTATTAATCTATTATTACATTTAAGTTAGACCAATTTATTAAGTCCAAAGCTTATCATCGTGAAAGTAATCCCCTAAATTATAATACAATTTTATAATTAACTGGCATTATTATAAGAAGTTTAAATTTACTGAGTTAACATCTTGGCGAAGGGTCAAAACATTGTAGATTATTTATATAGAGAAGGTATGCCCAATGCTAACATTTTTAAGAAATTATGCAAAAGAATACACTACTATATACATACATACGAGTATGTCTATAGTGTATACATGTGTAATTGTTAATCGCTGTTAATTATGTCAAAGGGTTGTATTTAAAAAAGTTTATATAATCGAAAAGTTACGTTTTCTTCAATTTTTTTTATGTTTTAAGTAACTTTTTTGTTTGATACGAACCTTTTCTTGATTAAGCACAACATGCAGGATGTCGTGACATAGGGCAATAGGAATTTGATATATGTAGACTTTTCCAACAACTTTTTTTGATCATAGTTGTGCATGGTTATGTTGGTGCCAACGCTTATGTATGGTAGTGAAAGTTGGGTATAACAGAGGAAGAATAAATGTAAAATATATGCGGTAGAGATGAGAGTGTTGAGAAGTATGAGTGGTGAGTGAAAAAATAAGAAATAGTGTGATAAGAGAACGTTGTGGTATAAAAGAAGATGTAGTGACTAAAATTGAGAAANTAAGATAGCTTAAAAAATAATTAAACAGTGAAATTTAGTAAGACAAGAAGTGGCCTGTTAACGTCCCAATGCTAGGCATAGGACCCCCCAATCACAGGAGAAAGGGGTTCAGATTCCTACCAAGAATATCTTACAGCATATGCAGGTACCTTTACGACGGTTTCCTTCACCAAAAAGCACAATAATGGATTGAAAAAATCCAGTAAATTAACTATTGCAGTATATACGACTGATTATATTATTACAGAAAGGCTTAAAAATCTACAAAATAAGAGTTGCGAGAGTTCCTATGCGCCATGTTCTGAGAAGAACTCACAAACATCACGGTTATCCTTTTTTTACCATCGTTATTAATCCATTATTACATTTAAGTTAGACCAATTTATTAACTCCAAAGCTTCATATCGTTAAAGTAATCCCCTAAATTATAATACAATTTTATAATTAACTGGCATTATTATAAGGAGTTTAAATTTATTGAGTTAACATCTTGGCGAAGGGACAAAACATTATAGATTATTTATATAGAGAAGGCATGCCCAATGCTAATATTTTTAAGTAATTATGCAAAGGAATACACTACTATATACATACATATGTCTATAGAGTATACAGGTGTAATTGTTAATCGCTGTTAATTATGTCAAAGAGTTATATTTAAAAAAGCTTATATAATCGAAAAGTTACGTTTTCTTCAATTTTTTTTAATGTTTTAAGTAACTTTTATGTTTGATACGAACCTTTTCTTGATGAAGCACAACATGCGGGATGTCGTGACATAGGACTATAGGAATTTTATATATGTAGACTTTTCCAACAACTTTTTTTGAGCATAGTTGTGCTTGGTTGTGTTGGTGCCAACGCTTATGTATGGTAGTGAAAGTTGGGTATGACAGAGGAAGCATAAATATAAAATAAATGCGGTAGATATGAGAGTGTTGAGAAGTATGAGTGGTGAGTGACAAAGTAAGAAATAGTGTCATAAGAGAACGTTGTGGTATAAAAGGAGATGTAGTGACTAAAATTGAGAAAGGTAGGCTTAGATGATTTGGGCACGTAAAGAGAATGAATGAAAGGAGACTGAAAAAAGGATTTATGAGTCCCAAGAGTGAATGGAGAAGTTGGAAGGGGAAGACTAAGGCGAACGTTCCTGGAACAAATCCAGGACATTTTAAACAAAGGCCAGGTTTAGAGTACTCTAAACAGACGAACTAGTGCGGAAGGTTTGATGAAAGAAGTGAGGAGATATGCAAGGATCGTGGCAAGTGCAGGGACGTGGTCTCTGCCTACCCTTATGGGAATGAGGGTTGATGCTGTGTATGTATGTAAGTAGTTATAATTTGGCTTACCACTCTCGGAGACGGATGAGGGAGATCGGTCGGCCGTTGACACGCCGGAGGAGGATTCTAGTGAGGAGAGAGAATCCGCACGCGTGGCATGCGCGTGCGGCACCGAACTCTCCGACAGAGAGCGCGTGACATCTCGACTCGCCCTAAGTTGTGCCAACCGCCGTCGGAGGTAGCGATGTTCTCTTGCTAATTGATCTCTGTGACTCGAATGCCTTTTTTCCCTCTCTTCCAGGTTCTGGAACAACGTATACCTAATTAGAACACATAGAAGGATTTCTGTTGGTGTGAAACTTCTTTAGGTGCATGAGGGTAAAATTTTTACAAATTAATCGCGTGATAAGTGACACGAAAATGTGCAGCATTTTTTATGACAATTCGTATGAAGGTTAGGTAGTTTTAATACTTACAAAAAAAACAATATGGCATTTTAATAATAATTAATAATATTTTTCATAAAAATATAAAATAAAAATATTTCATAAATTCGCTTTCATAAGTCATTTGATTTCAATAAATTACTTGTATTATTTTTGGACACTCTTAATATTCTAATGACAATTTTGTAAATTCATTAAATTCCTAACATATCTTCCTTTTTCCCCTCCCTCTAAGTCTCGGAAATCTAAAGTTTTAGATTTGTATAAATATAAACAAGACTTAAAAATTAGTTTACCAAAGAAATTTCAGTTCTGACTTGTGTACGAACGCACTTTTTGTAATATTTTTATCTAAATGTTTTTGCTGTAGCAAGTATACAATGAACCAGTGAAATGTGTCATTAAGCAATTAAATTGCTTTTTGTTGAGACGTAATATAAGAAAGGTAAATAACTTCGTATCAATTTAGTGTATTGGCATTTAAATTTTATTATCACTTACCAAAAGAGGAGATTATAGTTAAGTGTAAACCAATTATACACTAACCAACGTATTACAAGTTAAATAATTTTTTTCCAACTATTCTAAATACCTACATTTTAGTTATCGGCGTATAATTAAAACTCATGTCTACTTCTATAGAAAGATATTTTGAAAATTTATTATCCCTTTAGGATTATATCCGGAGGAGTATCTGAGAACATCAACCTGAAAATGGACTAGAGAGGCGAGTTTAATCTCAAGATACTAAATCCACTTGAGAGAGAACGCTTTCGTCTTGTTGTGATATTTTAAACATATTTTTATATTGAGGAAGAAATAAGCTTTAGGGAGGCGTCATATTTAATTTTGAATAATATAAACTGCCTCATTGGTCTCATGGTTAGCATGTTCCACTACAGACACGAGGTCCTGGATCGGGCTAATTCGAAATCGGTATTTAGTTTTCTATTAAGATTTTCTCAATATTTGCCCGAAGTTGGGAAAAATTTGGCGATGTGATCCATCCCGTGCCTCGGAGAGCACCTAAAGCCATCCAGCGCCTGATTTTCTCCGGTCATGTCGAATTGCCGTCACGTCGGCATATGAGAGTGAAGGAATAGAGAGTGCACTTGTGTACTATGCCTGCCAATCCACAGTGGAGCAGCGTGGTGGGTCTATACTCTGAAAACCCTCTCTCATATGAGTGCGAACGCCTGTGCCCAGTAGTCAGACGTTAATGGGCTGCTACTTATCTTAGCTTTTTAAGTTTAACATACTAATTTTCAATAACGGAGTCAACAACAAACAGTGCGTATTATAGGTACATAAATAATATTGATTGAAACAATAAACTCTAAATAATTCATCTCCATAAATACAGATACAAAAACTTGAGCTGAAAATAATTAATATTTTAAAATTAAGTCCATCGTTAATAAACCCCTTTTCGATAATATTAAAGCTACCCTCAAAATATTAATGAACATTTGCGATCTCGAATTGAGCGTGGCCGTAAAGGCAGCCATGGCGAGATTTAATAACCGGATTGATTATGTACGGAATTAAATTTTCATGTTTAATTACACGACGGTTTCAAATATCGCGCAAATTTAAGCAATGCTGCAGTTTCCTTACTGAAATGTAATTAACTTACATTTATCGTTCATAATTTAATATAACGTTTACTCGTCATTTATAACAGTTTGTTTTTTCATAATTTTATATGTAAATTAGTAGAAATGGGCAAAATCGTCTACTTATACTTATATGTGGGACTTAAGATACGGCATCTGACATAACATAATGATGTTTTGCTAGATAGAAGTTAGCTTGGACTACGATTTATTTTAACAGATAAGAAACTTGTTGCTCGGCATCAAACAGCAATGACTGTCTATAAAATTTAATGAGTTGAAGAATTAAATGAGAATAATAGATAGGATGTTGTCGTCCTCCTCATCCTGATGGATGGAAATGGACATGGATAAGGAAAATGAACATGGATAAGACGAAAATTATGTCTAATATCCATGTACCGCCTCACCCAATCATCGTTGAGAACTCAGCTCTCGAAATTGTTGACGAGTACACATACCTGGGACGCATAGTCCAGCTAGGTAGATCCAATTTCGAGAAGGAGGTCAACTGCTGAATCCAACTCGGTTGCTCTGCGTTCGGGACGTTAGGCCAGATATTTTTGTCCGATAACCCTTAGTGCCTGAAGACCAAAGTCTTCGAACAGCGCGTGTTGCCAGTGATGACTTACGGTTCTGACACGTGGTCGCTGACTATGGGCCTCATGCGGAAGCTCAGAGTCACTCAGCGTGCGATGGAGAGGGCTATGCTCGGAGTTTCTCTACGCGATCAAATCAGAAATGAGGAGATCCGTAGCAGAACCAAAGTCACCGACATAGCCCTACGAATCGCGAACCTGAAGTGGCAATGGGCGGGGCACATAGTCCGACGGACCGATGGACGTTGGGGCCCGAAGGTGCTGGAGTGGCGACCCCGCACCGGGCGGCGCAGTGTAGGGAGACCCCCCACAAGGTGGACCGACGACATAAAGAGCCAGAGCCAGGCGGCGCTAGATCGGGCCTTGTGGACGTCATTACGTGAGACCTATGTCCAGCAGTGGACGTCCATCGGTTGAAGCGACGACGACGACGAAGAGATAGGATACCTTATGCAAGGGTTAGGTTTGAAAAATATCGTTAAATACAGGTCATAAACACTTTCTATATATTAATTCATATTATACATTGATAAAAAATTAGACGTTTTTCTTAAAAATTTTCTTAATGCAAAGTATATTTTCTAATGGCGTTTTAATCGATTTTGAAATTTCGTTAAATGGAATAACTTGTTATATTAAAGCTTGACTGTTTTTTGGAATGTCAAATTTAATTACTTGATATCTGTATTATGCCCGATTTAAAAGAAAGAAAAACAGTACAAAGGTAAGGTAAGTAGCAGCCCATTAACGACGCACTGCTGGGCACAGGCCTCCTCACTCATACGTTAAAGGGTTTTAGAGCATAGACCCACCACGCTGCTCCAAAATGATCACAAGACCAATGAGGCACAAAAAACAGTAATAACAATAAATTTGTAAAAAGCCCCTATCATTAAAGCTTCACTTTGATATAAATGAAATACGTACACATATAAATGTATGTTTAAATAATGCTTACAAACAGAGTGGTTTGTTTTGTTTCCAACTAAAATTTCAATCCGCTTAATAGTGCGGAGTTTGCAATACGCTTCCTAGCCATAACAAACATCGGGATTGGCTGAGTACTTCTACATACCTATATTATTGTACTGCAAAATCGTGTTAATTATAATAATGAAACACGCGGCAGTCGATATCGACTGTAAGGCTACTACGAAAAAAAATTGTCAATACAGGTCAAGCCTCAAGGTAGTAAACTCAAAGTAGGCGAAAAAGTTGTATAAAACACACAAATTAGTTTATTTATGACAGTTACAAGCCCATTCAAGACTTTGAATCCATTGAACTCGCTTCATTTGACAGGGAATAATGTGAAGAAGGTTTTGAACCACTTAACTCATTGTCACTTATCACGATACGATCAAAAATATTGGCAGGCGTTCATTAAATACGGATTTTCCTTTTCCCATGAGATCAGAAATTACGCTTCTATTTATTGTATAATTCCTTTACGTAGTAGATGCTACAATGTCGATAATTTAGTCGAAATTTCCTACTCTATAACATACGAATAAGCCATAAGTAAATAACATACTATTAACTTACCACAACTGGGCACAGGCCAATAGGAGACAGCGGTTTCGATCTACGACCCATCACATTGCTACAATACGGAATGATAGGTAAATGGGTGGAATAGAAAACAAGTTCGTGAGTGCGAAAAAAACACACGAGATAAATGAAAACTATATTAAAGAGCTAACAATACGACATACAATAATTGTTTTCTTTTATATTCATAAAAAATTAAACGTCGCACAACTGGGCACAGGCCTCCTCACTCTCATGAGAGAGGGTTTTTAGAGCATAGACTCACCACGCTGCTCCACTGCGGATTGGCATAGTACACAAGTGCACTCTCTATTCCTTCACTCTCATAGTCCGATATGACGGGAATCAGACACGATCGGAGAGAGATCAGGCGCAGGACCGACGGCTTAACGTGCTCTCCGAGGCGCACGGGTCGAGCACATCCAACTTCGGGCAAATATTAGGAAAATCTTAATAGAAAACTTAATATTTGATTTTTGAATTAGCCCGACCCGGGACTCGAACCCAGGATTTCATGTCTGTAGTCGAACATGCTAACCACTAGACCAATGAGGCAATTTATAATATTAGGCTGCAAATCTTCTGCTTTTTTGCAATGAACGTTAACTGGAAATCCGGTATTACACATTACATTACCGACGTAGACGCTCACTAAGAACGGCTTTCCTCATATTCCCATGTGATCTGAGTATATAAGCAAAAAACAATCACATACTGAGAAATCTCAAAAGTTATTCTGTAATCAAGTAAGAACGGGTTTCCCTATATTAGATCTAGAGCTATGCGTATGCGTATATGTGTTATTCCATAAAAAAGAGATGTCGAATAGCATTTACCTCTACATATCTAGCGGATGAAATTGCCGATACGGCATTTCATTTCCATATATGCAAAAACGTTGAATCGTAAAAGTTAAGCTCCCAAAAAAAAAATGCACATGACAACGATAGAGTGACGGATGATATTCCACGCGTCACCCATCACCATACAAGTGTATACTCACACCTCGTCCATAATAACCGGCGAATTGCATTTTATTTAACAGCCTGTGCCGATGAAAATTCGATGGCTGACGTTGCATCTATATGCAAAAAAATGTAAAAACAACGTCGCGCCGTTGTCCGATCACGGTAGACACGCCAGCAAGCGGTTTAAATACAATTTTTTCCACGCGACCGATCGACCTGACATGTGATGGAAGATAATTTCATTACAGTCTATCTTTATAGGGTTATAAGGATATCGACGGTCTCTACGTATAATTAGTCAAGTGACTACACTCTAGCTGATTGTCACATTAGATTATATTCGATAAGTCTAACCCACGATTCAGTCGTCTACGAATAATAAAATGACTTTAAAGGAATACCTTTCGAAACTGTTTATCTAGTTTTTAATTCTTTGTGTTTAGAGATATCCAAGTATCTATTGACTCATCGCGATATCCCTAAAGTGGCGTAGAGACTTGAAATTTGGTAGGAATAATCCTTTTGATTTTGCGAAATTCCACCCGCAAGGAGGGTTGCGGGGGTGTTAAGTAAAGAAATTCAAAATTTTGACATTTTCACAATATACGCTGATAATCTAGAGCCTGAGAAGGAACTATAAGCTTTTTGCAGTCGTCGTCGTCGTCGTCGCTTCAACCGACTTCTGGACATAGGTCTCACGTAATGACCTCCGCAAGGCCCGACCTTGCGTCGCCTGGCTCCAGCGGCTACCGGCGACCTTCTTTATATAATCGCTCTACCTTGTTGGGGGTCTGCCTACACTGCGCCGTACGGTGCGGGGTCGCCACTCCAGCACTTTCGGCCCCCAACGTTCATCGGCCCTTCGGACTATGTGCCCCGCCCATTGCCACTTCAGGTTCGCGATTCGTAGGACTATGTCAGTGGCGTTTGTTCTGCTACGGATCTCTTCATTTCTGGTTCGATCGCGTAGAGAAACTCCGAGCATAGCCCTCTCCATCGCACGCTGAGTGACTCTCAGCTTCCGCATGAGGCCCACAGTCAGCGACCACGTCTCAGAACCGTAGGTCATCATTGGTAACACGCACTGTTCGAAGACTTTGGTCTTTGCAGTAATACACAGGAAATAGGTCATTGAAGTATTTATATGCATGTTTCTTATTTGTAAAACAATTTGCCTAAATTAATGTTATAATTGTAATTTGCCAAAAAACATTTTACGCAGACGAAGTCGCGGGATCAGTTAGTAACTCTATATATGAACAGTCCAGAACTGTCGATTATAATGTAAGACGCTTTTAAAATAACAGATGATTAAATGATATAATGGGATCTGCTTCTACATGAAAGAAGACATGAAAATACTCAAGCTCTAATGAAAATTGTATAACTAATTAGTTTATTATTGATATTTTGATGTGAAAGCATCAGTTTTTATACCCTACTCGCTCACCCGGTAAACTTCATACCGCCTCAGAACCAATAAATCAAACAGCTCATATTAATTTCAAAAAGGTTTCAACTTCAGTTGTAATATAAAAACGCGACTCTTACGCCCAGATTCCCATTAAAGTCCCTAAAATATTATAGTTGCAATCAGAAATTGTTGGTTGTCAAAAGAAGTGGAAAAAGAAACACATTTTAATTAATTTTAAATTTAATTTGATTTCGAAACGATGGCACGAACATCAAATGTTTGACAGGTAGGAATAGTTTTTAAGAGAATGGGAAATTGTTGTTTTTACTATATTCCGCCTTTTTTCATATGTATTCACCTTTTTAAGCTTCCCTGCACTTCTATAGATAATCCATAACCAAAATTAGTCAAATCAGTCCAGCTGTTATCGAGTTTTAGAGGGATTAAAGAACAGCAATTGCTTTATATATATAAGACTAGCTGAACCCGCGACTTCGTCTGTAAGGAATGTTTTTTTGGTAGCATTTTCATTAATTTAGGCAAATTGTAAATGTAATTGTTTGTAATTGTAGAGAATGTATTGAAGATTCTTTAATGTGAAAATTTGAAATTTTTTCATTAATACCCTCGCAACCCCCCTTGCAGGTGGAATTTTGTAAAATCCGTTTTTAGCTGAATTCTACTCGGCAAAAGGAATATTGCTACCAAATTTTAAGTCTCTACGCCTTATGGTTTTAGAAATATTGTGATGAGTCAATAGATACCTGGGTATCTCTTTTATATATATAAATAAGACTAGTCTGCTGATCACAGATGAATCTGTGCACACTTAATCAAAGTAGCTAGGATATATATATAATATGAGTGTTTTGCCTATTCATTTATACATTATTTGGTTTTCAAGCGAGGTAGTTTCATCCTGTCTCTTTATATCGAACAAATATTTTGCTGTTGTATACAAATACGTTTTAGAAAACACTCTAGGGCTATAACCTACACTCGACTGTTCGCAAGTGACCTTTGAACCTGCAACTTATTGTCTCCTAATAACGTAAGCCGTTAAGCTGTACAATATACATTTGAAGGTAAAGTAAAGAAAATCTTTTAACAAAATTAACTTGTACATTTTCCCGTTTATTTAATACATAAACAAAACATGAAAGAGATCGCCGGAGACAGCGGGAGGCAGATTATAAATTGTAATACAGTATCTTCTTAGGAATACCTTTTATATTAACGTCTTTGTTTATGGCAAGTGTACGGGGCTCGAGATATAATATTTTAGGTGAATTTTTCGGAAAATTATGATATTCTGTTTACTTTGTTAAAATAGGACATTTTTTTGGCGCTCAAGGGGTCTTTTTTTGCTATCGTTCAATATAAATGGTATAAAAACACTGTTGATGAAAGGTATTAAATTTTTAATTAAGTTTACAGTCAATTACGGCACTTCAATTTAACTATTTCTATTATTACTATTGTATATTATAGTAAATAATCTTTGTATGTATATATGTCGGAGTGCAATAGGCTGTGGAACGCCCGCGCCATCTGTCTATCGGCGTGGAGCAGGGTCAATAGTGACGGACCGGCGCGCGTCTCTCTAGTTCTCGGGTGACGGTCCGCCAGGGCAGTCGACTAGTGAAACTGTCGCGTTCCTCGCTATTATTATTAATGAGTTTGTGTAAATGATCTCGGGAACATTAAATGATTGAACAACGCCCACAGTATGGAAATTAAATTATGGATACCACTAACGATGACGTCGGCAGAGAACCCTACGCCCCTATGCTTCATGCTCCTTTTCTCTCTCATTCTCCGACATATATAATTATTTTGTACATGTTTATATGAACCTCCTCTTAAACGACTAGATCTATTTTGATGATTTTATCTGTGTATTCAGGCCAACGCAAAAATAGTTTAGCCTTTAAATGTTATAGCTTCTTAGCTACTACGTGATAACTCTAGCAATTAATTTCTGTGTGCAACAAACAATGTATCCATATATTTATTAATTTCACTATATGTTTTCAGGTTCATTAAAGTGCCAAGGAATATCAACGCCTACGTCTTTTAAACTTTGCCCTTTTCGAGATAAGTAACTGGTATAATAGATAAAGAGGAAAAACGTGTCAACGACAAACTGCGAAGATGAGTTCAGGAAGGAAAGTTATGATTTAGTTATCATAAAGTTATAGAGCTATTTTTGTTTTGTCCACATAAAAAGTTCTGACGTAAGAATAAAATAACACATAATCAATATTAGTACAAAAAAAAGTTTTGTGTCATCAAACTATTCCAAAATAATAACAAATTTTTAGTAAAGAATATACTTTGCGTCGGAAACCGAGTGTAGTATGTGTACTCAAATGATATTCGTATAATTTTTAACTATTGCACTTCTTAATCTCATTAAGTAGCAAAAATCATTTAAAACTACGAAATAACTTTAAATTCTGTTACGAAATAGCCGAATCGTTTCGATCCCGTTTTAGATATTATCTCCATAATATTCAGTGGAATTATCAGTGATTTCTTTCATTCTATTATTATGATATATATCTAAGTATCCGCTGCCATTACATGATAAATGTGCCACATTATTTTTTCATGGCTGTCTCGAAATTATTTCGAAGTGGGACAAAATAAAGACAGAGGACGTTCGGCCGTGGCGGTGAGTTCTGGCAGATTTATGGGGGGATATTTCATCTGCGGACCCCCGGCGATATCGGGATCTGAACCCCCTTACCCCATCTCACCCTCTGGCTGTATACGGCCACTGCATACTTTTATACCTACTGATGCGTTATCGATTTTTGTTTCAATTTACAGCTTTATTGTCGGTCTTTACAACTTTACGATTTGAGTTACGATTTCTGGAAAGATAAAGTCAGGCTACTTTATTTTGTAAACTCCTGAACTGGAAAATCCTATCATTACCTTATTAGCATAATGATGGGTATTCTTGTTTTGCTAGCAGATCTAGGTTTGCTATTTCTCTGTGTCTCGAATGATGGGAACCAACGATTGTGGATAGTTATCATCCTACCATTAAAAATATATCGGCAAGTATAACGTTAGCATTCCGTTACTGTGTAGAAACCATTAAGAAATATATATCGTGGTTCGTGGTTGTGCCAGTAATCACCACGCTGGGCAGGCGGGTTGGTGATCGCAGTGCTGACCTTCTCTCACCGATAACGCTGCTGCATTGGTCTGTGACATTTAGGTCGGCGAGGAATGGATATACCGCCATTTACCGTAGTTGGATAGGAAAGATTTGGTATATGGGATAAGAGGAGTTTTGAGGAGCATTAGGGTTAGGTACAGGACATTACTGCCGCGGACAGAAGAGTGAAGAGCGGTAGTAATAGATCGAGGCACCCGGGGTCGCTTACCCGCATGCTTAGTTAGTAACCGGACAGTTTATCTGACTAAGCACCCTCTCAGTAAAAATATATATAGAGTTATTTATTATATATGATGTTACCAGCTTTGTGCTTTACTATCTTAGATTAGTTTTATCCATCATCATTTACCATATTAGAAATAATACTAAATCTGTACACAATAAATTAAAAGTGCGTGCGCACAAAGTACACATGTCAGAAGTGAAACTTCTTTGGAAAACTACTAAGCCTTGTATATATTTAAAGAAATGTAAAACTTTAGATTTCTAATCACGTTTTAACGGAAAAAGGAAGACATGTTAGGAATCAAATTAATTAAATTGTCCCTAAAATATTAAAAGTGTCGAAAATTAATACAAATAATTTATTATAATCTCAAATGAGGAATTGTAAATAAAAATTCCACGTGTTTTTATTCAATATTAGAAATAATTAATCTAATTTTGTTCTTGAATTTATGAAATATTTTATGAAAAATAGTATTAAATGACGAGTGGCAAATCAAATTATTAATTATTTGTAAATATTAAGTACTAACCTAACCTTCAAACGTATTATCATAAAAAAGCTGCACATCTTCGTGACGCTAATCATGGGTTTCATCCATACCCTCATGCGCCTTAGATAGTTTCACATCAATAAAGAAATATAATTTTTAGTTTCTATTACAATGGCAAGCAATAAAACGGAAAAAATGAAATAGATTATGCACTTAAATAATAAATCACAGCCTTAAAGTTATAAACAGCTAGACGCATAACACGTTTTTATTATGAATACGAATTAATAAATTTTTTTTTGACATAATTATGTTTATCTTTTCAGATTCGCTTTTAAAAGTATGGTAGTCTCACAGGACTTTTTTTATAAATTTTATATTGTAAATTTATTCAGAATTATATGGACATCTTTTAAACAAAGTTATAAGTTGTTTTTCATGTTTTGAAAAAGTCCAGAGATAGTCAAACGATTATTTATGTAACTATAACTATGCGAGGGAAATGGTTATACAGTTATAATCAATTTTTTATTATTCTTGTTTCCAAATGTCTAACAAAACAAAAGTGATGGTAACGCGCCTGTTTCCACTTACCAATTTTTATATAGACATTATTTTCCCGGAGGTTCGAGAGAGCGACCTACAAGATTGCCTCGACACAAGTTATTACGTATTCTATCAAATTGACTAGAGCATTAGCGATTTATCACGTGCTTTGTCGTTGTAAATATCAAGGAAAACTAATATATTATTGAGAAAAATCACTTTCAGATTACGGATATTGAAATAAACACTTGAGGAAAAACACTTGAGGAAACATTTTTGTATGTAAGTACGTATGTTTGTAACGTTTTCACACAAAAACTACTGGACCGATATCAACATTATTTTCACCATTAGATAGGTGCACTTTCACTGAGTGACATAGGCTATATTACTTTTTTTTTAAAATAGGGATCCTTATGGAAAATGCATTAATGTAACCCAAGGTGTGTGACGAAAAATAGTATAGCGTTCGGTGCGGAAACTATTGATGATAGAAAAAAAAATTGCTATGTACTTTATGAGATTTTAAAAGTAAATAAATGTGCCGACATTAACTAAACCATATTATTCACATTTCTGTATTAATCTTTAGCAAATTAAAAACTGTACCAATGCATGTAAAATACCTTTTAAATTATTAAAATAGGACATTCCATTCAAAAGATATAACTAATTTAAAAATGTCAACTTTCCATTGCGTTATCTAAGCTGTTATCTACGTGGGTGAAACCGCGGGACATTGCTAGTATTAATAATAAAATACATTGTAAATAAATGTATGTAAAGACAATTAATTATTGAGACACAATATTAACACTATGTTACATTACGTTAGTAATCTTTATGGTTCTGCCACATGACTGTTTAAAATGTTAGAAATTATTACATTATGTTAAAAATTGCAAGAATTTTTGCGTGTTCCTACACTGATAGAAATGTTTACAATCATTAAAACACTTGGAAGCATCGGCTCGCAGTTCAATAACAATTTTGTTTAGAAATGTTTACTAATATTACCTAACATGAATACATTTTTTAACACTGTGATCAAATGTTTGTTAGAAAATGTTTAATAATATTTATAAACATTTTTAAACAACAGTGTAGCAGCACCATTGTTATTATTTTTGTGGGTGTATTTCACTGAATTCTTTTTAAAGGGTTGTATCACTTTTGCTGTGTGTTTTCAAGTGGATTTGAGAATGGTTTAGATTACAATTCAATCCGATAAATAACGAATTCACTCATATCTCCACGGGATCATGAACTACGCGTCTGATACCGTCGGGAACAGCAAGTATACACGTACAGATTGTACATAGGTGTAATTTCCATAGATATGCCGCAACTGAAACTACCATTTTAAGTTATGCTTGCCGGGGGGTGATGGTACCTATCTGCGAACCGATCTCTTCAATTACCGCTGATATCCCACTACAATCGCGGTTGGCCGTACTTTTATGGATATCTAGGGTAAATGTTGTTGACGGTTTGTTTTATATTTTCTACAGAATGTATATCAACGACAATGAATTATGAAGATTTCACTATAAATGTTATAGTAATAAAATAAAAATTATATGGCTCGAATGGCTTTCGGAGGTAAGAATTGTTTTATACTAAATATAAATGTAATCAAGTTGCATATTCTTACAATTTATCGATAAAATTACATGTAATATTAGCATTTTGTATTATAGTTGACTCACTATAAGTAGTGGCCATTAGTCTGAGCTTTTGTATCTTTTAAATAATGGATAACGCCACTGTCGTTGATAGCATTTATATAATAATCTCTATAACGTCTTCTCTTAATAATGAAAATGTATATAGCTATTATATAGAATTTTATAAATAGACAAATGCAATCAAAATTATTACAGCATTCATAATTACAAATAAGTTGAAAGAAGAATATTACTTAGCAGCAGAAAATATTTTCAATTTTAAATTATAATGACAGGATTATTACTCAAATATATATAGAGTTAAATATTGTGTTTTGAAATTCGGTATTATTAATTATTCGTTTGACTTAAATCTGAAGTTGCTATATACAGTAAAATGAAATTTTTCCAAGATATATATAAAAGGTTATAACAAAGGCAATTTTGTAGAATTTAGTAGTAAATCATTCGAGTTTTCCTTTATTAGTAAACAGGGGCGGAGTTATTCCATTTGCCAGCCTATTATTTACAGTTTTAGATAGAGGCTAACAACGGCTTAATGTAAACACCTCACAATCGCAATTTCGATTAAGCTAACATCACGCAATGCAGTACACCAATTAGCACTATCACGAACATATACGGTGAGATTTCAGAGGTTACACGCCTTGCACGAGAGAAAAACAAAATAAAAGATATTTATATTGTATTAAGAAAATTAACTTTGTTATATTTGTTTATTGCATAAAGGTTAAACCTTACATGTAATCTCAGCTAATAGTAAGCAATAATACATTATTGCATACTTTTGTTAAGAAGCAAGTTTTTTCTCAAAGCATGGTAAAGAGTCATACGCAGTCTCCTTCCGAGACAAAGAAAAATGATACAATATTGTTTCCTTAATTTGTATTTCCCAGAATTTGGCGGCATTGCTGGCGTCAATTGTATTTTCTAATTTGTCCTAGTCTGGACTGGTGAGAGGGTTCGGCCGTGGCTAGTTATCAACCTACCAGTAAAGGCGTGCCGCCCAGCAAGAGATTTGTGTTCCGCTACGATGCAGTGTAGAAAAATAAAGGCATTATCATCACTTAGGATCAGGTATGATTACAGTCAAAGATTACCTATTTGCAAATTAAAAAAAAATAAACATAGGAACTCTCCAAGCGAGGCGTGTATCCGCACTATAACGCCTGTAAGGCTATTGGAAATGAAACCTTAATTAAGATTAAGTACGATTTGAGAAACTGGTTGCAAACCTTCAGTAAGGAAGAGGCATTGAAAGATGGAGTAAAAGCCGCTTTATGTGGCCCATAATCAGTGACCAGGTGCCATTGCCATAGCTAACACATTTTCTAAAACAAACGATAACCTAGCGCCAGAAGTTGCAATGATTAGGTTCCCTTCACAGTAAGTGGATAGATGACGTCAAAAAGGTCACAGCGAGAATGATGGGACCGTTTGAGGATAGATAATGTAAACTCTTTGTAATCCAAATTGTAAAAATACGTTATATTTCCCGCTACCATTCGTATATCGGCGTGCTGATTTATAGCTGTTTTTACGGAATCTGAAATCCGCGGAATTATAAGGTTGGGACAAGTTACGGCCAATAAAGACCATAATGGCGCCGCAACGCAAGGCCGAATGTTTTGGAGCTTTTTTATACACAGACTTGTCTGATTTAAAATTGTAATTCTCAGTTGTACAATACATTTTTGTGTATATTTTATATAGCATCACACCTTATTCCCTTAGGGGTAGGCAGAGACCAGGTCTTTCCACTTGCCACGATCCTTGCAAATCTCTTTCGCTTCATTCTCATTGAACCTTTCATACAAGTCCGTCGGCTTAAATGTCCTAGATTTGGACTTACTTTCGCCTTGGTCTTTCCCTTTTAACGTTCCCATTCACTTTAATCATTTTTGTCAGTCACCTTTCATTCATTCTCTCTACATGCCCAGACCACCATATAAGCATACATTTCTCAATTTTAGTCGCTACATCTTCTTTTGTACCATAACGTTCTCTTATCACATTATTTCTTACTTTGATATATTTTAATTAAAAATTGAATATATTTTATTTTCTTTCTACTCTTTTTAATAATTATTCTGACATATAAAATCCTATGTATATATATTATATATTTGGCACAAACGTATACAAATTTGTTAAACAGTATTTCCACAGCTTTATTATTGTCCGTATTTCGGAGCACAACTAAATAAGCCTGGCTACATCTGAACGCTCTTCCTAACAAGGAGTGCTCATCTACCGCAAATCATTTCCCGTTCGTTCATGACTTTTGCATCCCTGGGAACGTAATAACAAAAAAGTTTCTGCGTTAAAAAAATACTTACAGACGAATCGCAAAAAATATTTTGGCGTATTCTCAAAGTTGCCTACTTTACCGTTACTTAAGACTGTTATTTGTTGTTAAAAACCCTGCGATAGAAGTATTTCGCATAATAAGGAATAAAGAGCAACAGACAATTAAACACAAAAATAGCATGTCAAATGATAAACAGACGGTAATGGCAAAAAAATGTCGTCCACATTATTTTATGTGGATATAATAATTGTTTCTACCTTTGTCCGTTATAGATCTCGAGGACATTTAAGCGATTTGCTTATAACCGGACACATTAGTATGGCAATAATGTGGAAATGGTTTCAAACCACTCCTTAATAAACAATTAGGTTTTGGGTATATTTTCCCCTCTGTTTTGATCTCTATTTATTTGTCGTATTAATTACATATATCGCATCACGCCTCCTTCCCATAGGGGTAGGCAGAGACCACGTCCTTCCACTTGCCACGATCATTGCATGTTTCCTTCGCTTCTTTCGTTCTCATTATACCTATCATACAAGTTCGTCGGTTTAGAGTATTCTTGACCTGGCCCTTATTTAAAATGTCCTGGATTTGGTACAGGAACGTTCGCCTTGGTCTTCCCCTTCCAACTTTTCCATTCACTCTTGACTTATAAATCCTTTTTGTCAGTCTCTGTTAGTTCATCTCTCTACGTGCCCAAACCATCTAAGCATACTTTTCTCAACTTTCGTCACTACATCTTTTATACCACAACGTAAAAATTAAGTCACACGATTTCTAGATCTGCGCTTCCGAACTCATTTAAGCAAATTTAGGTGTGTCTTTAAGGTCTACCCTTATTTTAAAGGTTCTAATCTTAGTTAAAGATCATAGTTAGACAACAAGACTAACGATAAGAACATATTGGTACACTAAACAAAGCAACGCAAATTTTCTCTTTTTCAGTTGGTTGGAGATTTGAACTGATCTTAATTATTTGGCACCTTGTCAGGGTACTAATAATAAGAAGGTATTCAGTATTGTAAGAATACATTTCGGATTTTGACGATCTTGCTGGCGCAATGGATGGTGGAGCAAACTTAGGAAATTGCATTTTCGAAATTGTCTGAGTCTTGCTTTGCCTCACAGGCTTCGTCAGTAGCTAGTTACCACCCTGTCAGCAAAGACGCAGGTTTCCTTAGTTTTTCAGCAATAAAAAAACATTAATTTGGACCTCATTTAAGGATATTAAGGCGCTTGTTTCAAAATCAATATAAAATTAAAATATTCTTTATTCAAGTAGGCTCACAAGCAGTTTTGAATCGTCATTACTCTGTCCGTTCGTAACAAATCTACCACCGGTTCGGAAAGTTGACACCGCTGTGAAGAAACTCAGCGGTGACTCTTTTAAAGATAGTTTTGTACGTTACAATGTATAATATTTTGCTTCTGTGTGCAACTGGAATCAAGTCTATCCATTTCTATGGCTTAAATAATCTTCAACATTATAATATGCTTTTTGTAAAAGTATGATTTTGACATATAACTGCAATCAGTTATGTGGTATCTTAATAAAAAGGCGTATGCTCAACCAGTTCTGAATCTTCTTCACTCTAAAATATGGAATTACTGTGTATTTCACTGTTTTGCTGTATAAGTGTATATTAGTACGGATTTCAATTGTTTTAAAATTTTAACCTTAGTTAACGACCATAGTTGGTTAATGAGTCCGAAATAAGCTAAGCAAATTTAGGGGTTTTTAAAATCTGTCCGATGCGAGGCCGCCACTTTAGCACCTTGGGGCCCCAACGTCCATCGGTTCTGCGAACTATGTGCCCTGCCCATTGCCACTTCAGCTTTGCAATTCGGTAGGCTACGTCGGTGTCGTTAGTTTTCCTACGGATCTCCTCATTTCTGATTTGATCACGTAGGGAAACCCCGAGCATAGCCCTCTCCATTGCCCGCTGAGTGACTCTTGAGTCTTTTTACGAGCCCCATAGTCATAGCCTGGTGTCATAGCCCCACCAGGTGGACATGTCGCTGGCAGCCGATACAAGAGGCGCAAGATCGGGCCCATTGGAATTCATTAAGAGAGACCTTTGTCCAGCAGTGGACGTCCATCGGTTGTGACGACAACGACGACGACGACAAAAATCTGTCCTGGTTTGTAATTTTAACCGTAGCTGTACACCTTCATTAAAACTAATGTTTATAAGGGACACATGGGCAATTTGAACGCTTTACAAGGTTTACAAGTTCGAATTGCCCATTTATTTATTCGGTTTACAAGAATCACGTGCAACATTTCGCCCTGTATCCAAAGATTGAAAGGCTATTTACATGCACATTTCACGCGACACAATGCAACTGGAAAACGGAATAGATTGCCAATAGGAATCAACGTCTCAGTGTCGGTCGTTCTCTTTCCGACGATTGCATCTGAAGTGAGACTACACTACAAATTGTATCGTTGTTTTTTATTGCAGACAGGTTAGCGCTTGAATGTGATCTCACCTGATATGGAGTGATATAGTCTACGATAATAGCGTATTGAAATTAATTCTTTTGAATTAAAAGTCTTTTACATCACTTGTATTGTTAGATACTGTTTTCCTATTGTTTTTAATGTACGACCGATGATGTTACAAGAGAATGACTGATTATTATTAGGGACCGATTGGATCCTGAGAAAAACCGACAACACACTCAGTGTTAATTGCTCATTTATCTAGTGGTTAGCATATTTGACTACAGACATGAGGTTCTGGGTTCAAGTCCCGTGTCAGCCAATCCAAAATCGATATTGAGTTTTCTATTAAAATTTTCTCAATATTTTCCCGAAGTTGGGAAATAGGCAATGTGCTCCACCCTCGTGCCTCGGAGAGCACGTTAAGACGTTGGTCCTGTGCCTGATCTCTCTGCGGTTGTGTCGGATTCCCGTCACATTGGACTATGAGAGTGAAGGGATAGAGAGTGCACTTGTGTACTATGCCTTCCAATCCAGTGGCTCTCTCATATGAGTGAGGAGGCCTGTGCCTGCTACTTTCACTGCTTCCAGTGCGACGGTAATGGGCTGCTTCTGACCTTACTTAGTCAGTGTTAATTTGGTAAGAGATAATTTACCTAGTCAAGTTAAAAAAAAAATTTCCTAAACTCAGTACCTCTTCTAGTAAATCGAGTACCCTCTCCTTTGTGCTGTTTAGCGAACATCGTTTTTCTATAGCATATTTTAAAAATATATATATATTGTTATGACAAAATACTAAGCTAGTTATTTAAACTCAAAATTTTGATTCAATAATATACTTCAAGAATAATAAGGTAATAACTTCATATTGTTTTCCATCCATACTTTTGTATCGGCGTATCTTTATCTTCAATAATAACAATGGTTTTAATTGCAATTTCTCAACAAAATAGCGGTTATGGCTACAATTCACAAGTTGCAAGATAGCGGGAACTCGGCAATACGGTAGGGATACCATGACGCTTTAATATATGGGGATAGAAAGAAAGATGTAACAAATTTGTTTTTCTTAAACCGCAAAGATTTTCCTATAAATAAAATTGTAAAAGAAAGAATAAACTTTTTTATTAGGTCATAAATAACTATACCAAAGCAGCGTTTGATTTCAGTGAGAGCCATAATGTCAGTAACTATGTTACGCTACATCTGCACTACAACAACCTTATCAATTTTACACTAAGCTACAGTTTTATAAAATGAAAAAAAACAACCAACAAAAAGAAAAAAAGGCATTTTCCGTTGTATTACCAAACCAGCAGCTAATTAAAAAGTTACGATCGGGTACAATGCTGTGCATGAATAATAAGAGGTATATTACTCTCTTTGTCTTCTATCATCAGGTGAGATTTCTGTCATTGAAACTTCTAAGATTAAGTACTAAATGGTAGAAAACTTTAATGTTATGTCATATCCATCTCTTTTAACTATTCAAATAAAGTTAGATATGTTTTAACAGTTATATCATTATACATTAATATAAATAATGGCTAATATAAATAAATACATATATACACACAAATGTGACTGTATATTTATAGTCTAAGGAACAGAACACTACTATAGTATGATTTAATATTGTATAATGAACAATAACAACGACATATAAAGAAACACCTCGTTAACTCAACGCCGTATGGTGACTCTACAGATAGGGCGATTTCCCCTGGATATTAATGACGGTATCGCCATTGTGTTGATATTAATTTACGAAGTACAGACAATAGATAGTGTTTGTTTTATATTATTCCCTGGTGAGGAGTAACACTTGAAATAGCTAGGATACAAAAGCATGACGAGTAGTTCAATTTCATATCGATTTTGTTATTGCTAATATGGTAAACACTGTACTTTGATTACTTGCGATAGACTCTTCATTATATTTTACCATACTGACTCATCTCAGTCGTATTCTTCATGTTCGAAGGTAAGTTTATATGTAATGCATTGACAGTGACTGGCTCATGTTTATTTGGAATCACGACACTGTTATATATAAATAAACATAAGGCTTACATTTACAATTACCTTATTATTTTTATAGCAGAAAAGTGAGCACATGACAGTAATTTCAGCTGACGTAAATGGTAATACAGTCTCACAGTTAGAGGTTATAGCCTCTTATGGTTTCTGCACACCATCATACCAGTAAGAAAGGTTTTTGCTTGGGGGCCCGTCTCCCCTGGTTCAACTTCACCAGTTCAGACTTAAACAAATTAGAAAATATAATTTCCTATGCCCTTTGAAGTCTTAAACCCGGAACAACTGCTAGAGAAGTGAATACTCACATCATTGTACCGCCAAGGCCTGCGACTTTCAATAAGTTCCCAGATTTGCATTGCTATCAGTGACACTGTCAAATAGACTAAATCGCTTTCTGATAAAGAATATTGCGGTTTCATTAAATTTTAGTAATATTTCTTATAGATCGAAGTTTGCACTCTGCAACCATTGAAGAGACTCCCCTTATAACAAGTGCACGTTTTTGTATTCATTCCCACCAGGGGCAATCTTTACTAGGAGAGAGAGAGAGAGAGAGAGCTGTTCACACATAGAACCGCTGCGTTTCTCCACTGGGGACTGGCGTGCTCATATATGCCATAATTGCATTACGGGGATATGCAGGTTTCCTCATAATGTTGCCCTTTAAAACCGCAGTGATAAAATATTAAACGACAATAAGGTATAAAGGTTTTACAAAGAGAGCTTAGTCGTCCCATCCCAGGATTTGTAGATGACTTTGACAGAATTTACAAGTATATCTATTGGGCCCCTTCCTCTCTTAGTTCTAGCCAATTAATTAAAAAAAAATACAATTTTTCCTTCATGACGTTAATGCTCTATACAATGTTCATAAGTAGTTTATTACAGTGAAAATGTTTTCGAGTTCTGAGAATGATTATATATAGCTCTGAAAAGCATTTGCAGCTAGTGCGGTAATACTCGTTACGCTGATTTACGATGAAAGTATTAAATAATAAAACTCTTTGTTATTTATCATCAGAAAACACTTCTGTTGCATCATCGTAAAAAATTACAATATAAAAATATCTATTTCTGCTCGAATTAACGAAAATATTGCGATTTTGCGTCATTGTTTTATACTCTATATTTACTTCTTGTATAAATACACTTTAAGAGTATCGGTATGAATATTATTAGTTCGTTATGAAATAATATATTTCGAAAGCGTGGTGATTTTAAGAGTATTGATATTGATTCTTCATTACACTCCTGTAAATGAAATCTCTAATCTTTTGCAATGGCCTATTCTGTTTTGATGCTTAAAATATATATACAAACGGCTAAATCGAGCTCTGTAAAATAACATGTCTATGTTTATTCAAAATCTCTTGGTCTCAATTTTTTATTTTTAGCGCGAATCTATTAGTTTCAGCGATTTCACTGGTATCATGTTTAATAATTTCCCAAGGAGAAAAAACAATCAAGATGTTTTTGTAAGCGTAACGTATTCCGTGGAAATAAAATATCTTCAAAGTGTAACAAATATCAGTCATTTGCCACCCAAAGCCATTAATAGTTTAATCTTTATGGTCTCAGGCTTCGGTTATTTCAAGTAACGGCATTAAAACGATTCGCACCGCATCTAACAAGTGAGTCCAAAATTTATTATCTATCCGCGACTCGTCGTAAATTTTCATCGATAGCTATCGTCGAACGCACCTCGTAAACATCTCGCACTAAACTATTAGGGTCGTCAAAGATAAAACGTAAAAGACATATTTATAAATAATGTTTTTTTTATTTCAGAAGAATGTGTTTAATTTTTTTAAACATGAATATGATTTAGTAATATTCTTATCGGGTATACTGAATTAAGTTTATTTAACTTGTAACTGTAAAAGCAATCAGATTTAATCGTTTAAGTGTCCCTTCGTTTTGATTCGAGCCTGACTTTAAATTTCATTTTAAGGCTCTTGATATTTAAGAATATATTCCTTTTTTCGTAATAATCAGATAGTCAATCATTGTTACTTTTAAGCCTAATAAGTGCAATCTTCTTAGCAAAAAGTCCTGTCAATTAGTACCTTTTACCTTTTTCTCTCTCTAAAAGTTATATTCCACCATTGTATAATAGAGTTGCTTAAATGCATTACTTTGATAATACTGATTCTTTAATATATGCAAAATGAGGACGAGAAAATATAGAAGTGCACCAATAGTTAGATCAAGTTCACCAATAGTTAATTCCATTCAATTTGAAATATCTTTATTTAAGTAGGACTTTACAGCACTTTTGAATCGTCAAATATAGTTGTTTATTTCCACACACTCATTCTAATATGCGACTGATGATAGTAATAAAGAACGACTGTAGATCTAAAGTTACGGGAGTTCTTGCGCTCTATCCTGAGAGGAGCTCACAACAAACTCAGTTGGGTATTATGTATTTTTTTACCATCAGCATTACAATATTATATTTATTTATTATATTTTAATTGAAATTAGAGTAATTCGTTTATTCCCATGCGTTTCTATCGTCTAAGTAATCTTGCAAATTGTAATATGATATTTCAATCAATTTTCTTTAAACAAAGACGTTGAATTTATTATGCGGTTATAGAACTTATACTAGAAGTATACCATTAATACGTCAGTCATGAGCAATTAGTAATAAATAATAATATATCTACACGTACAAAGTTCTAGTCAAAATGTATTATATTTTTTTTGTGCGGCAACCCTATATATTCATTGGACTTATTCTGGCTACTATCACTTTCCAATCGATACTTTACGATCGAAATCTTCGTGAGCTTCAATTATGTATCAATATCATAATTTAGGCTATTCTTATCAGATAGTGGGATGTTCTTTTTTCTAACGTTATTTATACGCATCGTAGGCGAGTACTGTTTTATAACATACCGTAAACGATATCTGTAGAATAATTTCTATAGTTAAATACATTTGAATACCTTTAAGAAACTCATCAAAATCCTCTACCTTTAACGGTAAGTATATATACATATATGTTTAATAGTATATATAGATATATTACTATATGTTAATTTGTTAGAATGTGTATTTTTCGGTTTGTAAATGTGTATATATTTGTATGTGTCTATATGTATCTATTTGTATTAGTGTTGGAATAATATTTTTTTACACAAAACCTACACTTTTCGAAACGAAATTTCCCTTACGTAAGGTTGCCTGGCAGAAATCGTTAGTTAGCGATAAGATCCCCTTTTTATAATAATAATTTTAACACTTAATGTTATATAAATTGATAATTCACTTATTTCAGACGACAAAGATCCATATAGTGTTATTAAAAAGTAATATTAAACTTAAAATTAAACATCGAGAATTATTGAGAAATATAAAAATTAAAGGAAGAAAAAAAGGTAAGTAGCTGACCATTAACGTCCCACTGCTGGGCACTGGCCTCCTCACTCACATGAGAGAGGGTTTTAGAGCATAGACCCACCACCACCACATAACTTCTATTCCTTTACTCTCATATTCCGACGCGACTGTAATCCGACACGACCAGGGGGGGAGCAGGCGCAGGACCGACGGCTTAACGTGCTCTCCGAGGCACGGGGGTGAATCGCCACGCCAAATGTTTCCCAACTTCGGGCAAATATTGAGAAAATCTTAATAGACAATTCAATATCGATTTCGAATTTTACCGACCCGGGACTCTAACCCAGGACCTCATGTCTGTAGTCGAACATGAGGCAGTTCAAAAGGCACTCATATACAAATTATGAAAATCCAAATAAAAGTTTATAATTAATAATAATACAAATAATTGCATTTCTTACGAAGGAAAAGTTAGTTATATTAATGAGATAATGTTTGTACCTTACGTTAATGTATATATTTCCTGTATTGTTTTTGGTATACAAAGTGTATTCTCTCTTTCTCTTTACTACCCTAGCTAGTAACATATAAAAAGATGCAAATACGTTGAGTCACAACCGTTTCGATTTCAAGCTCGCATGAAGCTGAATATGTCGCGTTCAATTAAAGGCGTGTAACCCCATCCGTGACATATTGAATTTCAGCTAAAACCGCCTGGACATCCGAACCGGAGCCGAATGGCTCTCATTAGTCTAATGAACGTTGGCTTATACCATTTGAACGCAGTTATGCAAAGTAGATCCAATTCAGAAAATACGACTTCCATGTTATGGGGCTAAATATTGTAATTGCTTATCATCTTCATGCTAAAAGCATCTATGATTGTATGTGATGTACAATTATAGGGTACCGTTCTCTTTTTATTTAATTGTTAGATAGACAATCTTAACTTTGGCTTAACTAACTTGTTTAATTAAAATGTTAACGGTAGTATAAACGTAGTAACCTGCAAGTCCAATTTGAATTTTTGGATACTATATGTATAAGTATAGTTTTTAAAAACACTATTTGCGGGTTACCACTTTTAAGCTTCTATCTATCTATACATATCCAGGTATCTATTGACTCAACTCGATATCTCTGAAACTATAAGACGTAGAGACTTGAAATTTGGCATTCCTTTTGCCGAGTAGATCATCTAAGAACGGATTTCTAGAAATTCCACCCACAAGGGGGGTTGCGGAGGTGTTAAATAAAAAAATTCAAATTTTCACATGAATAAGAAATTCCAACTTCAAATTAAGAAAACTTTTTTTGACATAATGGAAATTATCAAAAGTAAATTTTAGGAAATTCCTCCTTTAAAGGACAGAGCGGGTAGGTTTCTTATTTATAAAAAAAATTGCCTAAATTAATGAAAATGTTACCAAAAAAACATTCCATGCAGACGAAGTTGCGAGTTCGACTAGTAGTCAATATATAAGAAATATTGTTTACGGTATATATCATGATTACGTAACTATATAATTTCTCGATATATCAACCTACCGCCCAGGCATTTGAGTTATAATGTATATACATATATAGAAACGTGGTAGTAAGTAAATAGTATTTGATGACTATTGAAATAAACTATAGTTTGCTTCAGCAGTCAATGTAAATTAAATTATTATCAAGTTCACAATGGGCAATGGAAATTAATACATCTACAAACGACTACTCGTTTCGTTGTTAGAGCTTTTATAAAATTATATATTTCTAATGTATCTGGGTCTGCACTATGGGAAAGCTCCGGTCGTGTTGAGTTACCACCTTAGAAAGAAAGAAAAGAAATAAAGACGCACAGCCAAGAAAATGCGTCAAATAGCGAGGTTAGCTTACGTTTTAGCAGGTTAGTGCGCGTCCATCATCAGAGTGTATCTCCACTTATCATCAGGCTATAAAAATGGTTTGCAAATCACGACACGACACTTAAACAAACCGTAAGTTAACTTTCGCGTGAATGTTAGCAATAAGTTATATTACCATCGGATCAGCGTATAAAATAAAAACAAATAAACGTTCATTTTTATTTATAAGAAGATTACCTTTGTTATTTAATCCCTTGGCGGGACATGTTAAAAATTGAAGCCCAATAAATATTTAAATCCTTAAGACCGGTCAAAATATATTATAAACATATTATCTTAAATCTTATATATAAGAGAAATTTAACAGAATTTGATAGTTTAGAAGAGCTTGTTAAACTTACTTTGATTTGTATATTTATTACGTAGCATTTAAATAAGTGTGTAATTGTATATATTGTCTATGATCTATGTTTTTATAGCTTTTAGAAGCTCAAAGGTCGTCCAGCGAAGAGACAGATTTATGTACGTTATGTTTTTATGTTATCAGTCACTTTTTGTTCTCTCTATCGTTCTGTTACATGAAAAATATGCAGTTTATTAAATGCTACAAAGAAAATTGAATTTGAAAAGGAAAAAACAGAGAAGTACAGGTCGTCCGAGTCCCCAGCCTTTAATTACACCGATGATGTTTATTGCGTGGCAAAGGGCGGGAACTGCACTCGAGAGGGAATCGCCTGGGGGATCATTATGGGTTATTAATAACAAGCGATCGATTTGAGAGTACAGCAGAGGCGACAAACAAGCTGTTGGGAGTTAAAAATGGTCTATTCAGGAAATGATCTCGTTAAAATTGTTTGTATAGCAACATCAGTTGTTCTACGCTGTATCATCCAAGTAGTTTTCAATCTCATGGCAATACAGAGAGATTCGTACTTAGTGACCATCTTAAGGTGTCACTTTGCTAAATTTTAAGTCTATCACATATAATTTTGTAGATCTGGTGATAAACTATTTATAGCACATCGGTTAGATGTTTCCAAAGTCTATAACAAACATAAGTAAAACAATTAAAATACAAGTTATAAAAATTACAAAATAAAAACAGTCTTACAATGTAAAACCTATTTTATCCTTGCAAAACTTTTAGAAATCATTACGTATATATAATAAGTAAGTAAGTGAGGAAGTAGCACCCCATTAACGTCCCACAGCTGGGCACAGACTTCCTTACTCATACGAAAGAGGGTTATAACTGCCTCATTAGTCTAGTGGTTAGTATGTTCGGCCACAGACAGGTACCGGGTTCAAGTTCCGGGTTGGACCAATTCAAAATGGATATTGAATTTTCTATTAAGATTTTCTCAAGATTTGCCCGAAGTTGGGAAGTTGGCGGTTCGCTCCATCCCCGTGCCTCGGAGAGCACGTTAAGCTATCGGTCCTGTGCGTGATCTCTTTTCGGTCGTGTCGGATTGCGTCACATCGGCTTATGATAGTGAAGGAATATAGAGTGCACTTGTGTACTATGTCTGCCAACCCGCAGTGGAGCAGCATGGTGGGTCCATGCTGTAACAACCCTCTCTCGTATGAGTATATATAATAAATCAATTAAAAATGTCATTGAATTGTTAAATACAGATACTTATTCATGTAATTTGTTATTTATGATAAGATAGCATAACCAATATTGGATTTACCATTACATAATTTTGAGAGATATGTAAAGAGCCCTCTTACACGCAAAGTGAGAATGCTTGAATTTGAGATTAGTTTCCTATCCTATTCTATATCAATTTAAATGTAAAGCAGTCCTTGCTGACAGTTTAGTGCTTCACTTTGATCTCACCTGATCAGAGACGATTTTATTTAAGATGGATGCGAGCAAACTTGATAAGATTTTATTTATTTCTTATAATTTCTACACCGCATAGTACCGGAACACAAATTCTATGCTTGTCGGCACGTCTTTGCTGGTAGTGTAGGAACTAGCTATGACCGAAGCCTCTTACAAGTGTATTCTCAGACAAATTAGAAAACCTATCGAACCTAAAACCTCTTGGTTGCGAGCACGAGTATTTTACTATAGCTTCAGTGAGGCCGTAAAGGAGTAACTTTTTTAAAATGTAATAAGGACAAACAAACGAGTTGGCGGGCCACCTGATGGTAAGTAATTACCGCTGTCCCTGGATTCCTGTAGCACTGCGGGAACTGGCAGTGTATTGCCGGTCCAAAAGGTGGGAGTTTAAATGCCTCTTAAACAATTGCATGTTGAAGTCTTGGGCGAAGACCGCTGATGGAATTTAGTTCCACATTTTGCAGGTATGCGGAAAAGAATCGACCAAACCGAGTCGTTGAAGACTGCCATTCATCGAAAGTATGTGGGTGAAATGGAATGTATCTACGACAATTATGATGGTGGTTCTAACTTGAATAGTTCCTCTGAACATTCGCGTTAATAGATTCTATACACAGAGGGAGCTTGTTGGTCTTTTGGGATCTAGTGTCTTCTATTAAATGATTAGGTAATTTTCTTATCGAAATCTTTTTAAAAAGCCCTGATAGTTCATAAGAGCTCGTTAAGCTTGTTTCAATATTATGCTTACGATTTTGGATTATGTTAGGGTGGTGCTACAAAATGATGTGGAATTTTATATATAACTGGATGGTAAACAAGTTCTAGAAAAGCGAGAAAGCAGCGATAGGCAATGAGAGGTCATTTCTTTTCCCCGACCTCTAATTACGCTGGGATGATATTTATTGCTGGCATAGGTCTGACTACGCTCGAAAACGGCCAGAGGTTAATTATAGGAGTGATTAATAAAAGAGAAAGGCGTGGTTTGAATTGAACAGTAGTACAAATTAAGAAAGTTTTTTTGATCGAGGATTATTTATACTATCAGACAAAAAGGATCTTATTAACCTATTGTCAACAATTTCTTTCACGAAGTATTAAATAGGTATTCCCCAAGGTATCACTCGCGTATTTCCCAATTTCAAGAGATTATGAATAAAAAAAATAAGATAGATGTCTTTCAGGATTCTAAAGCTTTAAGCTCAAATGTATTCACTTTTTGTTTCATTATCCGTTTCACATAATTATATATTTAATGTTTTATATTTTTTTATATTTGTATTTTCTTTTTAACAATTTTAGTGTATATTTGTGTAACCTGTTATTATGATAAATAAAAAAACCTTGATTTGTATTTAATGCATAATATATAGGGAATAAAAAAACAAATCCATACTTAATGAGCGCCTACTTTTCAAAAGGAGGTACTTGGTAGTATAGTTTTAGTCAAATTGGATGATTTCAAAGTCTAAAACGGATATAGAAATATTTTTTTGGTGTTTTATATAAACATATATGACTATACGTCTTTTAGAATTGTTCCAGTCAATAGTAACATTAAAAATACGAAATTATGGTAGTATGGTACGTGATAACACAGTCCAAGATGGAATCGCACTAATCTGTTATTTTGCGGTACGTCTTTGTTGGTAGGGTGGTAATAAACCAAGCCCGAAGCCTCCCATTAGTTCAAACTCAGACAAATAAAAAAATGCCATTTCCTTATTTCAAGGGCTCTGCTAGCAAAGCGAGTATTCAAACCACTCCACCAGCGAGGCTGTCAAAGTCTGACAAGTCTTTGAACATTGAAAATTTGCAAGTTTAGATACTAGCTAAGAAATTTCTCATGTCATAAGAATACAAATGATCCTAATATAACATCGGCTCCTTTATTTAAAAAAAAAAAAAACAATATTATAAAGAGTAAACGTTTGTATTGTTGTATATATATAAGTATGTATGAATGTTTGTAAACTAATAGAGCGATTTAAAAAAAAATTAACATTAGAAAGCTGCATGTTTACTGAGCGAAATAGGCTATATTACTTTCTCGAAAAAATAGGGATCTCTAAGAAAAATGCATTAACGTAACCCAAGGTGTGGAACGAAAATCTGTTATCGCGTGTGCTGCGAAAATTATTGAGGATAGAACAATAAAATTTTCTAAAATATTATAGAACGTATTGATATCTACAAAAAAGTCCATTATTCCACATGTCCATCTACTGAAGTTATGCCACTACAACTACTTTTTTACATTTTAAAAGCTAATAAAAGTGTCGACAATAATCAAACCATATTATTCATACCTCTGTATTAATCTATATGCTAGTAAATTATTAAAATTGGATATTCCATTCAAAAGATACTATAATTACGATATTAAAAATTTCATTCGAAAAAAATGTGTCCCGAGTCGAACTCCAGAATGTTATATTATCACATTATAAAACACTATTAAACGCATATATGTACCAAATATATATGCATTATTTTAAAATTTTATCTATAAATTAAACCTCAAGAAATTCATAATAAGTTTAAACAAGGAAATCAATCAGATATATTAAAATAAACACGCCAATTACGCTACTTATTTTCTATGAAAATCATAATCTTATCTTATTAGCGTACCTTGTTTGATGGGGAAAGGGGTTTGTTTAAATAAAGATTGTCCTTATATAAAATATTTATTCGTCCGTATCTCCTCTCCATATGCAAAGATTGACATTACACACTAATGATGTACTTATTTCAACGTGACTTGTTTTCAGTACAAAAATAGGGGCTTGTTATTGACAAATTACGTCCATTTCTGATATAAAATAACGATATCAAAAAGAGAACATATTTCGTTAACTGAGCGTATAATTCCATCTATTGTAGATATGTGGAAATAAAACTAAAGTTTCTGTGTCAAATGTACATTAACGTATACGATTGCACATTTTTTTTTATAAAGAGAAACTTAGCGGTGCCTGCCCACAATGTCTCTAAACGAGAATCCACGCGTGACACCACTAAGCTCTTACGGATTCTTTTACATAATAAAGTTAGTAAGTAGCCCATTAACGTCCCACTGCAGGGCACAGGCCTCCTCACTCATATGAACGAGGGTTTTTTTATACCCACCTCGCTGCTCCATTGCGGATTGGCAGGCATAGTACAAAACTGCACTATTTATTCCTTCACTCTCATATTCCGATGTGACGGGAATCCGACAAGACCGAAGAAAAATCAGGCGCAGAACCGACGGCTTAACGTGCTCTCTGAAGCACGGGGGTGGAGTACAACGCCAACTTCTTAACTTCGGGGAAATATTGAGAAAATTTTAATAGAAAACTCAATATCGATTTTGAACTGGCCCGACCCGGTAATTGAACCCAGGACAGCCAGGTCTGTAGTCGAACATGTTAACTACTAGACTAGCAGTCCGGGATTTTTTTTTAATTATCACCACAAAATATTACCCGACGGCCAAGAGCACAAAAATACGAAATCGCTTTTAGCATGTTTCATATTATATCCCGCATCATAATTTTGAACAGAAAACAGTAACTAAAAATTTTATTTAAACATCATGTATTCAATTTATCAATGTAACACCTAGAAAAACTTACAAAAGTTTCATTTTTACGCCCAAAAACTTTCATTTTACCCCATTTGTGGTAATTCACCCCGGTTCCCCGACCGCTGCACTAGACCAATGAGGCAGTTCTTTTATATAACTATGACCAATCCGTCTTATTACAATATGTAAATTCTGTGCCAGCAAGGTATAGAATTAGGTCGCATGATAACACGCGAATTAGCCGACTAATGACGTACCTATCAGATAGCGGCTATGCTTTAACTTACATTAGCTCGCATCGTAGAAACGCGATTATTTGAACGACTTTTTTTTATTGTTAACAGAGCTTTCTTTATGTTGATCATTTTGTATCAAATCACTACTACAATCATTACATAGTATAACATGAAGCCGCTGCTACTCTATTCTTTATTCAAGGAGGTTCAAAAAGCACTTTTGAATAGTCATAGAACACTTTTATTAAATGTAGACTAAGTAAGAAGGATCGGAAACGTGGCCGCTGACTATGGGCCTTATTCGAAAGCTCAGAGTCACTCAGCGTGCGATGGTGAGCAAATCAGAAAAGAGGAGATCCGTAGCAGAACGAAACGTAGCCCTACGAATTGCGTACCTGAAGTGGCAATGGGTGGGGCATATAGTCCGAAGGACCGATGGACGTTGGGGGCCGAAGGAGCTGGAGTGGCGACCCCGCACCGGACGGCGCAGTAGGCAGTGCAGTAGGCAGACCCCCCACAAGGTGTACCGGTAGCCGGGCATCATTTCGTGAGACCTATGTCCAGCAGTGGACGTCCATCGGTTGAAGCGTCGACGATGACGAATTAAGAAGGAAGAAACTTACGGATTAAAAGTCGTGAATTATAAGTAAATGGCTTCTAATTTGAAATTACAAACATGCAAATTACATTTCTGTGCAAAGATAATTTTTCCACACTATAGTTGTATCCCGCTTTTTTTATCCTCGGAAAACGCACCCCGAAAGAAGAAGAAATTCGTCCAACCGGGAGTGTGGGACTTGCTGAAACCAGAATACCCACTAAAACCCCAGCGCATCCCTCGTCATCATTGGATGAGATCACTAGAGAGTTCCATTTCGCATTTCACTCTACTGACCTGGATGATGCCGACAATAACAGTCTACAGTTTACTGAGGGGAATAGTGGAGCGTATACCTACGCCTATTGCCACCCAGCTTCCTTCGACGGACAGGGAGGGCATCAACAGCATCCTCCCTTTGCCTCTCATTAGCCTCTTTTAGCGAGATGACGGTCTCGCAAAAGAAGGCAACCATCCTCCATCCAAACTCGCTGATGAGCATCACATCAATTACAATCCTGTGTAGAAATTTCTCATTCTCATTCCATATTATCGCATAGAAATCTTAGACTGTGTCAACACTTACCATCAGGTCCATTCAAGTCGTACTCTGACCTGTACGGAGCAAGAAAGCTTTTCTTACATTTTAAGTAAATGAACATTGGAACATAACATTTTCGGTAGAAGATAATTGTATTATGCTGGTCACAGGCCGCATTACGCTTGCCACGTGAGATTGTACAGAACCTTTTATATTAGTAACATTGCATGGCTCTTTGCACGTCATATTACTGCTAACGAATAAAATAGTGCGAGTTTTGGACAAGAGAAACAAGCTCCTCTCGCTTTTTTTATTTTTATTCATTTAATTATAACTAGATGAACCCGCAGCTTCGTTTGCGTGGAATGTTTTTTTGGGTAGCATTTAGGGAAAAGGAATATTCCTACCAAATTTTTAAGTCTTTACGCCTTATGGTTCGAGAGATATCGTGATGAGTCAATAGATACCTGGATATCTCAACCATAAGGCGTAGACTTATTATTCCTTTTGACGAGTAGAGGTCAGCTAAGAACGGATTTTAGGAAATTGATTGAAATTCGGTACAGCGATAATCTAAAGCTTGAAAAAAGGATTATAAGCTCTTTGCCGTAATACACAACAGCAAATAGCTCATTGAAGTATTTATACGTATGTTTTTTATTTGTAAAGCAATTTGCCGAAATTAATGAAAATGCTACCCATTCAAACCTACGAAAAAACATTCAACGTAGACGAAGTCGCTGGTTCAGCTTGTATATATATATATATATATATATATATATATATATATATATACAAGCTATATATATATATGTATATACAATACTAACAGATTTATTACCTTCGCTTGGGCGACTTTTAACGTTGTTTTCAAAAACACTTGTATTTTCGGTAATTTCACGTATTCCTGTTAGGACGTGATAGCGAACAAAAGGGAACCATTAACCTAGATTTAAATCGATACTTTGAAATATATTTTTGATGTCGCAGTTTTTGCCATGGAGGGATGTGCCAGTAATCACCACGTTTACCTGGCGGGTTGGTGATCGCAGTGCTGACTCTATCGCTGCTGCTCATTATCGGCCATGGTCCATATGAGCCAACTAATGAATGGTTATACCGCCATTGTTGGTTGCCAGAGCTTTGTCAGCCAATCGACAGGGTGTACCGCGGACAGGTGAGGTTGGCAGTTGGATAGACTGACTCGGCTGCGTTTCTCCCTTATACCCCCAAGGTGGTGGAGTGCAGACTACGTATCGGTAAGCGGTACCACTAGGAGGACAGATAACTTGAAAAGGGTTGCTGGAAGCCGATGGATACAAATTGCACAAGATCGTGTATTACGGAAATCCTTGGAGGAGACCTATGTCCAGCAGTGGACGTCCATCGATTGAAATGACGATGACGATTATAATTTTTTGCCAAAACCGCAGTGGTATCACGTTGTGGGTCAATGCTCTAAATCCCTATCCTATGAGTGAGGAGGCTTGTGTACAACAGTAGGACGTCGAATGGTCGCTACTTACTTAGCTCACCTTATATTTTACTTGTTTTAAAGAAAGCTAAAAAGCACGATAATTCAAAAATGTTTCACGTTTGCATAAAATTATCGCAGTTGCGGTAATAGTATAACTATTGACACCTGTGTCCATTATACTCGTAGACTTCGAAACTAGCGTACCTATATGCCCGAAATTGCTTTTATTAAAGATAGATTTTTCCATATCGCCACGGGATCAGGAACGATACGGGGAACTGCTAGTGTCATATAGAAGACTTTCACTATAAGGGACTTTTTTATTCGTCGTCGTTGTCGTCGTCGTGTCAACCCATGGACGTCCACTGCTAGAGAAAGGTCTCTCTTGATGAATTCCATTGGGCCCGATTTTGCGATGGTTGTATCCAGCGGCTGCAAGCCAACCGCCTGCTGCCATTGGTCCACCTGGTACGAGGCCGCCACTCTAGCACCTTCGGGCCCCAACGTCCGGTTCTGCGAACTATGTGCCCTGCCCATTGCCAATTCAGCTTTGCAATTCGGTAGGCTAAGTCAGTCACTTTAGTTCTCCTACGGATACCCTCGGAACCATATGTATTTTTTTTATTGCTGACAGGTTAATGCTTAACTGTAATCTGATCCGATGGTAAGTGACGATACAGTATAAGATAAAAGCGTGTGAAATTAATCTCACCTAATTTCTACATAGTATCATACCAAAACGCAATCTTTTTGCTAGGTAGAACGTAGCAGGGTAGAAACCAGCCTCGTACCAATCCAGATATAAACAAGTTAATAAACTTACAATATTTGAGTAAAATACTCGCACTATTACGCTAAGGAGGCATTCTTTATGAATGACTCGTGTCATGCCCAAACTAAATGTTAAATTATTTTAAGCTTAATGAGCATTTGCTTATCAGATGGCACCGTTGCGATGTACATTTGTAATTTTTCATTGTATATAGCGATTATGAAGACATTTATATTATTTATAACCAACATATTACGTAATGCGAGTGTTTCACGCAACAAAGGAATCTAATTTGCTAATTACTCATAAGTAGAAAGTCGTTTTATTCCGACATTAATAAGCATTTTTAAATCATTACGAGTATCTATTTTGAATGGTAACACGCAACAGTTTATTATTTTTACCGTGCTTACAGAATTTAGTGATATCATGAATTTAATATCTCTATCAGAATTTAAACGCGAAATTATACAAAGTATTTTGAGTTATATTATACAAACTTTTATAAAAGTTTTTACGAAACCTTAACGAAGGTATATCAATAAATTTAAATTAAATGATATAAACGAATGTAATTGTAATTTCTTATTGTTAATAAAATACTTTTTCAATCATGCAGTCAAGTTCCTATATATTTTAATATTAGTAACATATGATGGCGACATAGTTATCACATCATTATTTAAATTTACTACTTACTAATGATATTGAAAGCACACGTAAGCTTTTCTAAGTAATTTAGGAAGTTCGGGAGTTAGATATGGATAACGTACTAATTGACTTGATTTTTTTTGTTAGACTATAGATAAAAAGTAATTTAGGAAGTTCGGGAGTTAGATATGGATAACGTACTAAGTGACTTGATTTTTTTTGTTAGACTATAGATAAAAAGTAATTTAGGAAGTTCGGGAGTTAGATATGGATAACGTACTAATTGACTTGATTTTTTTTGTTAGACTATAGATAAAAAGTAATTTAGGAAGTTCGGNACGGATGTTTCGGAAAGTTCCTGCACAGAATTGGTCGCGAGGAATCACCGGCCTGCCATGAGTGTGGTGCTGCCATCGACTCGGCACAGCATACTTTGGCAGATTGTGCAGCCTGGGGACCTCAGCGTCACCTCTTGGTTGCGCTGATCGGCGCGGACCTCTCACTGGACAGCGTTGTAGGCGCGATGCTCTCTGCAATTGATTGAGATCTGCAAATCTGGAGATTGCAATGGATGCTCCCTCATACTGCCGGAGGAGGCGGGCTACAAGGCAGCGTCTGTAAGCGTAAGTCCTTCCATCGTCGAGAATCCTCAGTCGGATTCATCCGGGACACCAGGGATGAATGCGAATGCTGAACCCCTGGTGCTTCATTCATGGATGAAGAGGGTTCCGCTGGGTTTTAGTGGGTATTGCAAGGTCTGCTTATTCGCCGAGTCCCACACTCCTGACACACGATCGGGGTTAATGCATAAAAGCATTTCCCAGCGAAAAAAAAAAGATAGTTGGGTGGGTGAAAGGTCTTTTCGAGCTGTATAAATTCAAATAGTGAAGTAATTATTAGTATAGTGTAAGTTGTGTATATTTAAATAGTGAAGAGAATAAAAGTTGTTAGTCAATGTGAGTTGGTGTTTTTATAATACTTTTTTCATTATAATTTTAACATGATGAGCAATGAGGTTTTGAAATGTACCGTTTGTTTGTTCTGATTATGGTATAGGGTTGTCTTGAGACGGTAGACTAATAAACAAAAGTTGGAATTAGCTGTATGCAACGCTCATCTTTATACAAGGACTAAGGCGAACTTTGTGCAACTTGTGTTAAGAGGATTAGAACTGTGGTGACATTTAGTTTTAGTAAACTTGTCCGAACAAGTTATGGTACAGGGCTGCTTTAGCATAACTTGTTCTGAATTAGTCCCTCTTTGTGAATTCATTAGAATATTAATTAAAGTTTCGGGTCCTAAAGTACGTTTCTTAGAGGACCTTTTATTAGAACAGTTATTAACTATTGAAAACTATGTAAAGCAGAAATTAATTGAAAGCTTGAAATGGTTGCGAGTTATATAAACGTATAAATTTAATAAACGATGCGTATTAAGATGTGGCTAGATACGTAGATTCTTGTTATAAATTAATCCTAATTCTAAGGTATTTTTATAAAGGAGTTATGGTTTTTTACTTAAAATTCATAATTGCAATTATAGAATACTAGGTGAAACCGCGACTTCATATGCGTGGAATGTTTTTTGTGTAGCATTTACATTAATTTATCCGTTTTTAGCTGACCTCTGCCTGCATTAGCAGGTTTTGACTGCATTGGTAACTTTTCCTTAAACTAAAACGATTAAATAGTTATAAGAAAATTCATTAAATTTAATATTGGAAAGTGTAGGTTAGGTATTATTCGTTATTTACTAACGCATTTGTAAGAAATAAAAATAAAATTGCTGTAAATTAATAGTAGTAGAGTAGGCTACATAAAATTTACAAATCATTCAATGGTAACTGTATACGTTTCTATAACAAACTCCCAGAAGAAGTTACAAAGATGTCTCTGAGTAAATGTAAATCTTTCATTAAAACAAAGCTAATAGACAAATCCTTCTATAATTTTAAGGAATACTTAGAAGACAAGAAAGCGTAGGAGTGAATGAATTGCTCTGTATATATCTTGATATAGAATAAATTTCAAATATATATTGTAATGATAATGACAAAAAAAAAAACGTACACCCGACTAAGTTTGTTGTGGGCTCTTCTCAAATCAGGGCACGAAGGAACCCTTGTAACTTTAGATTGTAAATCGTTCTTTAATGTCATCATCAGTACATTTAAATGATAATATGAAAAAAAAACGAAATTGGGACGATTCAATACATATATACATTGCATCCCGCCTCATTCCCGTAGGGGTAGGCAGAGACCACGTCCTTCCACTTGCCACGATCCCCGTATATCTTCTTCGCTTCTTTCATTCTCATTAAACCTTTCATACAAGTTCTTCGGTTTAGAGTACTCTTGACCTGGCCCTTATTTAAAATGTCCTGGATTTGGTCCACGTTCGCCTTAGTCTTCCCCTTCTAACGTTTCCATTCACTCATCACACAATTGACGATTCAAAAGTGATGTAATAGGCCTACTTGAATTAAGATAATTTGACTTTGATTATAATTACCTCAAAGTTTTCAGTTCTTAAAATAATTCATAAACATAAAATGAAATCAATTAATGTTATCTGAATGACTTTAATAACAAGCGAAGGTTCTTATCATGGTCAACTCAAACATATATTCACGTCAAAACACCACCGAGCCTACTTTTCATCAAATCCTTACAGAAGATGAACAAATATAGTCTTTGACGCTTGAAGCATACAGCATACGGCGCACAAAGGTAAATATACTACAAGAGTTTCAGGTACAACTAACCGTTGGACCTTAGGGAGTATGCTTGTGAGTAATTCTAGTTCTTAAAATCTGCAAAATAAGGGTGAAGATGTATTGAAGGCGTTTGAATGTTGTTGGTTATACAGCCGTGATACCGGTTCGCTCGGCACACAAAGCGGTGACGAATGCCGTCGTATCCTGTGTCCGGTCATCATTCATGCCACGACCGCCCTCAGCCGGTGTATTTTGTACTCCTATATTTGGACTTTATGACCGAATATTGTGGAACTTAATATTTTGGGCCCAAAACGCTTTACAAATTACCAAAAAGCTGGATGTAGCTCCATGTGACGTTTGTGAAAATGAAATAGTTTCGGTCACGGCCCTCGTTATAAATACGGTTAGTAAGTAGTTTATAATATCGTTATTATTATCATGTCTTTACTGATATATAAAGCTGAAGAGTTTGTTTGCTTGAAAGCACTAATTTCAGCAACCACTGGCGTGATTCGAATAAATTTTTAGTGTCAAATAGTCCATTTATCGAGGAAGGCTATAGGCATCAATGAAGAATGTTTTGCAAAAAAATCATGTATGACGAAATTGTTCCCTTTTGAAAGTTCAAAAAAAGTCTGGGATAAATCTACACTAATATTATAAAGAGGAAAGATTTGTATTTTTGTATATAACGAATAAACGCAAAAAGTACTGGACCGATTTTAATAATTTTTTTTTCATTAGAAAGCTACATTATCACTGAGTAACATAGGCTATATTTAGTACTAGATTACTTTAGAAATTCTTATTAAAACCAACCGAAGGTGTAAAAAAATTAGCCATAAAATGTATTTCATGGCATACGCTATGAAGAGTATTAATGATAGGACAAAAAAAAATGTTCGACAATATTATAGAATATATCAATATTTACAGAAAACTTCGCGAGACCATATGCCTAACTATTGTAGTTACGACACTAACTACTTTTTTACATTAACAAATTGATAGAAATGCCGATCAAAATCAGACCGTGTTATTCATACCATTTATAATATATTTAATATTCAAGACTGTTTCAATACCTCATGATTACTTTTTGAATGATTGAAATCGGATATTCCATTCAAAAGTTATCATGAAATTAAAATAAAAAGAGAGAGGGGCAGTGCGGGAGAAGGGGGTGCACCATTATGAACTAGGCTAGCTGGTCGGCTCTTTATGCAGTGGACGCAAGCGACATTGAATATTTTGAGTTTTTTTAACACATTTTTATGCTTCACTTAAAAAGTTTCTTTCAGAGCTACTCAGTTTTAGTATTAGGGATCACACTTTTCATAATATTTGTCAATTCATGGTCATTTTAATTATCATGCTTATAACTTAAATATCTGTACCTATTTATGTCTACCCGTGCGAAGCCGGGACGGGCCGCTAGTATCTTATAAGATTGGCTCACTATAACCTCTGACATTGTGTAATATAGACGAAGCTGTGCGCCTCGGTTAGTTATCAATAAATTTTTAGTCATTTTCAGGAAATTTCGATTGACTGTGAATTCTAATAAATATAGCTAGCGAAAGAAATGGATCTATCATTGGGTTCATATTTACGATTTCGCTGTATTATTTAATGGAAATTACCAGTGACCGAAAACTCCTATCGGACTTACATTTCTTTTCTTCATAAAAACAACTAAACCCACGACCAAGAGCCCAGAAGAGTAATTTAATCACTTAATATACTTCCACTTATGTTTACATTTCTTTCATATACCCAGTGTTTGGACTATATGATAATATGATACATCAGACGGTAAGACGCACTTTAAATAATATATGTACTACTCACAAAAATTAGGAGAAACCAAAATCTTCAAAAATAGAATCCAGGCAATATAGAAGCCATGGTATTCAGACAATTCAAAGAAATAGCGCGGTTCATATTTTGTTTTTTATTTTTTGGTTAACATTTCTTTTTTTAATTGTATCTGCAAACATTTTTGTTTTGTTCTGCCAGGCAACCTGAGTGTTAAAGAGATTTTGTTACGAAATAAGGTAAAAATATCATATTTTCTCATAATTCTTTCTTGAAGTCTCAAAGTTTTCAATAAATATATGCCAATCTAGTAAACGACGGAGAGGAGATGGGGAGAGCTAAAGGAAATGGAAGTCCGGAAACGGCGCCGACCGGAAGGGCAGGAACCCTTTGCGGAGCTTTGTTTGCCAAAGGTTTCTCAGTAGACTCCAACGACGGGTGACGACTTCTCAGTATAACCTGTTTTAGGGGACGTTACTTTGCGGTGAACTTTGGAGTATTTTATGTCCTCTATTCATTTGCTTCTGCTTAGAATACAGCGTTTCCAAGCATTATCACTAACTGGACAATAGAGGCGGAAATCAAAAAATAAAATCTTATTTGTACCGTAAAATATTACTGTAAATGTTCTTCTGGTTTAAAAATTGATATGTTCTTAGAAATATTTGAAATAGTATAAGACTACTTTTAATATATAACTAAAATCTCAAAACCAAAGAAATACATACAGCTTTATTCCAATCGAATATGCAGTTTTATAATATTGTGTAAAGTTATAGTATTCTCATAGGAATGATGAAAACGGAGGATAAAGGTTCATGATAAATATTTTTGTTACATTACACCTTACCTTTATAAACCTTTTGGCTTTTGTTAATAATCCTAAAGTTGTGTGTCGTGAAGCTTCGGGGCCTAGGGGTACCATGTCCTTCAGTTTTTCCAAGCAACTCCTGAGGTGTGCTCTTCTGTAACAATAAAAAAATATATGAAACATATTAAGGATTATAACAAATTAGTATATAACCAAACTAGTGGTATTCGGAAAAAATTATATTTTTTGTAATAGCTTTTCTCGTTTCCGAAGAAATGGATGCAAGTTTTTAATGAGGCCCTAATTTTTTTCTCGAACGTTGAGGACGTGATGAATATGTATATAAAAAAGAGTTGATTTTAGGTGTTGTAAAAGCTCTGATAGCCCAGTATTGTGGATTCTCGTTTAGACAAATCGCAGTTTCAAATTCTGGACAGGCACTATCAAGTTTCTCTATATATCAGTGAAACTTACGTGCTTGATTGTTCTTCTCAATCCATCACTCTGCTTTTCGGTGAAGGAATACATTCTGAGGAAACCTGCATTTCCCGGGAGTAAAGCTACGGACTAGCTACCTATATTGGAGCAGTGTCATGGGTCTATGCTCTAAGTACCTCTTTCCTATGAATGAGAAAGCCTGTGCCCAGTAGTGGGACGTCAATAGGCTATAAGTAAGTAAACTGTTACTGATTTAAATTGATAACTTTACTGTAAAAAACTTTCGAAGCCATAACTTTGACTTATTATGAAAAAAGCCAAAATGTTTCTTTTTTGCATAATGCAAAGGGGGGTTTATATTATGGCAAATAGTAATCTCTATCACTTTCCTGATGGGAAAACGTCGAATTACTAATTGCCCTGTATATATACATATACATACGCTTTTAAAACTTAATGCTGAAGTCCATTTCAAAGTACTAATTGTACGATAAGCGCAATGTTATATAATATATACTCCCTAGTAATTTGGCCACTAAAGCGGGTATTTCGTTACTGCGACGGGCGTTCTCGTTTCGGCTCAAACGAAACACGCTTCACCGCAATTTGTTACAACCCCTACCAAAGTGTTTTTCCTCTAATAAAATATGATTAAATACGTTTATAATGTCCCTCAGTCGGGAAAAGGCTAACAAATTGGAACGGACGTGTCCACCCCAATGCAGATATTGGATCTAATTACAAAAAAGTTCTATATAAATGTATTCGACTGCCTTATTGGTCTAATGGTAAGTTTATTCAGCTACAGATTTGACAGCTGGATTCAAATCGAAAGCCGGGCGAATTTAAATATTAATATTGAGTTTTACGTTAATAAATTCTCAGTATATGCCCGAAGTGAGGAAGTTAGTGGTGTGCTCCACTTCCGTGCTTCGGAGAACATGTTAATCCGACGGTCCTGCGCCTGATCTCTCCGGTCGTGTTGGATCGCCGTCCCATCGGACTATGAGAGTATACTATGCATGCCAACCTGCAGTGGAACAGCGTGGTGGATCTATGCTCTAAAAACTCTTTCTCCTATGAGTGAAGAAGCCTGTGTCCAGCAATAATGGGCTGCTACTTGCCTTTTTTAATTTATTCAGCGTTAAGTTACTTAGCTTTAGTACTCATTAAAATGTCCTTGGAAATCTGTGAAGTTGTCCCCTAGATTAGCTCGAAGAAAAAAAGCATGGAAAATCTTTAAACACGAGATTAATAATATTAATTCTCCCCAAGTGATTGTATCGATTTTTATGTCAAACTTAATTTATCGTTAAATACTGGTTGATCAACACATTAATTCCGACGTACGACTGATGATGATATAAAGGATAGGCGACTAATCTAAAGTAAAGACGGTTCCTTCGCGTTTTGCCCTGAGAAAGAGCTCACAGAAATCTTAGTCAGGTATTTTTTAAATAGGTAGGTAGGGCATTTCTAACCACCAAACATATTTTAATGCAATTTATTCAATATAGCTTTCACATTTTTCTGGGTTCACGAATTAGCATGTTGTAGTGACATCATTAAATACTTCGAGAACCAATGATAATTTTATAAGCTTTGTTAGTGAACACCACGTACGTTAATACCTACTTCGATACCCCTAATTTATAAAAAAATAGCTAAACTAAGCTTCTTCTAACTAAGCACACGCACTTCTTGTAAGCGGAGGTTTTTGGTTTGGCTTCAGTTCAAATGGATTTAAGAACGATTGCAAGTGTCAGTATTATATACAGGTGTATTAATTGAATATAGGTAAAAACGCAAGGTAAGTAGAAGCCCATCACTCTTAGGAGAGACGGTTTTTAGAGCATAGACCCATCACACTGCTCCACTGCGGATTGGCAGGCATAGTAAAGACGAGCTCTCTATTCCTTTAGGCTCATACTCCGACTGTGATGACGGGATTCCGACACGATCGCAGAGAGATCAGGCGCAGGACCGTCGGCTTTACGTACTCTCTGAGGCACGGGGGTGGATTACACCGCCAACTTCCCAACTTCGGGGAAATATTGAGAAAATCTTATAGAAAACTCAATATTGATTTTTGAATTGACCCAACCCGGGACTCGAACCCAGGACCTCATGTCTGTAGTCGAACTTGCTGACTACTAGACACTTGAGGCAGTTATATATATAATTGAATATAGGGAATGTATATATTATCTAAGAGACTAGCCGGGAACATCGTCTAATATGGCTACGACAAAATCAGTATTATTACTCGATTTTTTTTACTAGACAACCGAAATTAGTCATTTTATGACTATTGTATCAAGCGTATAAAATACCAAATACTTTGCATATAGTTTAAGTTTTCATTAACATATTGGACAATTTTATAACTTACTAGCAATGCCCGGCGGATTCACCCGCGTAGATACCGTAGCTAGGAAGTCTACTAAGTCGGATTTCACTAAGTTTTTAATTACTTCCTTTCAGACTATTAGATACACACACATTCATAATGTTATCAATATACAGATTTTGCTTTACGACGAATACATATCGAACTAATACATTTTTAAATTCGTAACATCATTTACGTAGAATGTCCGACATTAGTCAATTTAAAAATACTNAAACGACCTGATCCGTACATCCCATTCCTCTTCTAAATCCAATTAATTTCTAAATCAATAATTTAAAAGCCTCATTATTATAAATTGTAAAACGTAGAAATGAAAATTCTAAACTTTATTCTATAATATAAGAGAAGAGATTTGTTTGTAATATTTTATTGTTTCAGAACTGTGTATGGGAAACATAATATTCGATACTTTGGAGTTCAACTCGGGATACATTATTTTCTTTAGATTGAGATTTTTAAATTCGTTATGAATGGAATGTCCGATTTAATAATTTAAAAGTATTTTACAGGTATGTAAACGGTCTTCAGTAAAATTTTATTTAATAGGATAAGGATTAATACAGAGGTATCAATAATATGGTTTGATTATTGTCGGCACTTTTATTAACTTTGAAAATGCAAAAAAGTAGTTATAGTGGCATAACATTTCTCTTCAGGAAGACTTAGTCCGAGTTGGTGACTGGTGTCGACATAATGGTATGGATCTTAATCCGGATAAATGTTTCGTGGTAAGATTTTCTCGCAATAGATCCACATCCGAACCAGAATATCTGATCAGCGGGCATCTACTTCATAAACTTGATTGCATTCGCGATTTGGGAATTACCATAGATACTAAATTACGTTTTAATACCCACATTGACAATATTGCCAGATCAGCCCGGAAAATGCTTGGATTTATATTTCGAAATACTAAATCATTTAAAAAAATTGAAACGAAAAGACTTTTATATACATCTTTGGTCAGAAGCAAGCTAGAGTATGGTTCAGTAATTTGGAACCCTATTTATCAAAAATATAAAGATCGCCTGGAAAGCATACAAAGACGGTTCACGTATCTATTTTCCTATGGTTTGTATAAAAGATCGCCATACATCAACCGACTTAAACGATTTAAGCTAAGCTCTTTATCGAATAGACGCAAAACAAATGATATGGTTTTCTTATACAAACTTCTAAACGGAATCATTGACAACGCGGACTTATTGAGAAGAATATCCTTCAGAGTTCCCCTGAGGTCCTCGCGAAATATTGTTTCACTGCTTGCTCATAGGTCCTATAGAACCAATCTTGGCCACTGTTCGATCATACCGAGATTGACGAGGTCATATAATGAATTAGTACAGAATAATATAAAAATCGATATTTTCTATCAGAATGCGGCCCACTTCAGGAAGGAAGTGTCATCTGCACTACCTTCCTTTAAATAAAATTTCAATTTGTTTGGTTACTTTTTTATTTTTTTATTTTTGCCTTGTAGTTTTGTATTGTCGCTGTTATTTTATTATTAGTATTTAAGTTATCCAAATTTATAGTGTGTAGTACTTGAGTTTTTAGGTGTATGAAGTAACTAGCTATAAGTATAATTATGTGTTATTTAATAACCCTTAGCATAGTTTTAGTTGTAGTTCTAACATGTAATTATGTTGCTAGTTCATAAGTTATAAATAAATAAAATAAATAACTACAGTAGTTGGACATATGGTATCATATACTTTTTTGTAGATATTAATACGTTCTACAATATTGTAGAACATTTTTTGTTCTATCATTATTAGTTTCCGCAGCTCACGCGATGACAGACTTTTTTCCTCTTTATAATATTAGTTTAGATAAGATGTGGAATAATCTGTCTCATTATTTGCATATAAGTGAATTTGATAAACATAAAAGTGGATATAATAGATTTAAAGATAAAAGGAGCCTGGAAAGGAAATGTTTAAAATGGTGCGAGATAAAGCTGTAAGTTTAACGGGACCGGTCTAGAGACAACCGGCTATAAATTAGACGCTAGAAGTCTAGATCTTTTAGACACGTACGAAGCACTAAACTTATGTAGATAACCCATATGACACTAGAGAGTAGGAAAGTTGGCAAATACGTTTGTTAATGCAAATCGTGTTTTTACACTTCTGCCCAGAAACGAAGCATATTTTCAATGTTATTTATTAATATAGGTATTTTTGTTGGAGCTTAACATTTTAATTTCTGAATACCGTGTTTTTGAACGATAAGATGCACTTTTTCTTATAGAAAGATCGTCTTAAGTTTTAAGGTAACTTAAATAATCCTTTAGTATTAGCTGAAATGAATACTAACATTCTAACTAAATAAATCGCCCCTACAATTTATTTTTATACTTATTTATCATTACATTTCTGTAAATAATCTTAATACTACTTAAAAAAAATAAAATAATGAATTTTAGACGTGAACAAGGTCCATTAATATACTCGTATATATTGATGCTACGCAAATAGTTGTAATAAATAATAATTAGTTAGGTTTTTAGCGAACGCTATTTAATAGGCAAAATTTTAATTATTTTCTAATATATTTTTTGTTTTCTTCACAGCATTGGAAAGTTTATTATATATTTGACCACCTTCAAACGTAATATTTTTCTCTAATTATTTCTCGATTATGGTAGAGTTATATTTGCACTTCTCAAACGTTTTAAAGACGGATATGTATTTCTAGTCGTGAAGTTTATACTTTGTGGGTAGTTTATCTTTTATTATTTTTCGTATAAGAATGCTTGTGTGGTATTTCAAGCTATACTTTTGTTCATTAGTTTTGTTTCTTTATATATCTTTTCGGACCACTTAAAGAAGTCATAGTGAAATAGTACTTTGGATTGGAATTTTTTTTAGTTCGTTCTGTACTGTCTCTATAAGGTAAGCAATTTGTTATATGACGAAGTGATCCAGTTAGAGTTATTAATTTTGATTTTATACTTTCAATGCTTGTTTACCGAGTTACTTTGGCGTTCAAAATTAAACCTAAATATTTTTAACTATCTGACCTGACAATGGTGGTATTATTAATTTAAATGTTTCGAAATAAACTGCTCATTTCTATACTAAATCGATAGCCACTGTGTACAAAGAGTCAAATTCCAGAATTATTTTGTTATTTTGATGAATATATGATCCCATTTATCAACGAAAGCAATCGTTGTCTTTAAATCTAGCTATTGTAACATGAACATCCTTAAAAATATATATGTTGGAGTGCAATAGTATGTGGAACGCTGGCGCCATCTGTCTATCAGCGTGGGGCAGAGTCAATAGTAACAATCCGGCGCGCGTCTCTCGGTAGTTCTCGGGTGACGGTCCGCCAGAACGTTCGATTATTGAAACTGTTGCGTTCCTAGCCATTATTATTGATGAGTTTCTATAAATTGATATCGGGAACATTGAGTGATAATCTGAGTTAATTAATAGAGTGTTTGACTGCACCAACATTACCCACCAAAGCCTGCAGTTTGGAGATGGAATTATGGATGCCACTAATGACGATGTTGGCGGAGAACCTTACGCCCCTATGCTTCATACTCCTTCTCTCTTCTATTCTCCGACATATATAATTAGTATAAATGGTAATACAGTATCAATCATTTATTTTTGAAACACTCTCTTGCAAAATTAGGGTTTTAAAGTTAACTTATTATAAGTTAGAGCTATCGATATAATTACAGTTCACGAGACATTTGCATACAGTCTAAATGGGAACTCGCTTTTACGAAATTTCGCACTTATTACGAAGTTGTTCAAGAGAGCTTTGAAAAAATTATAACATTAGTGGAATACTGCGAGAAAATATCATTAATTTGCGACGGCGTTTTGGGATCCAGGGACAAAGCGGGAGGAGAAAAATAATAAACCCGACAAAAAAACCTACAAGAAATAAACACGGGTAGGTAAGCCAGACGGTGTACGTAGAAAAAATTCTCGCATTCCCGTACAAAAATTGAATAAACGGAATGAAGTATGGCCGTTGTATTTTTATAAAGGTGCTCTCGCAAATTGAATGAAGAAGAATATCTCTAATTGGTGTAATTAAGTGAGTTTCTCAAAGCAAAATGAACCTTTTTAACGCTAATCAGTTCACTAATAAGATCATATTAATAGCTTAAGTACAATCATCTCCACCTCGTTTGATATTAACACGTTTAATATTGTAGTTGCGTATAAGTGCGTAGTACATCATGTTAGGGTTATATTATTATACTAGCAGAACCGACAGACTTCGTTATTTCAAAAATATTTGGAAATTACAAATGATTTTATGAAATGAAATCACAGCGGTACTAAATTTCTATAGCTCTTACATTTTTGTAACTATTCGTTAACTCCCACGCGTTTCTATTGTCTAAATAATCTTATAACTTAAAAAAAAGGTAAGTATCAGTCCATTATCGTCCCACTGCTGGGCACAGGCCTCCCCACTCGTATGAGAGAGGGGTTATAGAGCATAGAACCACCACGCTGCTCCACTGCGGATTGGCAGGCATATTACACAAGTGCACTTCTATTCTTTTACTTCATAGTCGGATGTGATGAGAATCCGACACGACCGGAGAGAGATCAGCCGCAGGACCGACGGCTTAACATGCTCGACGAGGCACGGGGTTGGATCACAACGCCAACTTCCCAACTTCGAACAAATATTGAGAAAATCGTAATAGAAAACTCAATATCCATTTTTGAATTGGCCCGACCCGGGACTCGAACCCAGGACCTCATGTCTGTAGTCGAACATGCTAACCACTAGGCCAATGAGGCAGTCAATCTTGCAATTTATCATCAACTTTCTTTGAACAAAGACTTAAGCAAATTTATAACACATTATATAAGTATACTTATTAAATAATTTAAATTAGAACTTCTATTAAAGCATGTTTACTTAGTTTCTTGAAGCATTCAATATTTATCTCTGTAAAAATATATCTTCTATGGCCACGAAATATTGTAACCTTTAGGTGTATCTATGGATCCTGACTATTGTCATATGTTGTGATATTTACAAAAAATATATAACCCTTTAGGCTCTATTTTTACAATTTACCTTTAAATATATTTTACCTATGAATAATACAGATTTCTACGCCACCTAACACGTGTTTCTTAAACTCATGACATAAAAAGAAATCATTAATATTTTCATTTCATTCAGGAAAGCCTTGAACTTGATTATGTGATAATACTGTCTAAGATGCTAATACACTACAGCCATAAAAGGAAGTTAATCTTCTAATTATATATTAAATTCAGAGCAACTTTTTTGTTTGACAACGCCTTTTTGTTAGTAGATTGGTAGATAGCCATCGCTGAAGCTAATGTTAATATAATGCTCGATGACCTCTGCAGAGTGTCTCAACAGGTGGGCATTAAAATAAACACGTATAACACAAAAATCATGTTGAACATCTATGTTTCGTCCCACCTGGTCAACGTTGAAAACTCAACACTCGAAGTTGTAGAGGAGTACATCCACCTAGGAAACACGATCCAATTACGTAGGTCCAACTTTGAAAAAGAGGTCAACCGCCGGATCCAACTCGGATGGGCAGCGTTCGGTAAACTACGGGACAGCTTTTCATTCACAATTCCTCAGTGCCTGAAGACTAAACTCTTTGAACAGTGCGTGTTCCCAGCGATTACATATGATTCCGAGACATGCCCGCTGACTATGGGCCTAGTAAGAAGACTCAGAGTCACTCAGCGGGCAATGAAGAGGGCTATACTCGGGGTTTCTCTACGTGATCTAATCAGAAATGAGGAGATCCGTAGGAGAACTAAAGTCACCGACGTAACCTACCCTGTGCCCTACGTGCCCTGGAAATGGGCAGGCGCACATAGTTCACAGAACCGAAGGACGTTGGGGCCCGAAGGTGCTAGAGTGACGGCCTCGCACTGGAAAACGCGGCGTCAGCAGACCTCTCACCAGGTGGACCGATGAAATCAGGCAGGTCGCCGACAGCCGCTGGATACAAGCGGTGCAAGATTGGGTCCAGTAGAATTCATTAAGAGAGACCTTTGTCCAGCAGTGGACGTCCAAAAACGCGGACCTTAAAAAATAAATAAACACAAAACTGCAATTGGCCTTTTTGATTTCATTTTGACAAATGTCTTAAAGTAATCGTAGCCGTTCAAACTTTTTCATGCCGTACATTTGTACATATTTCGTCTAATTATGACCTAAATTATCAAAATTTTATAATTCAAAGTTAAAGTCAAATTTTGTGTCGACCTTTGGGATATATAAAAATGTTCAGTATTTTATCAGCTTCCGTAAAAGCTTTGCAGAAATAATAAATCGTATTTCCAACTACAAAGACATCTCTTCACAGCGAAACTTCACGTTCAAAAATCATAAAGTCACAGAAAACATCTCGTTCCGAGAATTTGTCACTGTTACATGGAACAAAAACTAGATAGAAACTTATAACTCACGCAAAACTAAGTTAACGAAACGATATTCTTGACAAATACAAATTTACGCTATTACCCAGTACAAATAACTTGTCCCATACTGAGAGCTCTTGGCAACTACTTCTTGTGGAACTTGTACTTAATTCTTTTCATTTATTATAAAAGATACCCTTGCTAAGAAAATGAACTTTGAACTAGCTAGCTACGCTGTGGCTCAATGTGTTATCACTTATACAATATCATCTATACTAATAGTATTAAGAGGAAAGATTTGAGATTTTGTATGTGAGTATGTTTGTTACGTTTTCAGACAAAAACTACTGGACCGATTTTGAAATTCTTTTCACTATTAAAAAGCTACATTTTCACTGAGCGACATGGGATAAATTATTTTCTCAAAAAATAGAGATCCCTAATAAAAATGCATTAATGTAACTCAAGGTGTGAGGAAATTAGTCACAAAAATATATCATCGCGTGCGCTGCGAAAACTATTGAAGATAGAACAAAAAAATGTTGTACAATATTATAGAACGTGTTAATATCTACAAAAAAGTCCGCGATGCCATATATCTAACTAGTGACATTATGCCACTATAACTACTTTTTTGCATTTTAAAAGTTAACAAGAGTGCCGGCAATAATCAAACCATATTATTCATACCTTACCCTCCTTATCCTATTAAATGATATTTTATTAAAGATCGTTTTATAACCTGTAAAATACTATTTCGATTATTAAAATCAAAAGATATAAGGAATTTAAAAATATCTATCTATAGAAAATAATGTCTCCGGACTCCAGAGTGTCAAATGTTGTGTATAGGGAAGTTCGGAAATAATAAAATATTACAAACAAATCTTGTCTTTAATATTACGGATATTCTACGTAAATTATGAATTTAAAATTTATTAGTTAGACATATATTCGTTGTAAAGTAAAATCTATATATTGATTAGATTATGAATGTAAGTGTTTATGTAATAATCTGAAAGGAATTGATTAAAAACTAAGTGAAATAAAACTTTTAAGTTAACGAAAATCAATCTATAGTCCGAATTAGTACTTTCCACTGCCACGAGATCGGTATCTACTCAGGTGACACCGCGGGGCATGGCTAGTGTTTAATAACCAATGATTTTGTACTGGAATCCTTACTGATACCAACCCTGTCTGTCGTGCTTTCACGTCAAAAGTCCTGAACCGATTTGAATAAGATTTGGTGCACAGATAGGCTAGAGTCTGAGACAGGACATAGGCTACTTAATTAATGCAAAAAGAGAGTTGCAAGTTGAAACAAATATTTAAAGTTTGTAAAATTTGATGATGTGAAATAACACGGATTGTTATTTCAGTCGTATTATATTACAGAATTTATAATATAACGTTTTCACGCCAAAACGAAAGGACGAATTTAAATTTAATTTGATAAATACATAGAGGACAATAAGCTCTCTCGAGTAAAACACTAAAAATAGCTCATTAAAATATTTATAAGCATCAGATTTGGTAAAATTAATAAAAATGCTACCCTAAAACACTATTCCACGCGTACGAAGTAGCGGTCACAGCTAGTTCTTACTTATTTATTTATACACTTTAAGACACCTTAAAAGTAATACACTTAAGTGACAAATCTAAGAAGATTTAATTCTCATTAAAATCGACAATGCCGCCATAAATAATTTATGATATGATCCATATTTCTGATGAAAACAATTAGTTCAGTTGTTAATTTCTTCATTAGCGATTTTTATAGTCTTTATTTCTTACTAAAATATTAAAATAAACAACTATCTTTATATTTTCAAATATCGCACATAGTTAATTCCTTAATAACTACATAAGATAGAAGAATGTGGCACCACAAGGTGCCATTATTTTAATAATTGGTTTAAACATTTTGTTTAATTTTTATACGGCTGTCATGTAAAGTGAGCTTTTTTGAATTATGTCACTATTCTTCCAAAGCAACGATATTTCTTTCTGTTAATAAAACTTTGGAAGTTACGGGTACGGATTAAAAGTCTCTATTTCATGATTGAAAAAACGTTGTCCTATCGTTACATATACCACTGTTATTCTTCGAAAAGCTCCATTTTAACTATCTTCCTAAATGATACATCGCTGAAAAATCCCATTAAGACGTGATCAGTGTTTTCTGCGTGAATTTTGTTCGGACGAAATAAAAAATAAGCAAGTAATTTTTCTCCGAGGCTAAGAGAAAAGAAAACCTACTCGGCAATTTATCACTTTTTTCGTACCTTTACCGAAGAATCTCTTTTCGAACCGATTTCGTTGTACGCTATCTGATATGGCGTGGTTCTGTCTGGATTTTTTAAAGAGGCACGGACTACGATATATAGTAGCTGCCATTTAATTTAATATTAGTCCAATTGCAGCTAGTCACAAATTTTCACTGTGTCAGTAGGGGAACCTAAACTCCTCACCCACTTTTCACGAGTGTTGAGCCATTGTTAACACATTACAGCATACTATGACAGAATTCCCGGATTGGCGGCCCCAACGGTACCCCCTGATGTCCCTGGTTGGCAGTGAGCTCTCGCTGATGAGCATAGTCGGCTATATGCTCAGCAGGGTTGGCGGACAGTATTTTCTTTCTGTGAGAATTTCATCTCACAGAAGGAGGCATTAGAGAGGGAGAGAGAAGCTGCAGCTGAGGATGTGAGGACAATCCGACACGATCGGAGAGAAATCAGGCGCAGGACCGACTGCTTAACGTGCTCTCTTAGACACGGAGATGGAGCACGACGCCAGCTTCCCAATTGCGTGCAAAGATTGAGAATTTCTTAACAGAAAACTCAATGTTAATTATTTAATTCACCCGACCCGAGACTCGAACGCAGGCCCTCATGTCTGTAGCCGAATAAGTTGACTACTAAACCAATGAGGCAGACAAATTGAGAGTAAGAGATATATAATGTACTAAATGTATAATGTTCGTCCAATATAGTGGTTTTAGATGATAAAATTCGATTGTTTTAAACGTTTATAATACATTGGTATCCTCGAGCACAGAGTATATTGTTATCAGAGCCGCAGCGGTTTACGACATCGTAAATTACGTACGAGTGGAAAACTCGTAAAAAAGTCGTCAAACGTAAATTGGGCGCACTTCACTATGATAATGCCGGCAATCGCCGTAATTAGGACAGCTACTGGTTATGTTGATTTCATGCTTGAAAATTGTCTCTATCAGCGAATATTTAGCTTCCACCTAAAATTAGGATGATTCAGTTTACGATCCTCCGGGGAGATGTTGAAAAATCGGGATTTAAAACGTTGTTTACCAAGTAAGTGAGGTCACTGTCAACCGCTATTTTATACGAATTCAAAACATACATACATAGCATCACGCCTCATAGGGGTAGGCAGAGACCATTATCTCCTTCGCTTCTTTCATTAAACCTTTCATACAAGTTCGTCGGTTTAGAGTACTCTTGACCTGGCCCTTATTTTAAATGTCCTGGATTTGGTCCAGAAACGTTCGCCTTGGTCTTCCCCTTCCAACCTTCCCACTCACTCTTGACTCAAAAATCTTTTTAGTCAGTCTCCTTTCATTCATTCTCTCTAGGTGCCCAAACCATTTTTCAAATATAATTAATGAATTTAGAACGTATTTTTGGCTGACAACACATTTTATTGAAATTAGCCAAACGAAACCAGAGGAAAATGCAGTCGTTCTAAAAAAGGTAATCTCTAATATAAATAGCCGACTTCTAGATAGTTACATTTAGTTTATTTCAAACAAATATACTTATAGACAAAGTTTTATCTAGTTCAAATAGTCCTTTGAAAAAGAGAATCGTTATTTATAGTAGATATAGCTTTGTCCTAAAAAGGATATATAAAAACCTTCTGAAACATAAAAGCAGAGTTCTAAACCTAATTACCTAACTAAATATAAAATAATGACAGTTCACGGCGTATATATATTAGAAAACTTGTTGTACGTCCATAAAAATATTGACTCTTTTAGGAAGAAAAGTGAATGCACCTCATATAACTTAAGAAATGGAAATAAAATTGCTGTAAATTCTAGTAGGCTACATAAAATTGACAAGTCATTCAAGGGTAACTGTATACGGTTCTATAACAAACTCCCAGAAGAAGTTACAAAAATGTCTCTTAATAAATTTAAATCTTTTATTAAAAGAAAACTAATTGAGAAATCATTCTATAATTTGAAAGAATACTTAGAAGACAAAAAAGCGTGGGAGTGAATTAATTTCTCTCTCTCTCTCTTCTTTCGCCTTCTTGTACATTATTTTCTTTTCTCTTTTACCTTGTTTCTATTCTATGTTTCCTGTGTGGTGTACAATAAAGTATTTTCTATCTATCTATCTATCTATATATTATAGAATAAATTAAAAATATACTCGTATATTGTAATGATGATAATGAAAAAAAAAAAAAAACGTACACCCGACTGAGTTTGTTGTGGGCTCTTCTCAGATCAGGGCGCGAAGGAACCCTCGTAACTTTAGATTGTAAGTCGTTCTTTTATGTTATCATCAGTCATTCATTTAAATAATAAATAGAAAAAAAAACGATATTTGACGATTCAAAAGTGCTGTAATAGGCCTACTTGAATAAAGATATTTTGACTTGACTTGACTTGAATTTAGTAGTAACTTATAACTATATTATATAATAATATTCTAGAGAAAGGCTATTACTGTTACATAGATAGTAACTTAATAATGGATTGCTAGAAAAACGTTATTATTAATAATGTCAGGATAGGATCATTATTTATAGATATATCTAGAAAAATATAATTTTAAATGAAGGATATCGAATACAAGGATATTTCAAGGCTCTACAAATACTTGTTGTGTATAGAACCTTGCACGTATATTGTAAGTGGTAAGCTTAAGGAAGAGTTTTTATTATTTTTTAAGCGCAATGGATCAATTTACCTCCAACGTTTGTATGGACAAAGGTAAGGTAAATCGCTACCTCAAACACATCAGAAGCATTATTAGTAGACAGTAGTGAATGCGATCACTAATTGCAATTGCTACAGCTACGTGATGTTGAATGCTTGCAGGAAATAATAGCTAATTGCTGGTTCATTACAAAGTAGTTGATCAAGACCTTCATGAATAAGCGAAAATTTTAGACGAATTGAATCGTATTGTAGCAGTAATGATTGCATTTGTATCAATTTAATGGAATAAAAACCTTATTTATAGGTAGTATTTACTTATTTCAAAACCATGTTCACCTCAATGATAAACTTGTCTAACATAACCTACCACGGCCTCGCTGGCGCAGTGGTGCGAGTATTCGCTTTGCTAGCGGAGGTCCCGGGTTCGATCCCCGGTAGGACGAATTTAGGAAATTGTATTTTCTAATTTGTCTGAGTCTGGACTGGTGGGAGGCTTCGGCCGTGGCTAGTTACCACCCTACCAGCAAAAACGTACCGCCAAACAAAGAGATTTGTGTTCCGGTACGATGCTGTGTAGAAACTGTAAGGGGTATATCACTTCTTAACAGATTAGCGCGCTTCCATCTTAGACTGTATCATCACTTACCATCAGGTGAGATCACAGTCAAGTCAAATAAAAAAAAACACAAAAATGTTTTTTAAATAAAAAAAAAAATATTTACATAACGGTGAGAAAATTTTGGTTCGAATGTTTTCACGTATTTTTTATCTCACTCCTCCTAATTCCTCTCTCCTCCTTCTCCTCTTACCTAAATGTTTATAAATTATCACTATAACCTATAAACATTTATTACAAGTCTCAAGTATGTACTCTTAATGTTTATATCACTTTTAGTGTGTAAAATAAACATAAAAACATGATATTACGAAAAAGTACTGTAAATATTATTAAGTGAAAAGTTATTAATTTGAAATAACAAACAAACACGCCATTTTTATTTATTTGTATACGTCTATCACCATCACCAAAATATACTTAGACATGACAAATCAATACAATAACAGTGACTGAATAATAACACAACGTATAAATTCGACATGGCCTTAAAAGCCGAGTGTTTTCTGTTTATTCCGTGCTTAAATAAATAAAAATACTTAGATAAATGATGATTCGAGTGATTTGTATAGATAATATATAACACAGTTTGCTTTAAAAAAGGAAAAGTAGGTAGCAGTACTGGGCGCTATGATTGGCAATGGGTCAGGTTGAAGAGCAGTGACCTCCTTATACGAGGCTGTCATCCTGCAGAAGGAGGTGCTTAACAGGCAAAGGGAGCTTATGGTAGAACTAATCCCTCAAGTCGGATTCAACCAGGGCATCAGAGCTGAATGCGTTGGCGGACATCTGGACGAAAAGGGTTCCGCTGTGGTAGAACTCGCTTTGCTAGCAGAGGCCCTAGGTTCGATCCCCGGTAGGGTAAATTTAGAAAATTGTATTTTCTAATTTGTCTGAGTCAGGACTGGCCGGGGGCTTCAGCAGTGGCTAGTTACCAGCCTATCAGCAAAGACGTATCGCCAAAGAAAGGGATTTGCGTTCCGGTACGATGCTGTGTAGAAACCATATGAGGTATATCGCCTCTTACCAGATAATCCTGTTATGTCAGCAACCAGCGAGTCCCACACTCCCGGATGCAAGTTTATGCTTCATCCGGCGTCCTTTAAGCATTTGCCGGCGAAAAAAAAAGTATGTAGCTATTAAGGTGTCATGGTATTGCCAAGGCCTCCTCGCTCATAGGAGAGAGGGTTTTTAGACCATAAACCCACCATGCTGCTCCACTGCGGAGTAGCAGGTAAAGTATACAAAATTATGCGCTAATACAAATGCACTCTCATAGTCCGATGGAATCGCAATTCAACGCGACCGCAGAGAGATCAAGCTCAGGAACGCCGGCTTAACGTGCTCTCCGAGGCACGGGAGTGGAACACACTGGCACCTTCCGAACTCCGGGCAAATACTGTGATATTCTGAACAGAAAACTCAATATCAATTTTTTTATTTGCTCACGCGGCACTCGAACTCAGACCTAATGTTTGTACCCGAATAAGCTGACTACTAGATCAATGAGGCAGTCCCAATAACTTAGAAAGTAGTTTACATAAAGTTATTTTAACAAAAAAGAGGGGGTTTGGGGTTCGGTTAATTCTCTGCGCATGTATTTTATTTGTTATTGTCACGAACCCGTAATGGTGGGCGTAGGTCGTAAAAAATTCGGACAAAAGTTAGCGATAGCGATAACGAGCGCTTTTGCAACGTTACGATCACGACTCGGACACTGCGAATAGGATTTACGATTTTAGGATGTGTAGTCATTGCGGAGAATTAGGGTGTTTACTGTGTACGACCGAAATGGTAATGGGAGGAAATCTAATTTATTAATAATAAATATTTATATGTTGTATTTCCTTTACAGCGTGATGAAGTTGCTTTAAGGAAAGAGACATGCTGATAATAGAAATACTTCATATTACTTTTGTCTCTAACTTATGTTGACATGATAATATAAAATGACACTTACTAAGTGACATGACATAATAAGGACGGATTAATATATATATATAAATATATATATATATATATATATATATATGTATATATAAAATAAAGACTAGCTGTTTCTGGCGGTAACGCTTCCGTAGTTCATGATCCCGTGGAAATATGGGTAGTTTAGTTATTTATCGGAGTGAATTGTCAATCTGAACCACTCTCGAATACACCTCGAATACACAAAAAATCACAACAAAGTCGATCCAGCCGTTTTGCAGCAAATCAGTAACATAGACACGCCTAAAAGAATTATAAACAAGGTATTATGACACCGCTTTTGAAAACGAAGACATACGATGATGGGATGATGGGACGGAACAAGAAATCGAAGCTGATTAAAAAAATATCATATTTTTAAAACATTTTATTGGCATTATTTATACTCCATCATGTTAGTACAATTAAATGAAACGATAATTTCATACAAAAGTACATTGTTTTACTCTAAAAAACCAGCTGACGCTCGGGTCAATGAACGTACGGGCGTGTTGCGGCAGTTTTTCGGACTTTCACTCAATTTGAACCCCCAAAAGTAGACCGCGTGCGTATGTTATCACGTTTTTAAATAAAGTAATGTAAATAGCTACGCACGAATAGAGAATATATAACGATCTCAATATTTCGACGTTTCCACGTATTAATCAATAATATAGTCATGGCAAATTGACGCGAGTAGATTTGACAGCATATCGCAATGTTACAAAATCTATAATAATATAATATAGATTTTGTAACTCGACAATGTATATTCATATGCATTGTCGAGTGCGGTCTAGTGATTTTCAATAGGAACACTTCGGTGGATTTACCAAAATTGACAGGTTATGGGGTTGTAAACGTATTTTGCATATGAATTGCAATAGCAGTTTATTAATCTCTATTATTAAATACTAGCTGAACCGACTTCGTCTGCGTGGAATGTTTTTTGGGTAGTATTTTCATTAATTTGGGCAAATTGTTTTACAATTAAGGAACATATGTAAAATAACCCCGCTACCCCCCTTGCGGGTGGAATTTCGTAAAATCTGTTCTTAGCTGACCTCTCGGCTAAACGAATATTCCTACCAAATTTCAAGTCTCTACGCCTCATGGTTCCTGAAATATCGTGATGAGTCAATAGATACCTGGATATCTCTTACGTATATCTTATACATTTTAAAATACGTGTTTTTCTGTATAGCCTTAAACAGAAATAAACCGATCTTACAAATAAACCATATAAAAAGTTATAAGTGCGTGCGCTCAAAGTACACATGTCAGAAGTAAACCTTCTTTGGCAAAGTAATTTTTTAAATCTTATCTTTATATTTATACAAATGTAATACTTCAGATTTCCGAGACTTAGAGGGAGGGAAAAAGATAAGTCTTAGGCTATGAATTTAATTAATTTTATTGTCATTAAAATATTAAGTGACGAAAATTAATACAAATTATTTACTCAAATCTCAAATCGTCGTCGTCGCCGTCGTCGCTTCAACCGATGGACGTCCACTGCTGGACATAGGTCTCACGAAATGATGCCCACAAGACCCGATCTTGTGCCGCCTGGCTCCAGCGGCTACCGGCGATCCTCCTTATATCGTCGGTCCACCTTGTGGGGGGTCTTCCTACACTGCGTCGTCCAGTGCGGGGTCGCCATTCCAGCACTTTCCGACCCCAACGTCCATCGGTTCGTCGGACTATGTGCCCCGCCCATTGCCACTTCAGGTTCGCGATTCGTAGAGCTATGTCGGTGACTTTGGTTCTGCTACGGATCTCCTCATTTCTGATTTGATCGCGTAGAGAAACTCCGAGCATAGCCCTCTCCATCGCACGCTGAGTGACTCTGAGCTTCCGCATGAGGCCCATAGTCAGCGACCACGTCTCAGAACCGTAGGTCATCACTGGCAACACGCACTGTTCGAAGACTTTGGTCTTCAGGCACTGAGGGATATTGGACGAAAAAGTCTTCCGGAACTTCCCGAACGCTGCCCAACCGAGTTGGATTCGGCGGTTGACCTCTTTCTCGAAATTGGACCTACCTAGCTGGACTATGTGTCCCAGGTATGTATACTCGTCAACAATTTCGAGTGTAGAGTTCTCAACGATGACTGGGTGGAGCGGAACATGGATATTGGACATAACTTTCGTCTTATCCATGTTCATTTTTAGGCCCACCTGTCGAGAAGCTCTGCTGAGGTCATCGAGCATTGCATTGAGATCTTCCAGAGTCTCTGCCATAATGACCACGTCGTCGGCAAACCGTAGATGAGTGATGTACTCGCCGTTGATGTTGATGCCCAGTCCGTTCCACTCCATAAGCTTAAACAGGTCCTCCAACGCCGCAGTAAAGAGCTTCGGGGAGATAACATCTCCCTGTCGCACTCCACGCTGCAGTTGGATAGACGCTGTGCTTTGGTCCTGTATACGGACTGACATGGTGGCGTTTTCGTACAAACACTTCAACACGTGTATGTACCGGTGGTCAATTCGGCATCTCTGCAAAGATCTCAACACGGCCCATGTTTCCACCGAATCGAAGGCTTTCTCATAGTCCACGAACGCCAAGCAAAGTGGCCGATTATACTCCTCGGTCTTCTGTATAATCTGCCGCAGCGTAAAGATGTGGTCTATGGTACTAAAGCCTTTTCGGAATCCGGCTTGTTCGGGGGGCTGGAAGTCGTCAAACTTGCGAGCGAGACGATTCGTAATGACCCTCGAGAACAGCTTATAGACATGACTTAGCAGCGCAATAGGTCTATAGTTCTTCAATAAGGTGTTGTCACCTTTCTTGAAGAACAGAACTACCACGCTCCTATGCCACGCCTTTGGCACCGTACCTTCCAGGATGACGGAATTGAACATTCGCTGAAGGACTTTTAGAATGGGTTTTCCACCCGCCTTCAGGAGTTCCGCTGTGATTCCGTCATCACCAGGTGCCTTGCTGTTCTTCATCTGTTTAAGGGCCATACTAATCTCGTACAAGCTGACGTCCGGGATATCTTCGGTATAATGTCGAGTAAGTTTGGCACGAGGATCTTTAGCCAAACTATCAATAGGCTTGCAGGTCGATGTGTATAACTGCCCATAGAAACTCTCAACCTCCCTCCGAATCTCAGGTCCAGATGCAATGAGTTCGCCGTTATGAGTCCTCAGCCGCGTCAACTGGCTCTGACCGATAGACAGATCTTTTGCGAACACTTTAGTGCCTTTGTTGCGTTCGATGGTATCTCGTATACGCTCGGCATTAAAGTGTCGCACATCACGCTTTTGCGATTTAGAGATCTGTCTATTGATCTGCCGGTATGCGGACGCGTCTGCTGCAGACTGCAAGCTCATTGCATGTCTCTGTTCCATGAGATTAAGAGTATGGTCTGAGAATCTCTTGGTTTTCTTTCTACGGGGTTTATAGAATTTCATCCCAACCGTATGGACAGTTTCCACTAGCCTATTGTTTAGCTCGTCCACGGATTCGCAATTCTCGAGGCAAGCGAAGCGGTTTTGCAGCTCCAGTTGGAAGCTCTCGGGGTCTTGGATATGAGCGCGAGTGGGTCGGAGCGTTGACTTCACCAGTCTGTTCCGTTCACGGACAACGTCAATATTCAATGTGCCTCTTACCATACGGTGATCGCTCCCAGTTTTCACTCTATTGATCACAGAGACATCATTGAATATATTTCGCTTCGTAGACATGATGAAGTCAATCTCGTTTCTCGTGGAACCATCGGGACTAAGCCAAGTCCACTTTCGATGTGGCCGTTTCCTGAAAAAGGAGTTCATCATGTAGAGGCCCTCCCTTTCCATGAAATCGGCCAGCATTTGACCTCTCTGGTTCCGTTGCCCGTATCCAAATTGCCCCACTCTCAACTCTGCCCCACTTCGTTCGCCGAGTTTTGCGTTGAAATCTCCCATTACAATATTGTAGTGTGTCCTAGAGGTATGTATGGCTCTTGATATATCCTCATACATAACCTCTACATCATCATCGGGATACGATGATGTGGGTGCGTAAACCTGTATGACCTTCAACGAATACCGTTTGGTAATTCTGAGTATAAGGTACGCTACCCTACTGGACACACTGTTTACTTGGACAATATTGTTAACGAGAGATTTGTGGACGAGGAACCCGACACCACCTTGGGATTGGTGTTCACCCTCCCGGTAGTATAGCAAGTTACCGGATTTGAGAATTATCGTGTCCTCCCCCTCTCTACGGACTTCGGATAATCCCACAATATCCCAGTGTAACTTGCTCATGGCTTCTTCCAGCTCGAAGACTTTTTCGTCGGTCCTCAAAGTGCGTGCGTTGTATGTTGCCAGGTCAAGTCGTCGGGGTTGGCAGCGGAATCTCTTCCGGAGATTCTTAGCACCCCCTGCCCCGCCGTTACCGAAACCGCTGCCAGAGCTTGGAATAGCGGGGCTGCCGGGGACTGGGGGCCGTTGCTGCCTTGTCGTCATCATGTGTGGTTTTGCCAATAATCACCACGCTTGGCAGGCGGGTTGGTGATCGCAGTGCTGACCTTATCGCACCGATAACGCTGCTGCCCGTTATCGGTCTGTGGCATTTAGGTCAGCTAAGTAGAATGGATATACCGCCATTTGTCGGTCGCCAGAGCCTCGTCGGTAGAAGCAGGGTGCACCGCGTGCAGGTGAGGTTGGCGTTTGGAGAAACGGACTGGGACTCGTTTCTCCCTTACACCCCAAATCTCAAATGACGAATTGTAAATAAAAATGCCACGTGTTTTTGTCAATATTATATTTTATAAATTAAATTTTGTTTTTGAAAAGAGAATATTAAATTATTGAGTGACGAGCGGCAAATTAAAATGCCACATGTTATTTGTAACTATTAAAACTACTCAAGCTTCAAACCAATTAGTATGAAAAACACGCATCACGCGTTTCATGTGTAAAAATTTTACCCTCACGCGTCTAAAGAAGTTTCACTTCAAAAAACTACAATCGTAAATTAAATCGTTGTTATTTAGAAAATCATTAAAGCCTTTAAACACTTAAATCTTTGAAACCGAAACATGAGCTTCAATTTTATACATTCCGACTGCTTTTATATGCAAAGTGCTTCATTGTATTCTCTCAAGGACTTAACATTTTGTTTCATTTTTAATTCGCTTTAACTTTAGTAGTAAGACAAATCTGTGTAGGTCCTATGAGACCAAAACTTAGAAAAAAAACAGTGTTTAATGTTGGAAACAAATTTAAATAACATATAGATTACATTTTTTTTTGTTTTATTTGTTTAGTTGACTTAAATAGGTATCAGAATGTTTAAAAAGAAACAAGTAACACAATAAAAAAATAAGTTAATCCCTACGACATGTTGCACGAGCTTTTTCACCTCATTAACCATTTCACGTAAGCTTTTAATAAATGGAACTGTACATTTTCTTTAGAATTTAATTAATGCACATATATTTCAAATAAAGTGATTAGCATCAGGAGATTGTAAACTAATAGTAACAATTGAAAAATACCAATAGTGCGACATTTTAGTACGTGAGTATTGATTTCGATATCTTCAAAGCATTAATCACACAATAAGCCAAGTGAACCATTTGTTTTAAGCTATCACAACAATTCCGCATAAACCTCGAAATAAAAACAAACAATAAATTGCATCATAAATGTAAGTACATTTATGAATTGTCACCTAAAAGTAAACAAGGGAATTGCCACAATGAAATATACGCGGCCATTTTCAGTTGTTATTTGAAAATGGCGCAATATAGTGAATATCTTGAAACACGTCGTAAATCCAGCTTTTCAACAGTTTTAATACATGCAATCTGAATTTAGAGATCTAAGAGTAATACTTTCAAATTAGGGATTTCATTTTACTCTGATCAATGATTCAAGGTTGACGCGGAGAGTGATGCGAACACTGGTACCTAGGACCTAATTTATTATATAATTCATTTCTTTCTTTAGCTTTTAGTACATTATCTATATCATTATTAACTTTATTTTCAATTAAACCAACTAACATTAAAAAAAAAGTCTTATGTGCAATTCAAACATGGTATAAGTGAAACCTTCAAACATTTTAGCGCACTACCACCTTAAAGAGTATATTTACTTACCATCAGCTGAGATAACAGTAAACGCTAATCCGGTACCAATCATTTATGAGCCTGTCTATCTTTATTGTCGCTTTTTCGTTTCATCGACTTTCAAATCACAACGATGCAATAATTTCAATATTTTTACAAAATACTTTATTGCATTTACCCTTACAAGAACATTAATTTCTTAAATATAATTATTATTGCGCAATGTCGCCTTTATCACTAAAATTGATCTTTTACAGGAAACCTATTGTGTTAAAATTACTCAATCATAGGAAATTATTTCAATAATGATATACCATTAATTAGTACCTGAATTTGCGAAAAATGATACAACAACGTTTATCAAGTCGCTCATAAGACGTTTAAAGATATCTTTCTATGTCATGAGTATATCAAGTTCGTACATAGTACAGGAATTGTACACAGTAGTTCCCTTTTTATTTTTTATTAAATTAAAATCGCTCGTTATCTAAACGCTTAAATATAAAATTTGCATAATTGCCTGGCGTTCTGAAGCCAAAATCACATGTTTCACGTCGCAACTATTAAAAACATTAAATGCAAATGAGCCGCATAATTAACGTATATATCACGTTAGTGTGGCAAGTGAATTTGAATGTGAAATGCATCGCCATTGCCGGCCTTGCAAACAAAACGCGTAAACAAAAATGCAGATGCGCTCCCGAATAATGGCCGAACGTTTCAACGTACACAAAGCTGAAGGCAAATAAAGCTCACGATAATTAAACATTGATATAATATGCTATCATTCATCGTCACGTTGACTACTCTTAAATAATATATGTATACGTACTTGTTAAACTCTGGGATTATGAATCTCAATGAAAAAGTCAATCTCTAGTCCTCTTCTTCTTTATTTAATGGCTTTCAGGTGTGCCAATTTGGCAAAGATTATCTCGCCAGTGTCAAGTTTATTGGAGTAAGACACGTAGGAAATTGTTCGGTTTATAAAAACATCCGAATATACAAGTCTTAACAAACATTTATAGAACGAGGAATATGTGCAGGGAGAACATCATAAATGGAAGTGGAAAGTTTGGGACAATTAAGAAGGATGTGGGAAACAGAACCTTCGTCTAGGCTATATTCACACATGGTGCTCCCGTGGATACGGCACACCATACCGTGGCATAATGCCCAGCGTGGGGCCCTCAGTGGCATCTTCTGGTGTCACAGATTGGAGTTGACCTCTCGCTGACCTGCATAGTAAGTGCGATGGTTGCGAGCGAAGCAGAGTGGAGAGCCGTAGTCGTGAGAGGGAGCGGGTGTTTGCTCTTGACGCCCCTGCTGTCTGTCGCAGAAGGCTTGTGAACAGAAGGCGCGCCTCCTCCGAATGACTTGAACCTCGGCTCGGCTTCATCCGGTACTCCATATTGGATTTCGCAAGCGAGCCGCTTGTGTCCCAGTTTAGGATGACGAGGGCCCACTGGGTTTTAGTTGGTATTCTGCTAGACAGTGAGTCTCACACTCCCGACTAGTTGGAGTGCTTGTTTTCCATATTTGGATTGGGCGGGATGCGTAAAAGCATTTCCCAGCGATAACAAAAAAAAACCACATTCACACATGGCACACTGGTCGATAAAGACAAGATATAATTGTTTGTTTAAATGTAAAGAGTTCTTGTTCTGATGTGAGGTTAGACCTATTTTCAAATAATACAAAGATTCTCATAAATTACTATATTAAAATATGAAAACGGTCAGGCTTGGCCTGAATATATATCATTCCATTTGCGTAATTTAAGTTTTCTTTATTTTGTTATTTTAAATATATAATCTCTTATTAAATAATTATAATCTTAGTTAGATGTGTAGTTTTTGTTTACTTTTAATTTCAATGTAGTGCATGCCTTTAATTTAGAAACGTACAAAAAAAGAGAAAAGATGTATTTTAGTTTAAGAATTTGTACATGGTGATAGAGTTGATGAGAGATGAGTTCTAGTTGATAAGCCTTTATAAATAAATAAAAAATTCTGGATTTACGGGTTACTACGTGTTTCCTTTCTACGGCTATAATACGACATGCGATAGATGGACGACATAATCTGAGGCGATTTATAATTCATAAAAATAATTAAAGTGCGCGCGTACACATGTCACAAGTGAAACTTCTTTAACAAAGTCATTTTTAAGTCTTATACAAATCTAAAACTTTAGATTTCCAAGACATAGAGGGAGGGGAATAGGAAGATATGTTAGGAATTTAATGAATTCAACTGTCATTAAATTATTAAAAGTGTCAAAAATTTATTCAAATAATTTATTCAAATCTCAAATGCCGAGTGGCAAATTAAAATGCCACAGGTTATTTGTAAATAATGAAACTACCTAACCTTCAAAAGAATTAGCATAAAAAACGCTGCACACCTTCGTAATGCTAATCACGCGTTTCATCTGTAAACTTTTACCCTCATGCGCTCAAAGAAGTTTCACTTCAATAATTTATTTACAAGAATGTTTAACTTAACAGTATAATTTAAAATCGCAATAAATAATTACTCACATCATAATACTTTTTAACAATGTTTTTCATGCGATATAAGAAAGAAATCACTTTAAAAGATATTAAACAATTAAAAACAAAATGAAAACTTATTTTTTATATAAAAGTAAATACCATTGAATGCTTTAACGGTCGCATATTTGCCAATATTGAATCATTTTGATCCATAAATCTCGTGAAAGCATGAATATCAATTCTGCATAGTAACCGATGAATACATTTATATTGGAAATTGTGTCTCTCTATACAATATCAACGCAATGTCGCTTATAATTGTATCACAAAAATATGTAGCTGAATAACTACGAGCTACGAAATTTGTAGATACCCTACGAAATATAACGATTCTATACGAACGATGCTACGAAAGTCTATATCATGTGTCGGCAACCTTTCGTTATACTAGCGCGCCTCAAATGTTATGAGAATATTTATACGAGTCACAAATATAATGATCCTATTTCGAAGTGAAACTTCTTTAGAGGGTAAAATTTTTACTTATGAATCGCGTGATTAGCATCACGAAAATTTGCAGCGTTTTTTTTATGTTATTTCATTTGAAGGTTAGATTTATAATTTAGATAGAAGTTAGATATATAATTATAAGGATAGTTTTTCATGCTAATTGGTTTGAAGGTTTTGTAGTTTTATTATTTACAAACAATATGTGACATTTTAATTTGCCACTCGTCATTTAATAATTTAGTATACTATTTTTCATAAAATATAAAATATTAAACACGCGACATTTTTATTTAAATTTCGTATTTTGAGATTTCAATAAATTATTTGTATTGATTTTCAACACTTTTAATATTTTAATGACAATTAAGTTCAATAAAATCCAAATATATATTCCTTTTTCCTCAAAGTCTCGGAAATCTAAAGTTTTAAATTTGTATAAATATAAATAAGACATAAAAATTAGTTTGCTAATGAAGTTTCACTTCATAGCTAGACTAGACCTGTGATCACACTAATCGAGCGCTAATGTGTTTTCTACACATTTTCGTACCGGAGCACTAATCCTTGACTTGATGGTACGTCTATACTGGTATGGCGGTAACTAGCCACGACCGAAGCCTTTCACCAGTCCAGACTTAGATAATTCATTCATATCGAGTTTTTGCACCACTACTCTAGAGAGCTCTTCGGAATGAGGATATGGTGTAGCGACAAATGTTATGAGGATATTGATGTGTGCCACATTTAATTGTTTTTAATGACAATTATCAACACTGAAATTTCAGTGGCTCTTACCTACGCTGGTCGCACCGTATGGGTTACGGGCCCCGGGTTGTTGACCTCTGGTCTTTAGGATACCGAAACCTTTTTTTGCATTTCGATGCTCTCATTGTCGCAATGATGTGAGTACACGCTTCACTAGCAGAGATCCTGGGTTCGATCCCTGGCACCACAAATATGGGAAAACGCATTTTATAATAATTGGATTGGTAGGTTCCAGCAGTCACTAAAACTTATCTTAAATCAAAAGGATACAAACAGCGACATAGACTTTCAACAAGATCTACGCAGATAACACCACGAGCAACAGCTAGTAATATAATAAAAAGTCACTGCGAGAGTGCTGGTTTGTTAGTTATATCTATTATCTTTGATATAATAAATTTTAATATAGTGTATTAATCAAAGGTAATAAAGAAATTAGAAACAATATTTTAAAACATAAATATTAAAATATATATTATCTCTAGAATTTGTAACAGAATACCCAGGTATAATTAAAGTAGTAAGAATTTATAATACATTCTTTGTAATAACAAAGAAATGTTGTTATTAAATCTGAAGAAAGATAAATTCTGTTTGTAAAACCATTTTGCAAAATAGAAAATATGAAATCAACATAAAAGAAGCCCTTCAAAAGCGAGTAGCATTTCTTCGAAAAGGTTACAGTATCTTATATATCTGAACGATGTGAGTACCCTGTTTGTTTGCGGGGAAAAATTTCTAAGGTAAAATTGAATTAAAGGACGTAGCGTATTGAAAATTGGTAACCGTATACTTACGATCCAACCAATATTAGAAATATTTTTACAAATACTTCCACTGTCTCTCAATAAATTTGGTCATAAATGAAAAATTCCAACAATACTGCCAACAGTTACTTTTTTATTGCTGGCAGACTTTTTTCGCTGGAAAATGCATTTATACATAAACCTCAACCCATAGGAAAACTCGCAATATCCAACAAAACCCAGCTGAACTCTCTTCATCCATAAATGAGACACCAGAGGATCAGCTTGCGTATAATTACCTGGTGTCTCCGATGAGACTGACTGATGATTTACGGAAGCTGGCACAGTTGCGCAAACATGCGCCGCCTAGTATTCCGCCTCCTTCGGCAGTGAGACGTAGCATCGACTGCACTCTCACTCTCTCGTTTGTGGGTGTCCACTCTAGCCCAACACCTCTCATTGGAGACCTTCGCACCTGCAATGCTCCGCAGCGAGAGATCCCCGAAGATCAGCGATACCAAGAGATGACGGTTGGGCGAACCTTGACCGATTTGGTGCAGTAAGTTTCCGAAACAACCATGCCCGGTCAGAATCTGCGCTAGCCTGTAGAAGTGGCCACAGTGGCTACGCCTGCCGTTGGGGACCCGACGCCCTCTTTCCACTTGTGAATCAGAGCCTGGTCGGCTAGGAACCTGATTCTACAGACCTCATCGGTGTCAGGCCGCAGACCTTTAGCCCTCGCTGCTGCACGTGCCAATGGATAGCCGTAAGGACCTCCGCCCGTACCTCCCACGGAGGATCGCCTGCTAGAAGAAGTTGCTGACAGACATGTGCTTGACTGTGATCACATCCGATGGTAAGTGATGGTACAATCTTAGGTAAAGGCATGCTAATCTGGTAAAAGTAATTCCCCTCTTAGGATTTCTACACAGAATCGTAACGATCGAAATCTATTGCTTGGCAGTATGTCTTTGATGGTAGGGTGGTAATTTGCTAACTATGGAAATAGGTACTGAATATACATATCATGGGCGACGAGATACACTTTGACGCTTGCTCTCTTTACTATAAGAAAGGTCTCGATTTCGAGAAATTAAACAAATGGTATTTTTTAATTACTGTAAGATTGTATTTTAGGAGGTTCTTGCCATATCTAGTGAACGTCATATGATAAAAGACGTAACAATTTGCGTAGTGGTACAAAACTTCTAAAAAACTATTATTACGTTTTAAATCATCTAGCTAACAGTAAGTAACAGCATGTATTTACTGTTAGGGAGTTAAGTTAAAAAATTTCAACAAGGTATAATGTTTCGTAGAAACCGTTAAGAAGTGTAGTACCTCTGACCAGTCTACCATCACTTACCATTAGACGCGATTACTGCTACGTACAATCCTATCACCAATAAAAAAAAAATACAACACAACAACGACAATATTGTCTAAAGTGAGCGCAAAGCTATACAGAAAATTTTCAACTGGACTAAGTTTAAACTTGCACGTGGTAAAAGGTAAGTCACCGAAGTTGGCTCAACTTTAGGAAAGCCCTGCTACTTTCTGAGCTGTTCGCTGCTCAACCATTCTCTCTAAATAAATACGTAGTTTTATTGTCTGTAGTTTGCTATAGCTCGCTTGCCTTTTAAGGCGACTTATTATATTTGAACGTTTTAAAACTAGCTCTTTTGTTATTCAACTGTATAGAAATTTTGTTATTTCATTTAATAAATACCGATTTATAGGGTTTTTGACGTGTATACGTCCTTAAAATCGCATCCTAGCGAGGGCAAGTCCCCGTATTTTATATAAAAACTATTACCCTTTATGAGACGTATTCACGCACAACAAACGACCGTGTCCATAATACAGCCATACCGTATTTTTTTCATCATCATCATTAATTACCTATATATGATTTTGATAAAGAAAAACATTTTAATAACACACAACTTGATGGATCTAAAATCAAAAAAAAACGTCAGTCATAGGGATTGAGAATAAAAATAAAATTCATTTATTTTAAAAGTAGGATTTCGTCGATTTTAAATAAGACATATTCAATATTAATCAACGCATCCCTTTGGGTTAAACTGACATTACTTATGCGTTTGGAATCTTGCTTTTGCGTATTTATTCTAAAAATGAGTAGCTTACATTAACTATTTGTTCCCTAAAAATTTTATACAAATAGCAATGAAATATCGGTATCAACTTTGTGACCCTGGAATTTGCTGTCACCTATAAGCTGACCACTAGACCAATTAAGAAGAGAAAAAGAGAGAGCGACTAAAATTTAAGTATATTTAGAATTTTAATTTGAACTAAAGCAATTAAGGACCTTATATTTTAGTGGGACTTACCAATTTTAGAGAAATAACGATTTAAATTTAAACTAAACCAAATATTATGTTATGATAGAGGATGCTCAAATGGAAGTGAATTTAGTATTCTAATTGATATTAAGGAAATAAATATCCTAAAGTCAGTTTATAATTTTAACTTTAGTAAAATTATATAACACCTTTTCTATGCTATAGAAACCCCCAATTTAAGTGTATTTAAATTTTAAGATAAACTAAAGCAATATACACCTTTTATATGTTATAGAAACCCCCTAATGTAATTGTATTTAGAATGTTAATTTAAACCAAAACAATATACACCATATCTATGTTATAGAAACCCCCTAATTTAATTGTATTTAAATTTTAAGTTAAACTAAAGCAATATACACCTTTTATATGTTATAGAAACCCCCTAATGTAATTGTATTTAGAATGTTAATTTAAACCAAAACAATATACACCATATCTATGTTATAGAAACCCCCTAATTTAATTGTATTTAAATTTTAAGTTAAACTAAAGCAATATACACCTTTTATATGTTATAGAAACCCCCTAATGTAATTGTATTTAGAATGTTAATTTAAACCAAAACAATATACACCATATCTATGTTATAGAAACCCCCTAATTTAATTGTATTTAAATTTTAAGTTAAACTAAAGCAATATACACCTTTTATATGTTATAGAAACCCCCTAATGTAATTGTATTTAGAATGTTAATTTAAACCAAAACAATATACACCATATCTATGTTATAGAAACCCCCTAATTTAATTGTATTTAAATTTTAAGTTAAACTAAAGCAATATACACCTTTTATATGTTATAGAAACCCCCTAATGTAATTGTATTTAGAATGTTAATTTAAACCAAAACAATATACACCATATCTATGTTATAGAAACCCCCTAATTTAATTGTATTTAAATTTTAAGTTAAACTAAAGCAATATACACCTTTTATATGTTATAGAAACCCCCTAATGTAATTGTATTTAGAATGTTAATTTAAACCAAAACAATATACACCATATCTATGTTATAGAAACCCCCTAATTTAATTGTATTTAAATTTTAAGTTAAACTAAAGCAATATACACCTTTTATATGTTATAGAAACCCCCTAATGTAATTGTATTTAGAATGTTAATTTAAACCAAAACAATATACACCATATCTATGTTATAGAAACCCCCTAATTTAATTGTATTTAAATTTTAAGTTAAACTAAAGCAATATACACCTTTTATATGTTATAGAAACCCCCTAATGTAATTGTATTTAGAATGTTAATTTAAACCAAAACAATATACACCATATCTATGTTATAGAAACCCCCTAATTTAATTGTATTTAAATTTTAGCTTAAACTAAAGCAATATACACCTTATCTATGTTATAGAAACCCCCTAATTTAATTGTATTTAGAATGTTAATTTAAACTAAAGCAATATACACATTTTATATATTATAGAAAACCCCCTAATTTAATTGTATTTAGAATGTTAATTTAAACTAAAGCAATATACACCTTTTCTATGCTATAGAAACCCCCAATTTAATCGTATTTAAATTTTAACTTAAAGTAAAACAATATACACTTTTTATATGTTATAGAAACCCCCCAATTTAAGTGTATTTATAATTTTAACTTAAAATAATATACACCTTTTCTGTGCTATTATAACCGCCGAATTTATGTGTATTTATAATTTTAATTTAAACTAAGGCAGTAAATACTTTTTCTACGCCAAAGATATGCTCCTATTTAAGTTTATTTAGAATTTTAATTTACACCAAAGCCATAATTACTTTGTCTATGCTATATAGGTATGCTTATTTAGAATTTAAATTAAAACTAAAGCAATAAATACCCTCGCTATAAAGGTGCTCCAATTCCGTGAGTAATTAAGCATTCACCACGTAATGTAATATCCGCCGGCGACTGTTTGCGATGCGTTTTTCGTTTGAAGAGAGATTGATTTGGACACCGAGGGATATCGAAAGCTCATTTCCTACTTCAGAGCAATAGTTCAGATGCATCAGTATGTCAAGTTATCATTTATTATCTTTTATTTACCACACATAACATATCAATTATATAAATTAAATTATTGAAATATAAATTATTGATTGCAATGTATCTTTAAAATTGATCCATTCCTGCTGGAAATTAGCACGTACAAACAATAATAGGAAACGCCATTTTTTGGAGTGAAATCAAATGCATTTGTTACGGCTAGAGACAATAAGTAGGTGTAAAATAATATGGTAAGTTAAGTACTAAGTAGCAGCCTATTAACATGCCACTGCTAGATGTAGGCCTCCTCGCTCGTAGGAGAAAGGATTTTAAGAGCATACACCCACCATGCTGCTCTACTGCAGGTTATCAGGCATAGTATTCTTATTCTAGAGGGCTAAACAACACAACTGGAGAGAGATCAGGCGCAGAATGCCAACTTTTCAAGTTCAGGCAAATGCTGAAAATTTCTTAACAGAAAACTCAAAATCAGGTTTTGAATTCGCTTAATCCGGGAATCCAGGGTCTGGTATCTGTAGCTGAATAAGCTGGCCAATAGATCAATGAGGCAGTCCTTAATCTAATACTTTCCTTTTTGAGTAAGAGACTGAAAAATTACTCAAACTTATTCGACATGTTAAGTTATCTTGCGACTCTCAGAAAGGAACAAGACAATAGTAAATTTAAAATTTATGTCACTAAGAAATAACCATTAAATTATAACAAATTATTAAGTTTTTTTTTCCGCTGGGGAATTCTTTTATGGACAGATCTCACAAACTCGCAAAAACCCAGCGGAACCCTCTTCATCCATGAATTAGGCACCGGGGGTTTCATTTTCGTAATAGTCCTTGGTGTCCCGGATGAATCCGACTGAGGATTCTCGAAGGCGGGAGGGTTTATGCAAACAGGCGCTGCCATGTATCCCGCTTTCTCCAGCGGTTTTTAATTATTAAGTTACGAATTGCCTTTTAACACGGATTGGAGCCTTTATACATCCAAGTGTCGCTTTTTTCCTGGTTTTAACTTTTGTAAATACATAAGCACTGCGTAATACACTAATTACCTATTTCTGTCTTTGTTAGTTTCATATCAAATAAAATAGGGTATAAACATGAAGAATTTCCTATAGCGTCACTAACTAACTGTTCTTTGTAGTCTGTCGCACACATATTTTCCCCTCAATACCGTTACCGTCGTGTAGAATTTTCCGCTAACTAACGAATTACCACAGTTCAACTTCGCAAAGGTCAATACCGACCGTCCCGTTAATTTAACTTCATAGGAAATTGGATTCAGTGCCAACGAGTCAAACAAATTGAAATATTAGGGTTACGCGAGAAGGCGAAGGAAACCCAAGACGGGGAATCCTTGAACTATTATTAATTTTAAGTAAGAAATGCTGGATATTTCTCCGACGTACCTGAAATTTACGAGCTCGTGACTCTCAAAATATATTTAAAGAAAAATATAATAGTAATTTTCGTAGTATACATCAAAAACTAGCATTTTATCTCAGTGTTACCCGCGTAATTCTCGACATTGAGTAAATATTTCGTCGTATTTACTTCAGCCTCGCTGGCGCAGGGGTGGTAGGGTGAATTCATTGGACTGGTTACCACCCTACCAGCAAAAAACCATGTGAAGTATATCCCCCCCTTACCAGATTAACGCACTTTCATCTTAGACTGTATTATTACTTACGGTCAGGTGAGATGACAGTCAAGCAACTGTCAGTAATAAAAAAATAAAATTAAAAAATCCGTTTTCAGAAAGACTACGTCGCGAAATAAATGTATATACCAAATTTCAAATAACACTGGTCTGCAATGAAATCCTCCTTTAAATAATTTTGCCATAAATATGACGATTCAAAGGTTCTGAATCTATCCTTGTTGGCCGAATTTTTTCCATCGTGTCTAGATTTTTATCTATAATCAGTGACGCGAAGTTGAAAGAAAGACTTTTCGTAGGTCCACAGATACGAGAGCTAATGAAAGATGAAGCTTTTGATTCGAAGTTGAGCAAAGCAGAAAAAAGAGCTTGGGTGGCTTTTGTGGAAGTTTGTCGTAATTTTCTTGGGAATACAAAAAGTGAGAACTACCGACAAATCATTCCAGAGCTTCTTTCTGCTTATAAAGCTTTAGAATGCAATATGTCATTCAATATTAATTTTTTGGACTTTAATTTAGATTTCTTTCCTGAAAATCTTGGAGCCACATCAGATGAGCATGGTGAAAGGTTTTATTAGGATATAATGCAGAATGAAAAACGCTACAATGGGCAATGGTCAGCAGCTATACTCGAATAGAAACAATGAAATGGAAAAAGACCACATAATAACAAATTTTCTCACCATATAATGCGATAGCTGACCGATATAATTTGTTCATTTTGTGACTATAATTTAGGATTTTTCAATGTAAAACTTAGACTGTAATATTCATTCATGTATATGTGTATGTCGTATTTCAAGTTAATTGTATGAGTAGATCTCGTAGTAACGTAAATTGTTTGTTCCTTAAAAACCGATCCATTGGGAATATGGAGAAAATTCTTAGTGGACGTGTACGTTGCAACAGGAGTAAATACGCCAAATTACAACTCAGTTCGACCTCAGTTTTTGAAGATATCTTGTTGATTAGCGAGTGGTATTTTGCTTATAATTTTTTTATAGTTATTATACAGACTACAATTATTATATATGTCGGAGAATAAGAGAGAAAAGGAGCATAAAGCATAGGCGCGTAGGGTTCTCCGACAACATCGTCATTAATGGCATCCATAATTCCATTTTCCATACTGTGGGCGTTGGTGGGTAACGTTGGTGTAATCAAACACTTTATTAATTAACTCAGATTATAATATTCAATAACTTAATGTTCCCGATATCAATTTACAGAAACTCATTAATAATAGGAATGCGACAGTTTCAATAGTCGACCGCTCTGGCGGAACGTCACCCGAGAACTACCGAGAGACGCGCGCCGGATTGTCACTATTGACTCTACCCCACGCCGGTAGATAGCTGGCGCCAGCGTTCCACAGACCATTACACTCCGACATATATATTAGTTTTCTCATTCAAAATTAGGCCAGAACCTCTACACTGAGGATTATGAGAACATATTGCAAAATTGTAAGGAAAAACATTGATATTGATATTTTTAATGATTTCAAGGTCAACCTATTCTTTTTAAGTAATTGATATGCCCTAATGTAATGTTTATGTTTAATTTAATTCTATAACTTTTAATTTCATTTTACGTTATTGTTGTCGTCGTCGTCGTCGCTTCAACCGATGGACCTCCACTGCCGAACATAGGTCTCACGTAATGACCTCCACAAGGCCTGATCTTGCGCGCCTGGATCCAGCGGCTACCGGCAACCCTCTTTATATCATCGGTCCACCTTGTGGGGGGCCTGCCTACACTGCGCCGTCCGGCGCGGGGTCGCCACTCCAGCACCTTCGGCCCCCAACATCCATCGCTCCTTCGGACTATGTGCCCCGCCTATTGCCACTTCAGGTTCGGGATTCGTAGGACTATGTCGGTGACTCTGGTTCTACTACGGATCTCTTCATTTCTGATTCGATTACGTAGAGAAACTCCGAGCCTAGCCCTCTCCATAGCACGCTGAGTGACTCTCATAACCGTAGGTCTTAACTGGCAACACTCACTGTTCGAAGACTTTGGTCTTCAGGCACTGAGGCATATCGGACGAAAATATCTAAGTCACAGCAACGCAACGCCAACGCCAACGCTACGCCATTTAATGTTTTACATTAAATGTTTCACATCAAAAATTGATCATATGAAATATAACAATAACAGCAAGTCCATTAGTTAAAACACGAGCCTAATTGATTTCATTTATTATTAAAGCTCAACCTCGAAGCGTCATTTATCTAAATGTTTTTATTTATATTTAAGCACAGAATAAACAGAAAGCACTCAGCTTTTAAGGCCGTATTGTATTTTCACGTTGTATTAACATTGTTACTGTTATTATATTGATTTATCATTGTCAGAATGTTTATATACTAATTATATTTTGGTGAGGATGATTTTTCTATACTAATAAATAATGGAGTGTATGTTTGTAATCTACTTAAAAGTACTTTATAATCTATTATCGGTCTCGGGACGCCCTACAAAAGTTATAACTTTTACTAATCTAAGTTCAACTATTTAATATTGATATATAATGTATATTTATGAATAAAATCTTTTATTGATTATAAAATAAATTTTATTCTTCCTCTGTTCGAAATATGGCTAGCGCTGTTAGCGCTGGGTTAGAGTGAGAAAGGAAGAGTTTGCCTTCCGCTGCAGTATGCGTGAGAGAAAGGGAAGCCAAACAGACTGACGATAGACAGAAGAATTAATCCTCGCGTGAGATATTATCACTTAAAAATTCATAAAAATTAATCTACTCATAGCCATTTCGGAGGAACGCGATAACAAACACCATGACATAATATTTATATATATTAGATCAGCGGTCGGGGAACCGTGGTATATGACCCCAAATAGGATAAAAAAAAATTTTGGGAGTAAAACTTAACTCTTGTGAGTAAAAAATATATATTTATAATTTACTATTTTATAAACCTGTTGGTATTTTCTTCCATTATTATTTTAATAATAATTTGTTACCGTAACCAAAATTGTCAACCCTCATTCCCCCAATTTGATTTGTTATACACAGTTGAGTAAACAAAATTCGCCCTACAGAATATAGAAGTAAATGATAAATTCTTGTTATTTTGTAATTCATATGATATTTTTCTTGAATTATTAGACGAAAAAACTAGTTTAAGTTTTATATTTAGGCCCCATAAATAATATTTTTTATTGAAATAATTTTTTTTCGGAAAAAATTTCCTTTTAAGACAAAACTGATAGCCCTGATATTTTTTAAAAATCTTATAGCTATAAAATATATATTATATAATTATAAAGCTTCATTCTTAAAAAAAAAACATTTTTATGGGGGCTATATATAAAGTTTAACTAGTTTTTTTTTCGTTTAATAATACAAGTAAAATATCACATGAATTATCAAATAACAATAAGTTATCATTGACTTATATTTTCTGTTAAGGCCTATTTTTTCCTCAACTGTATATTACATATATTACTATTTTTACTGTTATTTATTACTAGTTATTATATTAATAAATTGAATAAGTGATGTTTAAATTAAAATTTTAGTTATTGCTTTCTTTTAAAAATTATTATAGGGGTTATAATGTGAAAGATGCTTAAAAGAAGCGATTTCGTTTTTTTGTTGCTTTTCGCCATGGGGTAATATCAACTTACACAAAAATAGTTTTGGGGTAACAATTAAAAAAAGTTCGCCGACCGCAGTATTAGGTAAATAAAGCGGTCTTTTAACACACTTAAAAGATATAAAGAAATAAATCGTATAAAGAGTATTGCGTTTTGTAAATCACAGTAAAACTTTGCCGATTCGTCTACTGCAGAGTTTAAATCGGTTCAATTTTAGCTGCGAACTTAACTTTGCATGTTAACGAAGTTTTATAATGAATGAAGTTAAATACCAATTTGCGTCATTATTAATCATCCCCCCCAATATTTATGCTGTGTTTTTCAAATTGGGGTAATAGGACTTTACTGTTTGTATATAACAAAATTTTTGTATAAGAAATTTACTCTTACTAATATAAACTTGTGCGTCTCAGAACTCCCGACAGACGTAATAACTTGAACAAGTCTAAGTTGAACTATTTAACAATGATTTTTGAATTGAAAAAAGCTTAGGTTGTAAGGAAAGGTTATTTATAATAGAATCTTTTATTGATTACGTCTATTGTACTGTCAATGGTATATGTCTATCGCACATTAAACACTGATTGGGGAGAGGGGAAGTTCCGCTAAGAAAAAAAACAATACCAATATAGAACAGGTTATTATCTAGAGGTAACATGTCAATAAAAAGATTCTGAAATCTGCTGTGTCCTTAACTACAATATATAACGAAATTGAAATATGCATTTAAATCCGGACCATACAAAGGATAGACACGAGCCGATAGAGTGATGCTTCACGACAGTTCGCATTACATTTGATATTTGCGTGCAATTGTGTGGAACTTATCCTAATGGCTTCAGCTTTTTTGATAGAACACACAATGATATATTAATATTAAACCTTATTCCCATAAAATAAAGTCTGTATCATCATGACACAGACTTTTTCTTCCCACAAACGAATGCCAATCATAATTTGAGATACGTTATGTAAATTGAAATTTGTTATGTAATGCCCCATTTCATCGTGCACTCTTGTCACAAGCACATCTAAGCCCTTTTAACAGTATGTCTCATCATTATATATAAAACAAAAGTATTTTTTTACTATATGCGTTATAGATTTTGAATACATTAGAAAGGCAATAATTCAACGATGGTTTTAGACCACTAAACACATTTAATGCGATACCTTTGAAGCTTCAAATGTGGCAAAATAACTTCTTTCGCAATGTAAACGGTCACCGAATACTGATTTCTCCATCTTTGTACATTAAATTCTTTTGTGCGTGTGTATCACGAACTTCTTATGAAGGGCTGGACCGATTTTGTTGACACTTTTGCGTGTTTTCAGGTGGATTGGAGAATAGTTAAGATTGTAAATTCGATAAAAATACCAAATTTGCCTATATCGCCACATGTAAGTCAAATCGCTGTAAACAGCTAGCATTCATTATTGATACAAATGTTCTATATTAAATCTAAATTATTAATAATTATAATTATAATAAAATGTTAAATATTAGCTGATTTTCGCGGTATCATCCGATTTCATCCTTATCATGTAAATATTGTGGACGTTGTGGTATAAAAGAAGATGTAATGACTAAAGTTGAAAAGGTATGCTTAGATGGTTTGGGCACGTAGAGAGTATGAATGGAAGGAGACTGACTAAAAGGATTTGTGACTCCAGAGTGAATGGGAAAGTTGGAAGTGGAAGACAAAGGCGAAAATTCCTGGACCAAATCCAGGACATTTAAAAAAAAGCCAGGCCAAAATTACTCTAAACCGACGAACTTGTATGAAAGGTTTTATGAGAATGAAAGAAGCGAAGGAGATATGCAAAGATCGTGGCAAGTGTAAGGACGTTATGGGCATGAGGCGTGATGCTATGTAAGGATATAAATATGAGGTATATCGTAACCTATCGGATTGTCCCACTAAACCATTCTTGAATCTATCTAAAGACACAAAAGAATCACGTACACACGTACAGAACAATTATATATATGAAGATAAACGAATGCATCAGAATTAGAAAGCTATTCCAAACAAAATTACTCAAGTATTTGGAAGGAATGGTGTTATTTTCTAAGTCGAGGTTGAAGTAACAAAGAATATTTTTAGAACATATCTGCATCATGCTGTTCCAGGATGGGTAGGCAGGCTACACATTCCAGAATTACTACAAGGATATGCTAGTTTTGTAGTTGTCCTTCATCGAAAAGTACAATGATGAATTTCAAACAATAATTACATTACCTTACAGCCCAGGCTTCTAACCCGTGGTTCCTAACAACAATCCACGTCTATCCATTGCGCCATTACGGCTCCAGTCACCGTGCACAGGATATTAAATTCGAGTAAAAGCAAAGATAAGAAAGTGAACATGTTAAACGTCTCAAAACTAGTAAGATCGGATGGATGTTATTTATGAAGGCGACGTAAATGGTCCGTAAAGGCACCGCTTACGGAAATAGCTTTCCCTTCGTTTTCCATATTCTTAAAGTGATTTGTCATATTACTAAAAAAAATGTATAAAATATCTCGACGAAATCATTTCATATTATATTTTAGTGTTCTAATGTCATTTAAATGTCGTTTTCAAATATATATTTCATTTTCTACTATGTACTATTTCTTTTAAAAAAAAGTGTGAAAAAGCAAATATAAATCATAATTGTCCATTTATCAAATTTTCAAACTATAAGTTTAGATATTTAAGCATGTAGTGGATGACGCTTGATGTTAATAGAATTTTTTTGGATATTAATTAATTAAATTTATTTACCACATAAATTATAGACCGCCATCTATGGAAAGCTTAATTAAAGCCTTAATGATTTCGTTATACGTAATGAGTTTAAATGTTTTTATTACTTGTCATAACTATATTTTTTGAAGTAGGTAAACGTTACTACTATACTTTGACTTCAAACGATTGTAAGTCATTACTTTATACAGCTAAGGGGTCAAAGCGCGATTCTGGTAAGAGGTAATCATATACCGTTTTGATGGTTTTTCTATAGAATGGTAATGGAGCACAAATTTTACTTGAAGGCCTCTCTTTGTTGTTAGGTGGGGAATAAGTATCATCTAAGTTTAAAACAAAATAAATAGAAAATACAATTTTTCATATTTGCGATGCCAATAATTGAAACCAGGATCATATGAAATTGCAATGCTGGCTTGTGTTTTATAAAGTAATTAGACAGTTTTATTCCAAATTCACTAATAGCTGAGAATACAAAACAATGACACATCAAAACTTAATGTTTTTAAGGCCCTTGAAGATTAAATGTACAAAGTAAAACTATGCAAGCATATTCAGAAATGATTATTACAGCTGACAGCTTACATATAATATGAGATTTCAATGCAAGATGTACCATTAAATCTTTATAAACATTCGCCGAGCAATATCAAGAGACTCAGTTAGGTATGTTAACCACTACAATCAGCTCGATAGAGAAGCTTTTAGTACGGAGAGGTCCATTATATGGTAAAGACAATATAATCACAGTTGCAATTTTCTTTCGTGTATACGCACTGGTTGGACTATTATCGACTAAAAAACCCACGTCGTGTAAAGAGGGCAACAAGGAAATTCTAATGAACAAATCCGATTCTTTACTAAAGGTATCCACGACGAAAGACTATATAGACTTTACAATCATGTTTTAAAATTAAAAGCTATTTCAGTAACACGTAATATAAAGGAAACCTCTAGTGATCTCACTAAAGGATAAGGATATTCTCTCGACGGGTGACATTCCTCTACCGGAGAGCGAAAACACATTTTCCAGGAATATGTTTTATGCTGAGTGTTCAACAACATTATTAGTTATTTAAGAAACAACTGAAGATTTAAAAAAAGTGTTGGAATTTTCACATTTTTTTTCGTGTGAGTTAATGTTATCATAAGGTTCAGTGGGCTATTTTGACACATCAAAAACTGTGCTAACAGACTACGAGGAAGCACTATGCAGCCTCTACGGATATTATTTACAATTGAGAGCTATAACACTTAATATTTAACCAACCTTTTGGTACCATTGTCGGTAATTCCCCCGGTAAATGTTTCCGTATCCGTTACGCAAAGAGCAAACTTAAAGGAACACACTCATATGAGAGAGGGTTTTTANGCTAGCATAGTACACAAGTGCACTCTCTATTCCTTCACTCTCATAGTCCGATGTGACGGTAATCCGACACAACCGGAGAGAGATCGGGCGCAGGACCGACGGCTTAACGTGCTCTCCGAGGCACGGAGGTAGATCACACAGCCAACTTCCCAACTTCGGGCAAATATTGAGCAAATCTTAATAGAAAACTCAGTATTGATTTCGAATTGGGCCGACCCGGAACCTTATGCCTGTAGTCGAATATGCTGACCACTATTCCAATCAGGCAGTCAGTGGCTAAATATATAAAAGTTTTTTTGAGGTGAAATTTCTAATGACACGATAGGGAAAAGTTTATTACAATTATTTATTGATAAATCCACGCAATTCATCACTAGGCCTTCATGGCTTAACAAGTAAGTGTTTGTTTGTAATCCCACTTTGTACGTGATGATAGAGTCTAAGATAATAAATATTTATATCGCCTCGCATTCGCATGCTTACTGTGCTCTGTGATTAAGCCGTTAAGTGTATGAACATCGAGTTTAATGAATTGGAGAGAGTTTTAACGAATGAGTTAAATTCCCTCGAGAAAGCGATACCGGTACTTACTCCTTAGTTGCCGAGTATGATTGTATAGGTTTTTCTATATATCACAGATGTTACTCAGTTAAGTAATCGAGCTGTCGGAATTGCGTCAGGGTAAAATATGGCAGATATATGAAGCTAAGCCGGGAATTGTTTCCTTTTGCCGAACAAAATTAACTGAGGTGGCTCGCACCCGTCTTATTTAGTCCGGAATTTCTTTTTCCTGCTGGAACTTCAGGACATAAAAACTTATGCTCTTTAACATAAGCTAGGTGCGAAAATCGGCCTGAAAGGTTTTTTACACAGCTATAAATACAGTTAAATGTTAATATATATTCAGTAAAAAAAGCAGACACGCAAATTTTCTTTACTTTAAGGACATAACACATTTTTTTACATGTTATGTCAACATTTATATAGGTATGTGATTGAAGATTCCCGATGTTATCCTAGGCGAAATCCTGGATCCACCGGATTATTTTTAATTACCACAAAATGTATAACTTCTTATATATAATAAGCTTTCTTCTTCTTTCTAACTAGCTTACTACATTATAATGCAATTTTATAGAGTTTCTAGCTGTGCCACTTCATCTGCGTGGAATACTGTTTTGGGTAATAGTTTTAATAATTTAGGCTAATTATTTTACAAACAAGATGCCTACGTATAAATACTTCAATGACATATTTGCTGTGTTTGATAAGCAGAGTTATTTTCTCATTTATAATATGAGTAAGAAGGTAAAAATTTTCAATGTCATATTTATTTGTATCGAATCAACAGCCTAAGAAATAAACTTCAAGCTAACTCTAGAAATGACGATACTCCATCCGTTACAACCTATTTTTTGACTGACTGTCATAACCTTAACATTTCCATCATACTAAGATAGTAACTTCGACGTATATCTTACAAAAGGAACACTGTACGAAGTTAGACGGCGTAGTAGTTTTATTCCCCAACTTACAATACCATATTTTATAGTAAATCTCCATTCTTTACGCCGGATCACATCCTTGGCATTATAACTTTAGCTCCAAGTGGTTTGTCCACGTCGTACATTGCAGTAAACTCACTTATGGTACTTCTGTATCTAGTTTTAGAGCCGGGACGCGCATTTGTTTCAATAAAAAGGTATAAAGCACGCCACAGTTGGTCGCTTGTGAGATTTCTCTTCATGATAAACTCTTACTTTGCGATTTCTTGAAGAAACGTTAGTTATATATCCGTTAGTTTTTCTCGGAATAAAAAGAACGAGAGATGTAATTCAATAAAAGTGTACTTTTTTACAAATTCATAAGTGTTGATACCCTAGTAACTTGGCAAGTGATAATTTACCTGTTACAGGTAAAACGTAAATGTAAGTAGCAGCCCATTGACGTCTCACTGCTGGTCACAGGTTTCCACAGTCATAGGAGGGTTGTTAGAGCATAGACCGAATTTGCTGCTCCATTGCGAGTTGATAGGCATAGTACAAAAGTGCACAATATATTCTTTCACTTTCATAATCCGATTTTATACGAATCCGACACCACTGAAGAAGAATCAGGCGCAGGACCGATGGCTTAACGTGATCTCCGAAGCACGGGGGTGGATCATACCACCAACTTCCCAACTTCGCGCAAATATTGAGAAAATATTAATAGAAAACTCAACTCAACCGCTAGAACACAGAGGCAATGTGTTGTCTTATTAATGGTAGTAACGACTGAAGCCTTATATCCAAGCCAACCTAAACAATTACCTAAATTTGCCTTGTCTGGAATCGAATCCGGCTGCTAACTAAGCAAGTAATCGCAACATAACACCAGCGAAGCATTTTAATATTATTAACGTTTTATTAAAGTAATTTCAATTGATAATTCTTTTAATAGTATTTTCTCAATTAGGTGGTGCAATTATAAAAAGCGTCTCTAACATTTTTACCGTAACTCGAATAAAATGCAAAGACTATTTAAGCCCTCTTTCTTTGGCGATGTCTAAAGCCAGCTTTATTTCATTATGGCGACAAAAGAGTGCCTCGCAAGAAAGTGTAGCCCATGAATGTTCAGTAATTCCCGCTTTAAATTTAAGCTTAGTTAACGTTGAACTATTTACAGGGGTACTTACGGTTAAGAATGTTTTCTCTGTATAAAACCTCGTCGAGTAAATGAATACCACTATTAAAAATGTATTCACGTTAAATTCTTTAAAATTTTTCATCACGAGCGTAAATTTCAAACAAGTAATATAAAGGAATTTCATTTAATTCCAATTGCTTCTAGTTTGAGCTTACAAAACTAATTTCATAAATAGAAACTTTTAAATCTACGTTAGTTTTCAATAGATAGTGCTATACAATTTTTTTCGCAAAATTAATATAAATGAAATAATATTTGACAAACTGCCTCATTGGTTTAGTGGTTAGCATGTTCGACTACAGACATGACACCGGGTTTGAGTCATGGATCGGGCCACTTCAAAAATCAATATTGTGATTTCTATTAAGATTTTCTCAATATTTACCCGAAGTTGGGAAGTTGTTCCACCCCCGTGCCTCGGAGAGCACGTTAAGCCGTCGATCCCAAGTCTCCGTTCCCACAGACTGGGTTGGACAGAAGAGAAAATTTTTAACGCGTTTAAAATTGAGTGTTGGATGGTTGAAATAAGGTTTATTTTTATATTTCACTTCTTTTGTTCAGGCATTCTCAATAACAAAATAGGTGAAATGTAAAAATAAACCTTATTTCAACTATTCAACGCTCAATTTCAATCGCGATAAAAAAGTGCTCTTCTGTCCGAGCCGGTATATGTGAACGGACCCTAAGCCTGATATCTCGCCGGTCGTGTCGGATTCCCGTCACATCGGCCTATGAGAGTGAAGGAATGGAGAGTACACTTGTATACTATGCCTTCCAACCCATAGTGGAGTAGCGTGGTGGGTCTATACTCTAAAAACCTTCTCTCATATGAGTGAGGAGGCCTGTGCTCTGCAGTGGTACGTTAATGGGCTGCTACTTACTTACTTTTAAAATTTGATGAATGAATTTTAAAACACTAATTTTTAGAATTACGTACAATTATAGAGGACAGTGTTTTACTTCTTTCAACCGAAGAAAGAGTGTCTTCTAAATAAATCCAAAATTTTAATTACTTCCTTTCTTAGATACACACATTCATAATCAAATCAATATACGGATTTGATTTAACAATGAATATATATCTAACAAATACTTTTTTAAATTCGTAACATGATTTACGGTGAATGTCCGACATTACTAAAATTACCGACAATATTAAAAACTAATCTATAGGTATTGAAAAATTCTTGATTTCAAGGAGGTAATGTAAGGATTTTTGAAATCGCTTCAGTAATTTTTAGCTTGATTAAGATAAAAACAGTATAGGTATATCGGTGGGTATCATTGGTATCCTTGGAATATGAGTTAACTCACCAGTCGCAGGCCCAGTTGTAAGGGTCGCTACAATTTTCTTTAGATTGACATTTTAAAATTCGTTACATCATTTGAATGGAATGTCCGATTTTAATAATTTAAAAAATGTTTTACAAGCATTGAAACGATCTTTAAATTAATAGAATAAAGATTAATACAGATGTGATTAATATGGTTTGATTATTGTCGGCACTTTTACTGACATTTAAAATGTAAAAATAGTTATAGTGGCATAACTACAGTAGTTGTACATAAGGCATAGCGATTTTTTTTGTAGATATTAATATGTTCTATAATTTTGTAGAACATTTTTTTGTTTTATCATTAATAGTTTCCTCAGTTGACGCGATGATAGATTTTGTGACCAATTTTTTCCAAACCTTGGGTTACATTAATGCATTTTTATTAAGTACCACAATTTTTTTGAGAAAGTAATATAGCTTATGTCGCTCACTAAAAATACAGCTTTCTAATGGTGAAAAAATTGTTGAAATCGGTTCAACAGTTTTTGTGTGATAACTTTATAAACATTCATACTTACATATACACTTGTGACAAGCATATACTAAGAAATTAAACAATGCTCGACATGGTTTCGATAATCAAATGAATAACTATTAACAATATCTTTTTATAGAGTTTGCAAAGGAGAAGATAGTCGTGTCGAGATGCCATTATATTTAGAAAAATAATGAGTTTATTTACATTTAGTATAACTCTAGAAAGATTTTCTCTAATTAAATCGTATTTGTCAAAGATTACACCAAAATTGTAATGCGCTTCCAAAGTTCGAGTGCTTCAATATCGAACTTGTACCACACCCAACTGATACTCAAAAGCACTTGAAATAAGAAGTGTTTCCAACAGGAATCGAAACTGGGAAGTCACGTACCGAATTGCCTAACGACCACTCGAAGCCAGAGCTCTCTTAAATTAGCATCTAAATGTAGCCTCATTGCAGGTAGTTGAGATTTTGGTAAAAGAATTTCAGAATATAATTTACCCGTAATAGAGAATTGTTGTTTTTATTGCTGGGTGGTTAGCGCTTGACTGTAATCTTGATGGTAAGTGATATTACACTCTAAAATGGAGGTACTCTTACCTGGTAAGGGATAGTTTCCCTCTTATGTTTTCTACACAGCTTCGTATCAGAATGCAATTTTATAGTTTTGCTGGTGGGTGGTAACTAACAACACCTGAAACTTCCTACTAGTCTCGAGTCAAAGAAATTAGAAAATACAATTTCATAAATTTGCCCCGAATTGGAGATTTCTAAAATTAACCGTCCGATTGACTTGAAATTTAGCAAATACACTGTTTTTTTATGTTTTTCTTCCTCTGTTCTCTTTTTTAAATTTAGTTACAGAATGCCACTTGTACAAGTCTAAAACTTTAGATTTCCGAGACTTATTTATTTATTTATACACTTTATTGCACATCTACAATAATAATATAAAATGAAATAAACTTAAATATAAGAAAAATAAAAGCACAACAGGCGGAGAAAACAACTTAGAGGGAAAAAGAATGATATGTTAGGAATTAACTAAATTTAATTGTTATTAAAATATTAAAAGTCGAAAATTAATATAAAAATTTATTGACATCTCAAATGACGAATTGTAAATAAAAATGCCACGTGTTTTAAGGCAACATTAGAAATTACATTTTGTTTTTGAATTTAGGAAAGAGAATTTATGAAATATTTATTTTTATATGTTATGAAAAATAGTATATTAAATGATTAAATGACGAGATAGACATTAAAACTACCTTACCTTCAAACGAATTAGCATAAAAAACGCTGCACATCTTCGTAACGCTAATCACGCGTTTCATCCGTAAACAAATCACCCTTAAAAAAATATGAAACTGTTACCAAAAATCACGATTACTAAAGAAACCGAAATGTTAATTGTATAATTGTGTTATATAATAAATTTCATTGTAATTCCACGAAAGAGGGAACTTGTCAGGTGTCACCGTTATTAAACCAAAATAACAACCAGTTACTAAATAAAATAAATACGCCCATATAAAAGCATTAAGGCATCGATTAAAAAGTAATATAAGCACGAAATCTCATAAATGGTGACTTTTAAAGCATAAATAAAGCATTACCAGAACAAAGGCGGCCACTGGCCAGCGGCGATATCTTCCCCATAACATTTGAGCCGATTATAATAATCCAATTGATATATTATACTTTCACATATAAAATATTTTAAGCCACGTAAGCTTTATATTAAAGACTAATAATTTCCTAGATTTGTATAAGCTATGATGGATAAACATATTAATGTGTCTATATATAATAACATGACTTTAGATGCATCTGACTTATATGAAATTTCATTTAGGATACCTAGGCCTTGTAGTCGTGTTAACAACTTTTTACCATTTAAACCTCATGTATTCAAAACTAACCTTGGCTGCTCAGCACCAGTAAATAGAATACTTATGCTATATAATAAAATATGTAAATCAATTGATATAGATATAAGTTGTGATAGTCTTGCATTCTTTAAAAGGAAAATTGTAAATCACTGTCTTGCCTGTCCTGATGTAGATCTCATTGCCTAGTATTAAATAACTTTTAAGTAATTGTAAACATTATTACTATTTCTTTTTTTTGTTTACTTTCTTTTCTTTCTTCATTGCTTGTTTTTATTCTTCTTAGCCAGTATATATTTTACGCATGCTGTAGGAACCAGTAAGTGGGTTTGCAGTAATTACTTTTTGTTATTTATTAATCCTTTATATTTTGCATATTTTTACTGTAACCTGTTGGTCTCCTATTTAAATAAATAAAAATAGTAATGAAGAGATCCGTAGTAGAACCAAAGTCACCGACATAGTTCTACGAATTGCGAACCTGAAGTGGCGGAATCACTTTTTCGCTGTGTTTAGTAATTTTGGAAATGAAAATTTAATGACAGAAATCTAATTCCAATTGGAATGATTTTCTTCATTTTATTATTCACTAAATATGTTTCTGCCAGCTAGTCTAGACTGTGCTTGTGACCAAACTTTAGTTTTTATATAATACCTAATATCGTTATCTATTCGTTTTATTCATGTCAGCTGTGTTTAGGGCTGGCACGAACATTTGCCATGAAAACCTTTAGGCTTTATAACTCCTTCAGGAATCAAGCTATAGGTCTCGTAGTATTTTTCCCTGGCTAAGCACAACGCCCTCTATCGCTGACATTCGGGAGTGACCTAGGTATTTTTTTTTATTTATTTATTTTACCAAAACAACAATACATTTTGATACACTAATTCATTCTGCCAAACCGCAGCAACGGTTTATCGGCAGACACGCTGTCTATATTAATTATACTATGATACTACTTATACATAAACCTTACAAATTAAAAATGAAAAGCATAACAAAAAGATAATGATAAGTAAGAGATAAAACAGAAATATTGACGTATGACTCCATGAGGGTATTACAATAATTTTATTCATAAGACGTTCGAGTAGCTTCAATTTAATGCCGCGTTACATTGTAAATGAATACATGTTCGTTTTAGCCGGAAGACCACATTGACTTTCGTATATATTGTGTATATACACCTCTTGAGTCTAATCAGTTAGTGTGTTGCATTTATTAGATAGGAGAAACTGTATTATTTTATTTATAACCGTTTTCCTTGAATATTTTGTGTCCTTTAAATTTTGTGGCAACGAATTAAAATATTTTGGAATAATCCATTCTTTTGTTCTTTTACCGTAGAAATTTGATACTTTAGGTACTTTATACATGCGATGGAAGTTTTGCCGTGTCATATATTTGTGATTTACTAATTCTTTGTATTCATTATTCCAAAACTCGGAAATTACTACCATCAAGAAACATTTCTTTTCTACTGGCAACAATTTACAATTTTCAAACAATGTATTGTCGTCGTTGTCGTGGAATGTGATATTATTCTTCTTCCCTTTTAATATTTTTAAAAACCTCAACTGTAGATATTTTATTTTATTTAGATCCGTTTTAAATGATAAGCCATAACATTCAAGGCCATAGGAGACAATAGATTCTACTAGACTGTAATACAGCATGTATAAAATATTTTTTGGAGTATAGTAGGTTAGTCTTTTAAAGATACTTAACACAGCTCTTAACTTGTCACAAACATTATGAATGTGGCTTTTCCAATTAAAAGTATTATCTATTGTCATGCCGAGATACTTAAATTTTATTACATTTTCAATATTTAAGCATTTGCATTTTATACATCCATGCAAGCACTCGTACGAATGGCCTGTTATTCGAATATTTTTACTGTAATTTTTATAACTTGAACTTATACATAATAGTTTAGTTTTGTCAGTATTTAATATAATGCCGTTATCATGAGCCCATTTTGTGAGGTTATTAAAATCTGTTTGCAAATTATTCTGTATAATCTCTTCATTTTTTTCAGCATACATAATGCAGGTATCGTCAGCGTACATATATTTTTTACATTTTCTAATTACTGCCGGCATGCTATTTACGTGAATAATATAACATAACGGACCAGTAACAGATCCTTGTATCCTCCAGTATGTGAATAACGTTGTATATTCGTTGAAAAGTAAAATCTGTATATCGATTAGATTATGAATGTAAATGTGGATCTAATAATCTGAAAAGAAGTAATTAAAAACTAAGTGAAATAAAACTTTTATGTTAACGAAAATAAATCAATAGCCCGATTTAGTAGACTTTCCACTGCCACGAGATCGGTATCTACGTATTGTGACCCTATTTTGGAATTATTTTGTATGGCCTGTAATTTAATGTTAGTGTCGATGAATTTAGTTGTTAGTGAATATTATATTGTACAGTTTAGTTTTTATTGTTTGTGACCATGTAGAATTTATGGTTTTTTGACAATAGCGGACGGAAAAAAAAACCAGCGTTGATGAGCCGCCATGTTTCGTGTTTTGCGATGTAACCCGAAAGATATAAATTATGTATTGTTTAAGTAATAGTTACAGTAAAATTAAACTAAACTAAGATGTAACAAATTAGTCTTTTAGTATGTATTAGGTTAATAAGTATGATGTACTGTCTTTCGACATATGTCTTCTTTGCATTTGTCGCTGAATACAAGCAGTGCAAAAAGCAAAATCGGATTTCTGTGATTAGAAATCGGTTAAGAGAAAGATAATTTAAATAAGAATAAATGCAAACTAACAGTCTATCCGCCGTCTAACAGGCCGTTCATTGCCGAAGGTCGTCTGGATTTTCCCGGACAGTTGGGAGCTTCCAGATGCGATGAAACATACACTAGCAGGTCTGAAACTGCCAACTATTGCCTGCTAGTATGTAGTGGAAGTCTCAATATTTCCGGTAGGCAACAATAGCCTTAATTAGTAGGAGACATAGCTCGGGAAGTCGTCCTATAAGACCTCATGCTAAGGCGGATTGGTATTAAGACCCTTGACAGACATACAACATGCAATGATATATTAGCATAAAACCCTCTTTTCACGTAACTCATTGTATTTTAGATATGCTTTGATCATTTTAGAGAAATGACCTTTACGCCCCTTGTTTGGTTACAGGACGCCATTGTACCGTGATAAAGTAGATAGAATTAGGTAATGGGCAAAATATTTTTGCATTACCTTATGATCTCTTAAATCGAAACGAATATTGTTATAAAATTTTATTTAATTTGAAATTTTTTTGCAGTTACTGGTTCCCTGCGGCGCTTACGTAATTTGCTTCCTACCAAAGTTGTTCAAGTACAGACGCTCCTCTTACCAGCTGATATTTGTGTTCTTGATATCACAGAGTAGCAATTAAATAACCTTGAGAGACTCCGAAATTTATATATAAGATTCATATTTGGTCTTCGCAAATATGATCATATTACCGACTTCAGCAAAAATCTCAAGTGACTCCTAATTCACCTTAGCCGGAATACTCATCTTTTTTCTCTTCTCCACTCTAATCATCATTTAAGAATACTTGTGGTACTACTTTATAATGAGTGTTAATTTTGTAAGATAATTTAATTAGATGAAAAGTACACCTCTATCCGCATTTTTACCCACATATCCCTTCAGGCAATTTTGGTTGTCTGGAAAAGATCGCTATTCTAGCGATAAGGCCGTCCATTGTGCCCCTTAACGTGTCTTTTATGATCTAGGTTTTAAGTATTGGGTGTACAATAAAGAGTGATGTATTGTATAACAATCATATATTTGTATACTAGAAATGACAATATATTGGAAAGTAGTCTAAATGTCTGCGTTACTTGGATAACTATTTTTAATCTTACTTTTAAAAAAGTAAAATGAATGAAACTTAGAGTGTACCGATTACAGTTGTTACCAATGGCAAGTTTATTAATATATTTTATAATTTAAAATATGTAAAGATAGAGTAACTGGTGAGAATCCAAGAGGAGTTATTAAAATATTTTTATTAATTTAGAATCGAATGTGGCACTTGTGGTAGCTAAGTGCTCTAACCATCACATCAACGGTGCTGAAATACAGGTACCCCTTTTATATTGTTAGACTATAAATTATTGGGTAGCAACGCTGATAAGTCTAAGGTGTTATAAATTATTAGGAAATATATTGGCAACACTGAAAATCACTAAAGTATTTTAGAACAACTGAGTGAATAACATAGTCTGCCTGTGGTGTGTGGCTGTATTTCGAGAAATAGGGCTAAATGGTGCAAATTTAAATAGACAAGTTATAGATAATATGGATGATGATGATGAAAGGTTCTTTGTCCAATTACTGTAAAGTAGTTGACACCATTACAATGTAACTAATTAATGTCCGTTGTGATTGAATGACGCCTCACACATTTCGTCAAATATATCAGGAACCTACAAGGACACATTATCCACATAAAGATAGAGTTTAATCGAATAAATTGGTTTGCAATGCATAGTAGTTAAATGTACAATGAATTGAGGTTTCATTTTTATTTGTATACAATACGAACGGCGGTATTTGGGTTAACCATTACGAATTAGTCCTCGATGGATTGTGCCAAAAATTTTAATATCGAATCCACACAAACGACAATATTTTATTTCGTAAGTAAACATGTTCAAAGCCGTGACAGGCCGCGAGCGAAAATAAATATGTGATAAAGTGCCCGACCCAATTTTTCATTGTAACCCGTTACACAACGGTGTGACAGGGGGCGGTCGAATCCCTTGGATGGTGAGCGTTAATTAAGATAACTCGGACGGGGAACTAAATTTGTTTTAACAAATTGCTTCAACGGCCTTGAGAGATAAATCTGAAATGTGCTAATGATTTTCGGAACCGAATCTTTTAGCGAGGAATTTCTCTCTTTCTAACTGTAATGAACTGCCTACAGAATTGCCTGGGTAAATAAAAGTTTTAAAGTAAACCTGACATCCATTTAATTTGTTTCTCATGTACCTACGTCTTCTTTACCTTAATTTCGACCTTGTTACTAGACCATTAAAGTTCTGAATAAATGTAAAAGATGTAACCTGGATAATCTTAAAGGGTGAAGTCCTATTTTTATAATTATGGCACACCGCCGCCCATGGACACCTGCAGCACCATAGACACCACTGATGTGTTACCACTGATAAGTGGGAGATGATTCGCCTCTTAAATACATTTTCATCAGAGCTTTGCGGAAACACCGTTGGCAGGAGTTCATTCCTCATTTTACACGTCCGTGGCAAAAAAGATCGACGGTATCTAATTGTGGTTGAAGGCCCTGCATCCAGGTTATGTGGATGAAATTTATCTGTCCGTCGAGTTGTTCGATCGCAAAACCGTGACAGTGGTACTCATTTTAGTACTAGCGCATTCACGTCCCACTGTTGGGCATAGAGCCCTACCATTCTTCGAAGAGAGGGTTTTTTGAACATACACTAATTACATTGCTCCACCCTACATATAATGAAGAATTACTAGAAGGGATTCGAAGCGATAACTTCTCTGAGTAAGAATAAAGGTCCTCATAGTATCTTCATATCCTCAAATACTTTTTTTAATGATTACTATTCTTATGAAAAGACATGAAAGTCTAGTAATGAAGTATTATTACTACTGCTTGACATGGTACGATAGTTCTGTCTCAACTCGGGCAATCAGGAATATAAGCACCTCTTTCTTTTTAAGACATAACGTGTTTTATCTATTTCGCTTCTCGGTAACTCTCGTAACAAAATATGCGTTGAGATAACACCAGACAATAGAAAAATAAAAAATAAATCAGCTACAAAGTGGCAGTTACTAACGGTACGTGTGTCGCCTCGAAGGTCATTAAGTTTTTTTGTGGTATTTTATAAACTGTGAGTTTCTATTATAGCTCATTTGTATTTTTTATTAGATAAGTGATATGAATAACTATGAAAACCCTTTAAGTAAGTTTTAATTTTTAAGATATGAGCCTATAAATATTACTGACTTTTTTCACTATCTCAAAGTTTAGCGCAACATGACGCTACACCAGAGTCTTAATATAATAAGCAAAAGATAACATTGTATACTTTAACTATAAGCAAACATAAAAATCATAACATTTGGTAGTTTTTCATGAATATTTAAGTCCCAATAGTCGCTGTAGCGTTTATCGACCCGCGGGGCAGATGATGGTTATCTCCGTTAAAATTTACGGGCAAATTACGATAGCCAATAAAAAACGCGGCCGGACAATCTACGAGTAATCAAATTCAAACGTGCGTCAAGATTTTTGTAGGACTGTGACATACGTTGCCCACTAATTCATGGTAGAGTTGTGTATTGGTTTAATTTTAACAGCGAGTGAGGAGACTTAAGCTCAGCAGTGGGATGTTGCTAACCTTCTACTTACTACTATACAGATCAATCGCTGGTAAGGCTGTCAAACCTCTCAAAGCAAGAATCAATGGTTCTTTAATGACGGAGGTAAAATACGGACACCCGACTGAGTGTTGTTGTGGACTCTTCTCAGATTTGAGTGCAAAATAACCTCCGTTACTTTAAATTTGTAATTTTATAATATTCATCAGACAAACATTACATGTAGAAAAAAACTATATTTGACAAGTCAAGGCAGTGAAATCGTATTTTAATAAAGATTTTATTAAATATAATTTAATGAAAATACCGTTGCAATCACAGACGAAACTGAATTTGCTATTCCACTGGTCACAGTAGATAATATTGAAATACGGTGAAATTTATTGTATGTTACGATATTTAATTAAGCATTTTCACGGTTGAATGATAGTCAAAGGTTGATAATGTTAGATTGATTAATAAACCATTGGTCTGTTATGTTTATTATATGAAATAATGTATTGAACTCACTAATTCTCTCTATAAATAACAAATTGGTAATCCATGAACAAGTAGCAATGAAATCAGTTGTTTAGATTTGCGTAGGTAACTTATATCTTTGTTTATGAATATAAGCTTAATCTTTAAGATATTTTTAATAACAAATCGACGGGAAATAATAGAGGTTGATGATCATTTATATACGTTAAAATACGCATCAACTATACTATATCACGCTGTTTTTCTTATTAACGAAATAGGCACTCCTCTTGCTAAGACAGCTTAATTACAAACATCTGTCACATCAACAAAAATCTCAGATACAATCTAATTATCCAACCCCTTTTTTCGGCAATGAAATTTGTTCTCTGACCAAGTATATACATATATATAGTAAACTTTATCGACAGCTAATTTCATAGAGCAACCATCTAATAACTAAATTACTAAACAGTATCATTTATCTTTATACTATAGATAGTTATGGTATTATAGCGAGAGCAATAGAAGCGCGCAATCACTCGATAATTAATTAATGAATAATTATCGAGAATGCGGGTAACCACAAACTGTCCGAAGCTAAATGAAAAGCTATAAAAGTCAGTTCCCTTGTAATTTGCACAGGCAGTAATTACAGACATCAAGCGTAATTCAGGCGAGAGGAAAATAATGATCCCCTGATAATGAAACGACTAAGCATACGTTTTTATAAAAATACATTCCTGCAAGATGTATCTGTGCAATAAGAAACTAGTGTTAGCGATTATTATTATTTTATTAGTTGAATTGCTATTAAATTACTATATTTGTTTATTAGTGTGAGGTATATGTAGTTGTATCAGTAAAACGTATACATTAAACCGGAAGTAGCACAAGTTTAATCACAACTCTGTTAGAAGTCGTCGTTTTAACGACGATTGTGATTGGAGGATTTATGATTTTTTAATGGGGAGTTTTACAAGTAGGGGTATAACAAATAGTAGCGTGAGAATGAGGGATATTCGGCATGTGTCAGTTCTTAGTTTGGATCAACTGTATTTACTAGCATTGTGTTTTAAGTCATTATATTTGTGGCAGGAGAAGAATAAAGTGTGCAACATAATAATGAAGAGTTGGAGAATAGTATTAATTGTCCTACAAATTAGTGAGCGACTTTAAAACTAGCAAACCTATAAAAGTTTCGTTTAATCTGAGTCAGCCATTTAAAAGCCTAGATCCCGAAATAAAAACGTCGATATTCAAAGGGAATATTTATAAAAAAAAATGCTTGTACGTAAAGGTAACGTTCAAATACTGACATATGTTGAAATGTTTATACTTAAAACTTGTTAAAATTGTACAATAACGCTTCAATTAAATTATTAAATTTACAAACTTGATATTCTTAAAGAGTTTAAATTATAAACTACTAATTTTGTAGAAATCCTCAATGGTCCATTGCATCCGATTTTGTCGGTCTCTAAGCATTTACTTTGATATTACTAACAGATATTTCTTATATCTTCACATATTATTTGCTGTCGAATTCAAGAATTCCAAACAAAAAATGCCTGACTCTGTTTGCAGCTTCAAAATCCGCAAAATTAGCATTCAAGCTGATTTGCAACTAGCTCCTCTCAAAGGGTTGGGTTGAATAGGCGACAAGGGTGACCCCGTTACGACGAGTGCACAGTAACGTTCAAATGGGTGTAGGTATATTTTTTAGAACGTTGTTTAACATTCTTTACATGAGTTACGTAAAGAAAATCTTAAGGCGCATTAACTCTTGGGAATTTACCATATGAATTACTAGCTGAACTCGCGACTTCGATTGCGTGGAATGTTTTTTGGGTAGCATTTTCAATATTTAGGCAAATAGTTTTGCAAATAAGAAAATTATAAATAGAATACTCGGCAAAAGGAATATTCCAACCAAATTTAAAGTCTCTACGCCTTATGGTTCCAGAGATATCGCGATGAATCAATAGATACCTGGATATCACTTATATATGTAATATATATATATATNTCTCCGCCGACATCGTTATTAATTGGATCCATTATTTAATTTCTTATTCTGTGGGCGTTCATGGGTATTGTTGGTGCAATCAAACACTTCATTAATTAACTCGGTTTATAATGGTCAATCACTTAATGTTCCCGATATCAATTTACAAAAATTCATTAACACTTATAGCTAGGAACGCGACAGTTTCAACAGTTGACTGCTCCGGTCGAGCGCTACTCGACAACTGCCGAGTGCCTCCCGCCGGACTGCCACCATTGACTCTGTCCACGCCGATAGATGGCGCCAGCGTTCCATAAAAATCTGCCCTCCGACATATATATAGATGGTTCTATCTCCAAAATAAACAGTGTAGTAAAGGTTTATAGCCAAGTGTTATATAGTTTCCTGTACAGATTTTTTCTGTTCATATCGTGAAGGTTTGCTAACTTATCAAAAGATGGACAAGTAGGAAAATCAGCTATCAATTAAAATTTTAAATAATGTTAGCTGTTCCGGACGGTGTCACGGTGTGAATTGTAAATATACACCCTATAAATTCTGTAATCCACCAAAAGAAATCTAAAAATTTTAAATAATAAACATACAGGAGCAAGTGCATTACATCTTTTTAATTCATAAATAAACCAATACGCGAGAATAAAATAAAAATTGAGCATAAAAATCAACACGCCCTAAAATTAATGGTTAATTTTAGCGTAACTATATACGTTTCTGTAACAAACACCCAGGAAGAACATCTGAGAGATGTCGTTCATAAAATTTAAATTTTTTATTAAAAGAAAGCCGATTGAAGAATCTTACTAGAATTTCAAGAATTACTTAGGAGAGAAAAGCGTGACAGTGAATGAATCGCTCTATTCTAAACTAGCAATGCCCCGTGGTATTGAAAGAATATTTTAAATCCAGTCATTTTTAGCTTCATTATTATAAATTGTTAATAATAAAAACAAAAATTTGACATTTTAAAATCCACTATATCTTCTGAACGGAATGTCCGATTTTATTAATTTCAAAAGAATTTTACATGTATTGAAACGGTCTTTAATTAAAATATCATTTAATAGCACATACAGCTGGGCACACACCTCTTCACTCGTAGGAGAATTCTAAATAATATAAATTAAAGTTTATTAAGGAATGGTGGCGGTAATAAAAGGACATCCGACTGAGTGTGTTGTTGGTACAAATCGAATCAAATCAAAATATCTTTATTCAAGTAGGTCTATTACAGCACTTTTGAATCGTCAAATGGATTTTTTTCCCACACACTAATTCTAATGTAGACTGATAATGGTATTAAAGAACGACTTAAAATCTAAGGTTACGAGGGCTCCTTCGTGCCCTGATCAAAAAAGAGCCCACAACAAACTCACTCGGGTATTTTTTTTAATATATTTCAATTCAAATAAGTTGTTTTTCTCGCGAAGGGACCTTTGTTAAATTCTAAATCGTTCTCTAACATCGTACCATTGAAATAATATAAAAGAGTCAAAAGCGCTTTCAAAACCGATTTAAATAAATATGTTTTTAGAAGAAATTATAGAAAACTACGCCCACATGTCCCTCTATTTGAAATCTGGTACTATTCGGGAAGAGTTAGTGAAGATAATGATTAAAATATCTAAAAGCCGAAAAATCTGTCAATGTAAACGTCACCCAACAAGACGATTGCATCCCGCTGCCTTTTATCTACCCCCCTCCCCCCATTTAAATTCATCGGGACATTTCGCCGGCTTTGTTTCGACGCAACATCGCGATTTTAATCACTTAGTCCGGCGACGCGCGACGCGTCACAGCTGAATCCTTGAATAACCTGTAATAGCGACATTTCGAGCAACCCTTTAATAGCGACCTTCTTTTTTTTTTAAAGAAAAAAGCCCAAAAATTCGCACCACCTTAATATTCCTCGCAGTTTTTTGTACATGAAACGAGGTTGCCTTTAGTTGATTCGGTCGTTTTTAATTACAGCTAGGTTCGCTTTTTACGCGACGCCTTTTCACCCCGCACCTATTTATTAAAAATATACCAAAACTCTGTATTTTATTTAAATACTAGGTTGTGCTTGCGGCTTTTACTGTTTATTAAATTCAAAAAAATTCTGTATTCAAGTTGACCTTTACATCACTTTTGTATAGTCAAATACAGGTAGGTTCATCAACACCAGTGATTTCCAAAGTAGTCCAGGTGTCCATGAGATACTCGATGGAGTGTACAATTAGTAAGCGGAAGTCTATAAAAATTGGTCTATTTTCAGTTGAGTTTTGGGAATATGGTAGTATTGAACCTGGAGACATCGGAACCAGGAAAGTTTTGAAAGCGATCTATGACAAAAATTTGGGGAAATACTGACCTACACATTAGTTACAATCTAAAGTTACGAGGGTTCCTTCACGCACTGTCCTAAGAAGAGCCCACAACAAACTCAACGGGTATCTTTTTTACCATCATCATTGAAATATAGCTTACTTTTTTTGCTGACAGGCTAGAGACTAATCTCAACTGATGGTAAGTAATGACATAGTGCAAGTGCGGTAATCTGACAAAAAACAATGTTACTCTTATGGTTTCTAGACAGCATTGTAACGGAAGAAAATTATTTGCTTGGTAAGACTTTAGTAACTAGCCTTGGCCGAAGCGTCCACCAGTGCAAGCTCAGACAAATTGGCAAATACAATTTCCTAAGGCGAAGGGATTATTCCAACCACTAAGCCAGCCAGGACGTCAAAGTTACTTACCGTACTATAATAAATTCCAAGGGAATGGTACATTTAAAGCGTGTACAGTCGGGTTTACCTATCATAATAATAGGGAGAAATAAATATCGCGTGAGTATGCATACAGGGCTAAATCGTGCGAGGGAGCCGATTACTCGAGTTGGATTGATTCGTGCGACGAAGTTGTATGGCCTCTGACACGGGTGCTGTAATTGAGGGGCAAGCATATTGTGCTTTAATGTACAGAAACGTCTTATTAACAGGCTTCAAACGAAAAGCTTTTCAAAGGAACGTCATTATAAATATAATCATTTATTCTTAAGGCTTCGGTTTGACATCATTTCAAATTATTATATCACAAGATTTAGATTACGCCTATACATATAAATAAAAATGGAAAGATGGATTAATAGCAGCCCATTAACGTCCCACTGCTGGGCAAAGGTCTCCACACTCATAGCAGGGAGGGTTTTTAGAACATAGATCCACCACGCTTCTCCACTGCGGGTTTAAAGGCATAGTACACCGGTGTATAAGCTAACACAAGTCTACTCTCTATTTCTTCACTCTCATAGTCCTATGGGACGGCAATTTGACACGACCAGAGAGAGACTAAGTGTAGGACTGTCGGCTCCGAGGCACGGGGTGGAGCATACCGTCAACGTTCCAAATAAGGGCAAATACTGAGAATTTCTTAACAGAAAGCTCGATGGAAGATGACACATGATAGCTTACGTTATGACGAAGTAACTTGGACTACTTAGATTTAATAAAAAAGGCGTTAGCTAGTTCTTTTATATAATAAAGAATGATGATGTACGTTTATGCGGTCGGGTTTATTTTAAAATATGTATTTGAAAAATATTTAAGAGATGATTATATTGTTTTGCATTGTAATTATACCGGTGTCATGGTACTTTGCTATTATAATCTTGAATATTGCAATTATACCGGATGTAACAAATGCAAGCTCAGTGCTATAAATAGGCTGGTTCTCAGTTAATGAGATCATTCTCTTGTGACACACCCGGATTACTCTGTGGCGAGTAATTCAATTGTGTGATATTGTGTTTTAAGTAATTCTTTTGATATTGCTGTTATTATGAAATAGGGAATATTGAGAAAGTTTCTTTAAACACAATTACTAAATGAGTTTATACAAGTAACTGGAGTATTTATTGCGTCCGCTGTGGCCGACATGAACGTACAATGAGAAAAATGGCCGCAAAGTCGAAATTTTAGACTATGTCTTTTTACATGTCGGAGAATAAGAGACAGTAGGAAGCATAAAGCATAGGGGCGTAGGATTCTCCGCCGGCAATATCGTTAATCATGATCCATAATTCCATTTCCATACTATGGGCGTTGGTGGGCAATGTTGGTGCAATCAAACTCTTCGTCAATTAATTCAGATTATAATGTTCAATCACTTCATGTTCCCGATATCAATTTACACAACCTCATTAATAATAATAGCTAGGAACGCGACAGTTTCAATAGTCGACTGCTCTGGCGGACCGTCGCCCGAGAACTCGCGAGAGACGCGTGCCGGATTTTCTCTAATGACTCTGCCCCATGCCGATAGACAGATGGCGCCAGCCTTCCACAGACTATAGCACTCCGACATGTATAATAAATAATTATTTTATAGGCGTGTATGTGATGAATTCCTTTTAAAGGGCTAGAGACTGCTATTGATGATTTTTTTGTACAAGTTCCAATTGATTTCCATCGACACATGATCTCCAATAGATTTAGATTGAGAAATAGATATGGTTACTGTTCGATGATCTACACGGGTCACGCTGCAGGACACAGCTACTCATTTTATATGTAAATGACTAAATTGGGCATATTTGGTATGTTCACGAGGATTTAAAAATGGTTTAGATTGACTATTTCACTCGCTGGGGATCTACCAGAGTGACTACTAATTATAGAATAATGTCTCATATAACTCAAAACAATAGAATACTCGTTACTAGTATAGATAGACGACAATTACTATAATTAAAGTCTACGGTAGATCTATCTGAATAAGTTAAATTTTGATTTGAATTGATTTAAACGTCACGTCAAAAGCGCCTCAATTGTGAGGCTCTCAAAGCGTGAATAGGAGCTGGGATTTTCATTCATCGTAGCGGGTTCATTAAGGATGGATTATAGCCGCGTCAAAACAAGACAGACGTACTTTATTGTGGTACACAGTATAGACAGTTTATTATAGCAATATATGGCACATCGTTTATTAATTCACATTACGAATTATAGGATTACGTATTACACAAAATATTGTGTAAGTTGATATTACCCCCTGGCGAAGACCAAAAAAAAAAAAACGAGAGCCCCCATGATAATTTTGAAAAGAAAACAATAATTAAAAATTTTATTTAAACGTGATTAATTAAATTTATCAATGTAATACCTAGTAATACATAACGTTAATAATATTAATATATATAATATACAGTTAAGGAAAAAAAGGCCCCTACAGACAATATATAAGTAAATGATAATTTCTTGTTATTTTATAATTCATATACTTTTCTTGTATTATAAGACGATACGAAAAATAGTTTATATATATAGCCCCCATAACAAATCTTTTTTAATTTAAATTTTCTTAAGGGGAAAAAAGTATAGAGCTATTAGATTTATATAAAATATCAGGGCTATCATTTTCGTCATGAAAAGCGAAGTTTTTTTCGAAAAAAATCATTTCAACTAAATATTTTTATGGGCCTATATAAAAAACTTAAACTAGTTTTTTCGGCTAATAATTAAAAAAAAATACCATATGAATTACAAAATAACAAGAAACTATCATTTACTTCTACTTTCTGTAAGTACGATGTTTTTTCCTCAACCGTATATAACAAATTAAAAATTGGGTAACAATCGAGAGTCACAATTTTGGGTACTGTGTCAACTTTAAAAATAGCAATTTAAAAATATATACTTTTTACTCACAAAAGTTTAATTTTTACACCCAAAAATTTCATTTGCGTACCCCGTTTCCCAGACCGCTGTATTAGTCTTTAATCGGGAAGTATTTTGTTTAAAAAAAAACTAAGAGATAAGAAACCAGACCATGCAAAGGCGGACATATTTCTAAAGCAATCTCGTAAAAGACAATCTTTAGGTATAAGAAACTGTCAATAACGATATCAATATATATGTAAAATTAATTTGTTTCTAAGTAGAACATCTTATTAAATAGACACCTATCGTTTTTAAATGTGGAGAAACTCGGACTGATGTATTTCTAGTGATAGGGAATTCCATAGTCTTATTGATTTGGTTGTGAAGGAATTGCTATAATATTTAGTGTAACAGACAAGGAAAGCAACGTCCCTAATTCCTCATACTAAAGTTGTATAATGAGTCAAATTAAAGACCTCGCTACACAAATAACTACATTAAATGAATCAAAATATGTCTCTTTAAAGGAATGAATTAAGAAAATCCTCCGAGCTGTAAACATTAACCCCTTTAATTCTATTTATCAGTATATAGAACCTCACAAAGACCTTTCTAACCCCGCGATATATCTAAGAATGTTACTACATAATGCTAGTTACTCGTTATGCACCCTGCCACTCGAAACTCACTCATTAAATGTGTTTTACACCATACAGTTCTACTTCAAGTACAACTGTACCCTCGGAAATAGGGTTCCCCATTGCGAGATAGAAAATGATTATGCAATGCATAATTATCCATTCAAAGAAAATGTTTGAAGCAAAGGCGAAACTTTTACTATGAAGTTAACTAACAACTTATAACTAACAAGAAACATACTGAGCATAATCAATGAGGCATTCTTTAATGAACTTGTATACAGAAATCATCAAAATCTGTCGTCTTTTAGGAGTAGTTCAATTGTTTTTGAGACATGGTAATCAGTGAGCTGAACCTATCCAATGTTGGAAGAAATCCAGCATATTTAAAAATTAATCATCATAATCTTTTGAATGGTTTCGAAGTTCACCGCATTGAAATACTGACAGTGAGTTTTTATACTCAATGATTATATATTTTAAAAGCGCAGTAATCGGCTTGTTGCATAAATAATTTTTATTTGATTTAATTCATACAGAACCATATTCAACTCCAATTATTCTACGCTGTCAACTTAGCAATTTCGCTAGCTCCCCTTTCAGGGTGTTATAATCGCTCAAACATAATTACGCAATTTTTATGTTCCTCGGAATTGCCTGGCAACCGAGTTAAGAGATGAAAATTATATTAACTGCTTTTATATTGTTATCAAACTCCGTCGCTAGTGTTGAGTTTCGAGAAGAACTTAAGAGGAGATTTTCCTATCCTGACATCCATTTTGCAAACCAACACATTGTATACCATACATACATAGCATCATGCCTGATTCACATAGGGCTAGGCAGAGACCACATCCTTCCACTTGCCACTATCCTTGCATATCTCCTTCGCTTCTTTCTTTCTCATTTACCCTTACATACAAGTTCGTCGGTTTAGAGAACTCTTGACCTGGCCCTTATTTGAAATGTCCTGGATTTGGTCCAGAAACGTTCTCATTGGTTTTCCCCTTCCAACTTTCCCATTCATTCTTAACTCATAAATCCTTTTTGACAATCTCCTTTCGTTCATTCTCTCTGTGCCCAAACCATCTAAGCATACCTTTCTTAATTTTACTCACTGCATCTTATTTTATACCACAACGTTTTCAATTGTGTGATAACACAATTTCTTAATTTGTCATTTAGTTTCAATCCACTTATACTTCTCAATGCTCTCATCCGATTCCGATCATCAGAAGCCAAGCTGCTCCACTGTGAGATGGTAAGCTACACATACCTCAGCATTCCTTCCGAGATCAACAGGTTTTCTAACTATATTTTCTGTCTCCGCAAAGCGCAATGATGGAGAGGAAAAAACAATCAAGCTGGTCAGTTTCTTTTTCTAAGTAGTAACTTAGTGATTAGAACAAGAATCCTCGCGACTCACCACTAGGCCTTCACGGCTTTTCCATTATATAGTGATGCTTTAAATAGGACATAAAACGTTTACTATTAAAATCTCCAAACAAATTTCAAATACTGATACATATTTCAGATCATGTTTCCGGATGTTTGTGATCGTCTCTGAGCACGTGTGCAAATAGTCCGAACGAAGACTGTTAGCTTTGGGCTTAGTCTGTCTATATTACGTACATACGTCTAATGTAGCTATAGAAATATAATATTTTTAATATAGATTTATAGTTAGTATCCGAAGCAGCATATGTCTATATTTGTCTGAGATTATTGACTTAAATTCATTTACATTAATAAGTCTGGAGTCGAGTTTAGGAAATTGCATTTTATTATTTGTATGAGTCTGGACTGGTGGCTTCGGCCGTGACTAGTTACTACCACTAGCAAAGACGTACCACTGAAGCAGAGATATTTGTTATCCAGTACGATGCTGTATAGAACCATAAGAGATAACTTATCTCTTACAAGATTAGCACGCTTCCATCTAAAACTATATCAGGAGAGATTACAGCCAAGCTCTAGTCTGTCAGCAATAATACAAAATCTTTTAAAACTTTGAGTTTATCTGTTTTTTTTTTCAAATTATGTATGCAATAAAATTATATCCGTCTAAGAATGCCAGAAGTGTATTATTATATGTTATGCTAAGTATACAGCACCTTCTGGGACGAAATCTAAAAAGAATATTAAATATTGAGGTTTTTTATTTAAATACCATTTAATGTGTAGTTTTAGTAGAAGGTATATTTAAATATAGGTTTGTCTACGTACATGGTAATAATCAAAATAAAAAAAGTCATACCATATAACGATTATATGAAGAACCAGTGCAAGGAACGTACCTGAAATGAAGAAAATATTTGAAATCTAAATAAAAACAAGTAATATCTATAAATTAAAATGCTTATGGCAAATTAAAATGCCACATGTTATTTGTAAATATTAAAACTACCTAACCTTCAAACGTATTAGCATAAAAAATGCTGACATCTTCGTGACGCTTATCACGCAATTTCATCCCTAAACATTTTACTCTAATACGTCTCAAGAAGTTTCACTTCAAAAATGTAGTTTCAATTCCCAGTTCCTAATGTGACAAAAATGTAGGGATTTCGCAAGAATTAAATCAAATAAAGAAATTATCAAAGACTTGACGTAATTTTAGCATATTTTCGATAAAACACTCATAAAACTACCTAATTATACATTTTAACTACACTTCTTTGTTGTTGCCATTTATCGATCAGTTTTAAGCCGTCATTGTGACAACTAAATTAATAATTAATTCATAAGAAAGCAGGGTTTTCCATATAATTGCGAAGGTAAGGCAGACTATTCCACTGAAACGTAAGTAATGTTTTCTGACACTGTAATTAAAATTTTAAAGTTCATGGAAATTAACGAGCGTAAAAATGTAAACCGCTTAACAACTAGTCTTGGGAAGTCCTATTTATAAAACAAATTATTTTCAAAAATCTTTTCAAGTATAAGCTACGAGTTTGTAGCGTTCCTTTGAGTATAAGGAAATGTTGTTCGCTAAAACTCTTTCTACATATTTTTATTTATTTATTGATAATATGTCTTTTATTTATATATACACACCATATTTGTCAGTATATTTATAAACTCTCTCTGCCGGAGAAGGTAAAATGCAGCGCATGTGTGTATAAGTCCTCCCGTCTAGGTTAATTCTCAGTCGGTCTCATCTGGGATACCAGGGACGAATGTGAAAGTTTAACCCCTAGTGCCTCACTCATGGATGACGAGAGTTCCAAATCCGAGTCTTACACCCCTGACTCATGGGTTTGGGATTGGCATAAAAGCATTTTTCGGCAAAAAGAAGTACTGTTATTAACCCATATCTACTTTATTATATTTATTGGTGTGTAAGGAATATTTATTAGTATGTTGTTATTTGTTTATGAGAATACATAACCCACTACTATTCCTATACCAAAGGTTTTTTTTTTTTTGTAAAAATCGCTATCAAGCGATAAGACCCCTTCTTGTACTCTGTCTATTATTTTGTAAGTTACGTATATTTCTTTTCCCATTTGTTGTATTATTGTTATGTACAAAACTATTCATCTAAATAGTCTCTTGTATATTTAATATTATTCTCTATATATTAACTATCGTCTCTGTGTATTTAGAAAGTGCCCATAAACTTTTCAACGGTAAATAATTCATAATGATCTTTAACACTTCATTACAGCTCAGCTAATTTAAGTTTCTCGTAATTTATTTTATTTTGTGTTGGGGTTAGAGGTACTTGGCGTGGACTATAGCAGCTTATAGCTAACTCCACGACCTTTTTGCTAACATGCAATTACTATTTGTGTTATTCTAATATTACATTTAAATTGTACTTCAACCAGCTACGATTTACCTTAAGGTTTCAATGTTCATATTTTGCATGTTTGATACATAAAGTTCTGTATTATTTACGACTTAAAAATAAGTTAGTGAGAATAGCCTCTTTACAATATCCTATTTCAAATGAGTCGAGGCGTACTAAAGATCGGATATACTTGATATGAGACCGAGTGGTGCTTTGAAGCACCATTCCGTCTCATCTCATCATCTCTCACTCTTGCTCACCTGAAAAATGAGTAATGCGGCATAAAACATCAAATAGTACATACATCTAAGGGAATGAGGCATGATGCTGAGACTACGTCCTTCCACGAACCACGATACTTGAAAATCTCCTTCGCTTCTTTCATTCTCATTAAACCTTTCATAAGAGTTCGTCGATATAGAACACTCTTGACTTGGCCCTTATTTAAAATATCCCGGATTTGGACCAGGAAATTACTCTTGACTCATAAATCCTTTTTGTGTGTCTCTTTTCATTCATTACCTCTACGTGCCCAAACCATCTAAGCATACCCTTTCTCAACGTTTTCTTATCACACTATTTCTTACTTTGTTACTCATAAACATTATATATTTACATTAAGTAGTCCCTACATGATATAGAAGCTTTCTCCTATGAGCAATCGGGCGATAATATGCTGCTTTTTACCTTACGGGACAAATGTACTGACTTGTAGTATCTCCAATTCAATGTTACACACAGTTTAATTCTTTCCGAAAACAAGCAGGCGTTTTCATCCGTTCGTTCGAATTTCGTTTAAGTGTTGAACACAATTAAAAGTGAATAAAAAGACAACAAACTTCTACAGTGCAACTTAAACAAAGCCGTACCCGGAGTTCTGTTTTGTTATTTTTCCGTTTGGTTCCGTATCGTAGGTAGTTGGAGAGAGTCAACACTCGAGACGCGCACTGCGAGGAATAACAAGATGAATTTATTTCTGCTTTCACGGCTGCACGATTGGATTTGTTTAGATACTTTACTTGTTTTGCGTTTTATAAGCAATTTTTCGTTTACTCCTCTCCTGTTATTCATGCAGCAATGTCGACTGTAAGTGAGGTGGCACTTTCCATACTACATATTTGTTAATTATTGCTTTCACTTATCAAATGTGTAAGTAAACACTTTCATAGTTTAACTGCGGCAACATTATTTTGAAAAAACACTTACTATTAACAGTTTCTATTTGTTATATAATTCAATAAAAAGTTTTAAAGCAAAATATAAGTTACGCTTATTGAATTTACAGTCCCAAGGACATTAAGTTAAGCTAACAGTTCAAGTGCAATAGTCTGTGGACGCTGGCGCCATCTGTCTGTTGGCGTGGGGCAGAGTCAGTAAATGGCAGTCCGGCGCGAGTCTCTCGGCAGTTCTCGGATGGCGGCCCGCCGGTGCAGTCGACTTGAACATTATAATCCGAGTTAATTAATAAAGTGTTTGATTGCACCAACCATCACCCACGAACGGCCGCAGTATGTAAATAATGGATGCCATTAATGACGATGTCGGCGAAGAACCTTATGCCCCTATGCTTTATGCTTCTCTCCTTTCTCTCTTATTCTCCGACATATATATCTCTCTCTCTTTTACACTCGTTGCTCCTGCCCTAATAATTTTTATATATATTTACTAGTTATTTTTATTTATAATGTTTTGAATATAAAATAAACTAATGTGTATATACGATAACTTTTTGCTCACATCTCATATATTAGTTATTTATTTCTAACTTTATACCACTTGCTGAGAGTGGCGAATAGATTGGCCAGTCGTGGTCAAGTTGTCACTGACGTTTCCAAATTTTAATTCTAATTTCTTTATTTATACTATAGTTGTAATATTTTGTGTGTTATGTTTATCTAGGGTCGCCGCAGAAAACCAGCTTTGGGTTAATCTCCAACAACAGCTGAGCAGTATTTCTATTTTTTGGCATCACACTTTTCTGTAATAATTACTGTGTATGGCACATATAACATACACAGTGGTTAAATGAGCAAAGAAGTATGGAAGTAGAAAATAAAAGGTCTTTTATTTAATTTATTTAATTAATATCGATAAAACGATTCTTTGAAGCAATATCCCTAAAGATATTACGTGCACCAAAAATTGTATAAATCTTAACCACTGGATTAGAACTTACATAAGCAATTCGTAATGAAAATAAGTAAATGCAAATTTCAGCAATTTTCAAATTCTCTATAGAATGTTAAAAAAAAGCTGATGAAATATCTCGTTGATATTTTGAATATTAAAACGTTATTAAAACAGGAATTTGACTGAGAATTAGGTTACTTTTTTATGAAATTCCTACGGAAACGGGAGACATTTTAACGTAAATTTGTTTGCTTTTTTTAAACAATCTCCATTTATCAAGTACTTTAAGAATTCGCGATATGTCAACTCTATACTCAATTTAGTTTGTCAAATATTTTATCAATTTACATTTTTGGTTATTTTAAAATTGTAAATTGATAAAATATTTTATAATTTATATAATTTGTTGTAAAGGTACACTTTTGTCACGATATTTTTTATATCTGATGTTACAGTCTAACATGGAATCGAATTAATCAGGTAAATTGGCTGCACGTTATTATATTGATACCATAAAAATATTGACACTTACGAAAAAAAGTGAATGCACTTCATATAACATAAGAAATAAAAATAAAATTGCTGTTAATTCTAGTAGGGTACATAAAATTGACAAGTCATTCAAGAGTAACTGTATACGTTGCTATAACAAACTCCCAGAAGAAGTACAAAGATATCTATGAGTAAAATTAAATTTTTCATTAAAAGTAAGCTAATAGAGAAATCATTTTATAATTTAAAGGAATATTTAGATGACAAAAAACCGTGGGAGTGAATGGATTGCTCTATATGTATCTTGATAAAGAATAAATTAAAAATTATATGTTGTAATGATAATGACATAAAAAAACGTATACCCGTCTGAGTTTGTTGTGGGTTCTTCTCAGATTAGGGCCCGCAGGAACCCTCGTAACTTTAGATTGTAAGTCGATCTTTAATGATATCATCAGTCATTCATTTGAATATTACATGGAATTAAAACGATATTTGACGATTCATAAGTGCTGTAACAGACCTACTTTAATAAAGATATTTTGACTTTGACTTTAACTATATTAGACTCTAGAAAATGCAATTGAATCTTGAACATCTTCTGGCGAAGGAAGTACGTACATTGTGTTAGATATTTATGTTTTCATATTGTTTATAATGAGTGATTACAATTTTTCGTTTCAAGACAGTTTCGAGCATGGAGTTTAAGTTGCATAATTCTATGACAAGGATTGATAGATTAAGCAAAACAGTTTGGAACCGTCTTATTGTATAAGAACAACTAAGCATAGATTCTTTACAAAGACGGTTCGAACTTTTTAGAGTCTGGCATTAGTCATAACAAAGAATGAATAGAGCCGCTTAATATTAATTACAGTCTTTTAGTCACGTTCTTGTATCCGGTGTTGTTGAACAGATTTTTAAGGTTAAGGATACACAGTAAGGTATTTAAAGTTCTTAAGTAACTACTACACGTATTTTTAGCATAACGAAGATGTGCAGCGTTTTTTATACTAATTCATTTGAAGGTTAGGTACTTTTAATATTTACAAATAACATATGGCATTTTATTTTGCACTCGTCATTAAACAATTTAATATATAATACTATTCTTCATAAAATATAAAACAAATTATTTCATAAATTTTCTAAATTTTATATTCAAAACCAAAATTCAATTAAATAATTTGTAATAAAAATTATTTACAATTCGTCATTTGAAATTTCAATAAATTATTTGTATTAATTTTCGACACTTTTAATATTTTAACGACAATTTAAATCGTTCAATTCCAAACATAAACCTTCTTTTTCCCTCCCTCCGAGTCTCGGAAATCTAAAGTTTTAGATTTGTATAAATATAAACAAGACTTAAAAAATTGGTTTGCCAAAGAAATTGCACTTGTGACACGTGTACTATGTACGCACGCACTTTTAATTTTTTTTTTATGAAATGGAAAGGCGTTGCTTAGAAATTGACTACAATACAGCGCCTACTTTCGAAAGTTTTATAAATTTGAGTCACTACATTTATATATTATACTCACTTAACACATATAATTCTACGTATACCGTAGCGGAAAATATACTTTAAAAAGTTTACAGTTACGACTCAAACCCCTGTAATATTCACATTATATAAAGACTGGACTTATAAAGACCGTTTTGGTCAACCATACAATGCCTACGAAGTTGCTGACCTCAATAAAGTAGACGTTTCTACTGGTATTTCTAATATTGTCGTGGTGTGGGGTGCTACAAACATAGTAAATATCACATATTAATTTTGGGCAATCTTAGCTCGCTTTTAAATACTTATTATAGTAAGATAAGCTTCGCCTCTATTTATCGACGCTGGAAAGCAAACACGCAAATCTAAAAAACTTCTGGCATGTGTACTTTGTACACACGCTTTTAATTAAACAAGTACGGATAATTACGAGTAACACTATAAAAATAGGAGTGGACTATTTTCGAAATATGGAGAGACTCTTTTAGACAAATAAACTTTAAAAGTTTTCACTTATAAGAAATATATACAAAATTGATTTATGTTATATTAATTCCACCATATTCAATTAATGCTGTCTGTCCTTTGTAGCTTGACCTTAACTCGTACAACACCGAGATGAGCTTAATGATAATTATTTTCCTTTGCGTTAAGAATTAATCGTTCAAGTTCCTTTTGCAATTTTAATGTGCTTAACATCGAGCTGTTAATTAATGAGATTAATAAAATGGCCTCCTCTCAGAAGGTATCGGTATATAATAGCTGGGTAATCAGTATATGAGAAAACCCGTTCTTAACGAGAGACTACTTTGCAAAAGGAATATGTATTTTCAATTTCAAGTTTATCAATCCGGCGATTTAATCATTTGTGTTACTTACAGAACAATATCACCTGGGAATATAGTGAAAACCATTCATAGTGAGCGTCTACGTGGAAGGACGGGAAATTTAATGTTAGTATTGAAGATTCCGAGTTTTATTTTCGATATCTTTGTAGAATACTTCTATAAGTTTCTCTTGTGATTTTATTCGGTAATAATATCGGCTTTAGTCAGTTTCATATAAATTATTTAAGTACATTTGCACAGTATTGGTTGTTTAATAGTCAATTAACCAACGCAAAAAATACGAGAGGTATAAGTATAATTGTACAGCTGTTCTCTTTCATTGTATCGCTTCTGGAACGATTTCTTCTTTGCTGATGGTCGTGCCTTTGAAAGTCTTTCCTCAGAACTATCGTGGCACCCCATATTTCTTAACTTCAAATCATTTCTTTTCTAAATACACAATTAATGTGTAAAGGTTAAGGTTTATTGCCTTAAAATGGCGTGCAAATATTACACGGAGTGTCATGATAACTAATTACATAAAATGTCATAATTCCATTATCCATTAAAAAAGATTCTATAATATTACAAAAGATTTTATAATATTACAAAAGTTTAATTTTGTATAGGTGCTAACAACAGGTCTGGGAGTGCTGTATCTTAGTTACAATAGCTGGTAGGTGATCGCTCGCGGGGTCTATTTCCTTCGACCTTGCCCAGTGCAAATAACATTTTTAGGTGTCGGAGAGCAAAGTGACCAAAATAGGCAAGAATTTTTATAGCATACCGTTGAGAGTCCCGATTTTGCTTTGGGTGAACCGATGATAGATTTGTTGGTCTTCTTGGAAGTCCAAGGTATGCGAAGTATCTTCCACCAGCACCAAATCTCTAGGGCATCTATCTGTTTCTACATCTCGAATAGAAGAAATATGGAGAAGATCAAGTCTACATGCTGGCATTTGAATTTTTGCAAATATATGAAAATAATTTCCTGCGGCGAATTTAAAAACGATTTAAAAATAAATATTCCGTATATAGCTAACTCAAAGATGGATAATAAGGTTTCTATTATGCTTTTCTCAATATAACAATAATAATAATGTTATTTATTTGGCCATAAGAATAAAAATACTTATTACTATACTCTGGACCTCTAAACTAGGTAAGCCCTTGCTTAGGGGTCAGTCTCTACCCAGTTTTACATTATACTGACTGACCCAGCGAACGTTGTTTTGCAATATAATAACTATTATCGCTATAATGACATTAGTGATAGAAAGGTGAAAATTAAAGTTGTAAGTATTTTTTTAATACCAATTAATAAAAAAGTAAAAAAAGAATAGGGGTGGATGAAAAATAGACGTTGCCCGCTTCTCCATGCTAGCCGATATGCATACTAAGATTCACCAAAATCGGTCGAGCTGTTTCGGAGTACTTCGACTTCTAACACCGTGACACGAGAATTTTATATATTAGATTATAGGTCTTGTCTACATATTTAAGAGAAAAATAAAAAAAATGAATACTTAATTCAAAACTAATCCATAATATAAAATTAAGATATGTGTGTATGGTTGTGAATAAGTGGTTGTGTGTGTGTGTGTGTTAAATTAACATATTTTCTGTTGCATTATAGTATAGATTATAAAGAAATATCTGAGAGAAGTTGAGAAGTTTGCGGTGATCTACCTTCGTGCCTCGGAGAGCACGTTAAGCCCTCGGTCCTGTGCCTGATCTCTCTCCAATCGTGTTGGATGGGTAGGTCTGTGCTCAGCAGTGGGACCTTAATGGGCTGCTACATACATTTATGCAAATATTTCCCTGCGGCACAAATTTAAAAACGATTTAAAAAAAAATTATACGTATATTAACATTGAAAATGGCGATGAAAACGCGCGCGAATTCAACCTTATTAATTTACAACCACACCTTCCCGCTACATTCCAGCGTGCCGCATACATTGCGAGTTGCAAACAACTCACGCGGTCACACTAACGGCCAGCCAGCAATGTACATGTGTGTACCGTGTTCGCACCATTTACCTAACTCGCATAATCGCGTCGAGTCGCGGGGGTAATGGAGCGTAAACGAGATACCATCGACCCGAATTCGCTATATCCGTCCCACTCGCACATCATACGAGTGAGCAGGTTAACAATCGTAATTAGTAAAGTTTGCTATCGATAGGTTAAGTTTGAAAGATCGATATCATTATCGAGTTGTGTAATGGTTTTTGAGGAAGGAAATGCCAAGGAAACTTTGCAGGTGTTATGTGAGTTCTGATACTTGATTTATAAATAGAGTTTATTGGATTCTATTAACTTGTTTTTGTTTATTATATAGTTTATATATAAAACGTTATTTTAAGGAATTTTACGAAATGCCCTAGCACTGCTCAGAATAGCTAATGCAAATTTTTAATCGATGTAAAAAATGTGGTAAATGTTGTTTAATTTACGATGAATTCTATTAATTATTCCTACTTAATCCCACAAATTCCCTAATAATTAATATCCCGGCAGGTTTGTCATTCTTATTGCATGCTAAGCATGAAATTTTTCATCCCCAATTTCGCTGTCTTTCTTGATATATTAGTCCCTTTTTGTCGAAGATCCCATTACCATATTAGAAAATTTCGAGGAAAACTTAACAGATACACACATAGACAGAGCTTTCATAAAGAAAGATAAGCCAAAAAAATAAATCAACATTTTATAATTATATTTTTACAAGTAGGCTTCTTTGAATCTTCATGATTCTTTTAATATTGATTCTACCCAGAAGAATCCCACAAGAAACTCCGAAGTTTACATAGTGTGGAGTTTCTAGAAATCAAGACCAACCAATTTCTTATGTTTTATAATATCGGTATTACCTTTTTGTTTTTTAATCTTTATTGAAGTCGCTCTACTGGCTAATAATATTTAGTAAATAGAAATTTTTTTAACGATGGATCTTGTAGCACTATGTTTAGCCCGCTAACCCATTGAAGCTCGCTTTATTCATGGACGTAGGTGTATCTTGCGGATGCTTTCCGGGCACATTCCATTAGAATATCCTATGCCACTGTTGCTTATTTGAAGCGAATGCTAAATATAGATAATACTGCACGCAGCGGAGTGTAAATTCGGTCGAATGGATCTGTGACTGCAAATAAAATGTCAAAAGCTGTACCCGCATTTGTCGAGGGTCACGAGTGGAACACGCGGGCAGAGGCCACTCGACTGCACTTGAAACGCACGCTTCTCGTCCCACAGTTTGATTGTTTCGTTTGTAGGGTTAGTTTTCGCTGTCGAGTACTTTCGAGTCTGTCATACAAATTGATACAGGACCCCATTGTTTGTTACGCATCAAATACAAGGCGTTCAGTCCGAAAGCCCTTTGACGCGAACACAGAAGTGATAAACAAAAAATCCGCGAACAAAAATCATGTATCTCAAATAAAATGTTAAAAATTTTTAAGCTAGAACCTTATAATAAGTAATTTAATATGTTTTTGTAAAATAAAGGCACTAAGAAACGAATATTAAATTCATAATATTAATTGACACTCTTTTTATAACTTCAACATCTCGTATCACAGTGTTTGTTATTGAGCTCCCTCAAAACGACTCGACCAATTTTCATGAAATTATTTGGTACGTTTGATAACAGATAGTTGTTATTGTGAAATAAAGTAACTAAGAAATGAGTATTAAATTCATACTATTAGTTGTCACTCTCCTTGTATGCTTCATATCAAGTATCACAGTGTTTGTAATTGAACTCCTTCAAAACGCTTTCACCAATTTTCATTAAATTATTTGGTAGGTTTGATAATTATTTTTCAGCCTTCTTCCCCTAATAACCGATTTAGGACTACAAATTTAGCGTAACAATTCTCTTATTGTTATTTTAACAATTGCATCTTAATTTTATCCTCATTAGAATTCACTTGATGAAATTAGACAAAACTTTCTTTTTACTTGTATATAATAACTTTTATTTAGAAAATTAAGGACAAATCCCATCCCAAGTAATTTAAAAGTTTCTTAAAAAATCAGCAGAGTTAAGGAAAAAACGAGACAACTAGAATGTTATTTAAAAAATCTTTGGAATTGTAACTAAAACACAGTCTAGCGTAAAATGTTGTCTTTAGTAGTATGTTTTTCAAATTGTGCCAGTCTAATAAACTCCAAATATTGAAGTGACATATTGAGTCTGAGGTTGAAGCCTGTAACTATAAATGACGACGTCTGTGCCCAGCAGGAGAATCTCAAAAATCCATTACTTACTTTTCGACTTCGGTCTACACTAAACGCAATCTCCACAAAAATTAAACCCTCTAATGGGGCACAAAAATTATAATTTTCATAATATATTACCAGTCTAGTTAATGACCCATGCCGTCATTATGATTTGGACCGAATTTTAATGGACAAGAGTAGAGGGCAGCCGAGCTCAAAATGTATTCTCCTTAATGCTCGCTAAACTGCTCTAAGGAGGCTTTGCTGAATTTGAGATCATTAATTTGTCTTATAGCTCATAAACCACACATAATAGAACGATATAGATACTTATTTATTGATATAATTTAACTGCATTTTTATTTCATTTTATTATTGTTTATATCTCTTTTTCCTGTTTTGATTAAAATTATATTTCTACGTATTACATGTCAAAGCAAATGTTATGTTAAATTATAAATGATATACGTATAAGTAAATGTGTCCTAGTTTATGTTATTTTATATTTTGAATGTTATGTATGTATATTGTTAGTGTCCTTAAATAAATAAATAAAAATGAAACGTCATAAAAATTTGGGTGTTTAGACAATGGTGGTTTGAAATTTTATAGCAACACAGCTTATAATGTAAAACAGTTAATGTTATATTTTATATTGGCACAAAAACTACGACTACTGAATTTATTGCTACCCACATTTTCTAGGCGCTATTTTAACTAACCTTTGATGGATTTGGGTGAAATAACTCATGAACTATATGGCCTAGTGATAAACTCGTGGGCTTTCGTTTAGAGAAATCGCGGGTTCGAATCCAATGCAGGCACCGTTAAGTTTTATCTTTATAAAAAAATAATTTACGTATTCGATTGTTCTTTCCATCGCTGTGCTTTTTCGTGAAGGAAAGCAAGGTGAGGAGATCTGCATATCCCGTAAGTAATATTGGAGTATGCGTAGCCTGCCAACAAGCAATGGAACACCGTGGTGGGTTTATATTCTGTTAAGCTAACAAGGGATGAAAAGCGTAAATACTGACAGAAATTTCTCAGATACAGTTATATAGTAAAACGCCATTTAACCATGCAGGTTTTGTTGTGAACGCTGAGCAGATCTTGTACGGCAAAGTCGAGAGTAGGCAAACACAATTAATAAAGATGTAAACATATATGACGACCGCCATTTAGAAGATCTGGATGCAAAGCGCTTACGCAGGAAATCTCGGCCTAAAGTATCCTACACTTACACTTATAAGGTCATATATCAGGGTCAGCTGTAGTGGGAGCTCTGCGACAGAACCTTCAAAAGAAAATCTGGCTTTTCAAACCAAATAAACACAGGTCATGGAGTATACCTTCTATAACTGCCTCATTGGTCTGGTGGTTAGCATATTCGACTACAGACATGGGGTCCTGGGTTCAAGTCCCGGGTCGGGCCAATTCAAAAATCAATATTGAGTTTTCTGTTAAGATTTTCTCAATATTTGCCTGAAGTTGGGAAGTTGGCGGTGTGATCCACCCCCGTGCCTCGGAGAGCACGTTAAGCCGTCGGTCCTGCGCCTGATCTCTCTCCGGTCGTGTCGGATTCCCGTCACATCGGACTATGAGAGTGAAGGAATAGAGAGTGCACTTGTGTACTATATGCCTGCGAATCCGCAGTGGAGCAGCGTGGTGGGTCTATGCTCTATAAACGCTCGCTCCACGGAGTGAGGAGGCCTGTGCCCAGCAGTAGGACGTTAAAAGGGCTGCTACTTACTTTTTACTCACTTACATGGAGAATATTATCATCATCACCATCATCATCATCATTGTGCTCTAAAAAACCCACTTCTATAAGTGAGGCAGACTGTGTCTAGCAATGATTTGAAGTCGTTTTTAAATCGCAGTCGCACATTGCAGTTTACTATAGGGGGAAAAATACAACATTTGATTCAAAAGTCTTGTAAAAATCTACTTGAATAAGGAATTTTTGATTTTCAATATGAATTTGATATTGTACTTAAAGCAGCTGTACACGTAAGTCCACTTGAAAATGCACTCAGCAGTCCACATCGATCGAATAATTTATTTATTTAGCTCGCGTGCAGATCCGCGACGGATTAAATTGCACAGTGGGAGGAGGGAGTGGTGTATAAATGACGCCCATTACCAATATTTTGCTTAAGGTTTTATATTTCCAAGTTTTTGCGGCTTACTGTGCTTAAATAGAAAAACTGCTATGAAATGACTGGTAGACATTGCAAAATAAGCTGAAATTATTCACGAAAGCTGTTATCTGTTATGAAACTTTTTTAGAGAAAAAACAGAAGTTAACAATGAATAAAACTAGATTTATATACGTATAAAAAGTTGGAATGATATAACAATGAAATAATAATACGACATACTACCTTTTGTAAATTGTATATCATAGTGTAAGTCCTTGACGAACTTCTCAACTCCTTTACGTGATTAGCGTCACGAAGATGTGCAGCGTTTTTATGCTAATTCGTTTGAAGCTCTGGTAGTTTTAATATTTACGAATAACATGTGGCATTTTAATTTGCCACTCGTAACTTAATAATTTAAATCACTTTATTTTATAAAATATAAAAAAGTATTCCATTTTCTAAATTTTTAATTCAAAAAAAGAATTTCTTTAATAATTTCTTATATTGCCAAAAAACACGTGGCATTTTTATTTACAATTCGTCATTTGTGATTTCAATAATATTAATGATAATTAAATGCCTAACATATCTTTCTTTTCCAATCTCTCTAAGTCTAGGAAATCTAAACTTTTAGATTTGTATAAATATAAACAAGACAAAAATAGTTGGCCAAAGAAGTTTCACTTCTGACATGTGTACTTTGTACGGACGCAATTTTTTTTAAAGTAAAATTTTAGATTTTAAAACTTTAGATTTCCGAGACTTAGAGGGATCGAAAAGGAAGATATTTTAGGAATTCAATGAATTTAATTGTCATTAAAATATTAAGTGTCGCAAATTAATACAAATAATTTATTGAAGTCTCAAATGAGGAATTGTAAATAAAAATGCCACGGGTATTTTGTCAATATTAGAAATGAGAATTTATGAAATATTTTTATTTTACGCATGTTATTTGTAAATATGAAAACTACCTAATTTTCAAACGAATTATCATAAAAAACGCTGCACTGCTTTGTGACGCTAAACACGCGTTTCGTCCGAAAAAAATTTACCCTGATGCGCCTAAAGAAGTTTCACTTCAAAAATCTTTGCTGTTAGTAATTATGATGTGCCCAAAGTTCGTAATATCAATTGACGCTTATCCGTGACGTAATAACCGTTGAAAAAGTTGCGGATCTCGATTGCGATGGCGGCGGATTTTATTAAATTCCGTGTTTGCGCCGCGGATTTGTGGGGCACGCGGGTATAGTGCTACTACCTTCAAACCATTCATTTCAGGACATTAATCAGATGTGCTTAAATTTGATCAATCAAAAACTAAATAGTAGGTTTGCGAGTGTCTATTCTGTAAATGTATAGACAAACAAGAAACAACTCGACGTACGGCAAAATGATTCTGCTCGTGCTCAACCATACACAACAATCAACAACATATTAAAGAATATATTATATACGGGTACATACCACGACTATATTCTTTAAATATGTCGATAAACCCCAAAAAGTTTCAGTTAAAATATTTAAACAATAGCAGCCTCCTCGTGATAACTGTTCATTAAATTTGAATCCACATGTTGTAGTAATGACAAATCATACAGATAACTGTTTTAGACAAACACGAAAACAACTTGCCGTATGGCAGAAAGATTCTACCTGGGCCTCTAGACAAGTTACATTTAAAGATTGCTAACGCTGAAAAAATCTATGGGAATGACGTTTCTAATCGAAAAATTAAACGTCATTCTCATACATTTTTCAAGCGTTAGCAATCTTCAAAAGTTTCTTGTCTACGAGCCCTAGGCCTCTAGACAAGTTACTTTCGAAGATTACTAACGCTCAAAAAATGTATGGGATTGACGTTTCTTATCGAAACTTATCGAAATATTAAATGTCATTCCCATACATTTTTTGAGCGTTAGCAATCTTCGAAAGTAACTTGTCTACGGGCCTTGCTCAACTTTACACAACAATGAACAGCAGACTCGTCGTTACCACGGCTCATGAAACTTTAATCAATGGGTTGAAATATGGACAAATTATTTAGTAAATAATCTTTTTGAAATATATATTAAAATTAATTAAGATATGCAGGGAAGCTTTTTATTATAGCTTTGTGGAATAAACTAAGAATAATTCGAAAAGTCATAATAGAATATCATAAACCAGTGATGGTAATATCACAAAAACTTCTGAAAGTGTTTTGCAAAAGACTTCATATAGAAACTAGTGCAAAGAGGAGTAGTCGTTTTACTCTTTAAATACGACAATACAAATACTACAAAAACTTTTCGAAAATCATTACGCCTCCTTTACTTTTTCCTTTACGGCTTGTAGGTTCTTGAACACATTCACGTATTGAAGTAATTTTATGGCAAGAGTAAGTATTGAATTCCGAAAACATTTTTGTAAAATATTTAAGCAAAATAAAATTTATATTTATGAAGAGAGGGATTGTCCATGTTTCCGAATCCGTGGAAATATGGGAAATTCGAACTGTGACTCTAAAATATTCTTAAAACTCAATCAACACAGTCAAAAAATCATTAAAGTCAGTCCAACGGTAGTGGAGATTTGTCAGATACTCACGTAAGCTAGGTAGCCTTTTATGGTCCTACTGCTGGGCAAAACCGCATCACTCTGATCCTATACATATAAATATTTACAATTCGCATATTAAAAGAGCTTCCACAGAATCGGGACGTTCCCACGAATTGTAATAAGATGCTTACTTTAGGGTTTAGTGTAACGAGGGTAATAAAATTGCAACTGTCGCTTGCTGGGAATGGTGAATACGCCTGAATTCGGACGGGAATAGAATGTGAATTATTATACAAATTGAATGCTGTAAATGTTAAATACTGATACTGGGGCGCCTGAAACGAATATCAAGTTTTCAATCAGATTAAATGAATGTGAAAAACCACATTAAATGTAAATGAAGGATCGTTTCTACATACTCGCAGGCTCAACGGTGTAAGTATTCGATTCACTTAAGGACGCCTCGACTTCGGTCCAAGACAGCAATTTAGTAAATTGCGTTATTTAATTTGTCTGAGTCTGAACTGGTGGACGACTTCTACCTTGGCTAACCATAACAGGTGAAATACCTCTAACAAGGTTATGTGTTATCTTTTTACAGTATACTATCATTTACCATCAGATGAGATCACAGTCTACCGCAACTAATATAAAAAGAAATTGACAATATAAAAATAATATATTTTCTGGGAATGGTGCGAATGTTTTGCTGACAGAAGTACTGGGTTCATTTCCAGTTGTGGCAGATTTAGGAAATTGTATCTTTAATTCATTTTTGCTTGCTCGCTATGTTATCAGCGATCCTGGGTTCGATTTCCGAACTTTGGAAATAGTATTTTCTAATTTATCTGAGTCTGGACTAGTGTGGGAGGCTTTGGGCGTAGCTAGTTCTGATACGATGCTGTGTAGAAGCCATGAGAGATAGTTGCCTCCACCTTAAACTGTAGCATCACTTACTATCAAGTGTGATCACAGTCAACCGCGAACTTGTCAGTTGCTTACTATCGTTAAAAAAAGGCTGGCATTAACCTGAATGCCAGCCTTTTGCCCACATTTATATTCATCTCAACTGACTCCTGTCAACACAAAGATATAATTCTTGAGAAGTAATAAATACTATTTTAAACACGGTATTTTCTCAATAGAAAAGCTCGCCAAAAGTTTAATTCAACAGAATATGCAAAGCAATTTCACAAAATGCAAAGCACTTTCCCAAATTAACTCACAATGAAAAAAGGTCATGGGAAATGGCTCTATATTCCGAAAAAGTAACACTGTAATCTTCTATCGGTTATTGAAAATAGACTGTAATCCTGTGTTTCAGGTATCCAAATAAATTTAGTAACAAAAATGTTTAATGAAGTAATCGGGCTTAAGATATACACATAATTAGATGGATTTTTTAGATTATAAAATACTAACCGCCTCGTTTTCCTTAATTTACATACATATACTTCCAATTACTTTCCTGAAATTTTAATACATTAAAACTCAAACAGGAAAGTATAGATAAATTATAATTGAAATATATTTACTTTATAAATAAGACATAATCCCTCTTGTGTAGCAAACGAGACGAGCGCCAGTATCGTAAAGCCTATTAACCGTACTTGATATCGCTACTCGTAAGTTATCGTATCTTATGAAAGTGTACCCTCAATTTTATTCATGTCTGTGCAGAAAATAGGATCTAACATTATAAATATATATACAAGTTGTTCCCGGCGGTGTCACCCGCGTAGAAAAAAAACTTAATAATGTAAAATTACACGTGTCTGTGTTATTTCACAATTTTGCGAAAGTGATTGAATTTTAATTTAATAGATTGTTGACATTAATAACACATAATCTTTTACTTAATAGTATAATTCTAATTTATACACACATTTCTATTAAACTTAATACATTAATACTTTCTTAACGCTTTACTAATAAGCTTAATATCAAAACTACAACTACGTACTTGTATTACGTCGTACTCTACGAAATAGCTCCGCCAGCCAGCCAGCGTGACGTCATCATTTGCGCCATTTAATCAATACATAAACTGATATCATGACGCAAATATATTTTAATTGTTACACATTCTATTAACGCACTTAAACAAATATTTCACCACAGTCCATTAATTATTTAGTTAAGATCTTGCTAAATCAACAACAGGACTGCCTCATTGGTCTAGTAGTTAGCATGTTTGACTACAGACATGAGGTCCTGGGTTCGAGTCCCGGGTTGGGTCAATTCAAAAATCAATATTGAGTTTTTTATTAAGATTTTCTCAATATTTGCCCGAAGTTGGGAAGTTGGCGGTGTGATCCACCCCCGTGCCTCGGAGAGCACGTCAAGCCGTCGGTCCTGCGCCTGATCTCTCTCCGGTTGTGTCGAATTCCCGTCACATCGGACCATGAGAGTGAAGGAATAGAGAGTGCACTTGTGTACTATACCTGCCAATCCGTAGTGGAGCAGCGTGGTGGGTCTATGCTCTTAATAACAATCCTTCTCTTTCAAAAACAATTCAGAATCACTTTTACTTATGTTGATGTTTATTTAACGCATTATGGAAACGGTGTCGTTTCTATATGAAGCATCGAAACGAATAAAAAACTACAATGCTTCGATTTCGTTCTTTAAAACTCACTATTGCGCTTTTCGGTCAAGGAAAACAATTTGAGGAAACGTGTCTATCCTGAAAATAATTTTGGGGTATGTTTAGCTTAGTTCCAAATTATAAATCCTAGGAGCCGTGCAAAGCAGGATTTTAAAAGGTGGTTACTTAATATTTACTAAACTATTATCCCCGCCAATCTAACTCATTTTCAAATCCACTTGACGACACAAAATATGTCATTGAAATTAAGTTTCACCGTGTGTGTTTTAGTCACATACAGAATAATTATGTACATTTTCTTTTGGATAGCTTAGCTGGGAAATGCTTTTAGGCACGAACCCCGATCTGTTGGTTAGGAGTGTAGGCGTCGGCGAGGGAGGATACCTCGCAATACCCACTAAACCCAGCGGAACCCTATTCATCCATAAGTGAGGCGCCAGGTATTCAACTTTCGCATTAGTCAGATAAGTCCAACTGAGGATTCAAGGAGGCGGGAGGAGGCACGCAATTTGCGTCGTCTAGTACCCTGCCTCCTTCGTTGGTTAGGAAGAGCAACGGTTCGTTGCATTCTCCCTCTCCCTTTCATGGGCCTCCTTAAGCGAGACTACGGTCTCGGTGAAGAAGGATACTCCTGCCTTCATCCTATAATTGGAGTGCATCGTACCTATAATGCTCCCCAGCGAGAGATCGCCGCCGATCAGCTTCACCTTCTGGTGTCCCCTGGCTGCACAAGCTACCACAATGAGGACTTGGGTCGATAGCTGCACCCCATTGTTGGCAAGCGGGTGACTCCTCCCAGCCAATTCGATGCAGGAACTTTCCGAAGCATCCATGTCCGGTTAGAACCTGCACCAGTCTGTAGGTGAGCGACCCGTGCTCTCAGTAAAGCCATTGTTCTAGATGAGGTCCGGTGGCCGCCACAATGGCCACGTCCGCTACTGGGGATCCGAGGTTCTCCTTCCATTTTTGGACCAGAGCTCTGATCTTCCGGACCTCGTCGGCATCAGTTCACAGACTCTGCACCCTCGCCGCCACCCTGTGGCGGTAGACAGCCGCAAGAACCTCCACCCACAGCTCCCACGGAAGGTCGCCGGCCAGAAAAGTCGCCGCTGTCCAGGCTACTGTACGGTACCCCCGTATTGCCCTGATCGCTATTACTCTCTGTGCCTTATACAAGCAGAGGATAGTTAACCTGATATAAGGTTATTTACCTTTTATGGTTCTTACGGAGCATCGTAATGGAAATGATTGGTGGATGGATGTAAAATAGTCACAAATGAAGCCTTTCAGACCAGGCTGGACGCAAAAATTAATAAATGGAATTTCTAATTTACCCAGTCGGGATTCACACCCAATATCTACTGAAAGAGGAGCGAGTACACACACCATTGCGCCAATGAAGCCTTTAAAGGAAACAATTTCACTAAAGTAATTATACCTGTGTGAAAATTATCACCAATTTAAGAACATACAAAGAAAATTCCCATATATCGTTGTTATAAATATATCCTTAGTTATTGCTCTTTGTAGTATTTATGAAGCAGTGGCAATCTAGTGGGGTCATTACGAGCACGATCGCAACGTTTCACAATTAGAGATATGCCGCCGCCGGGATAATTCCACGATAATCCCGGATCCCGGACTCGAGAACACTTCCCCGAATTGATTTGATCTGAAACTCGTAAGCCTACAATTTTCCGTCGAGGAAAACGTGGGATTTTACTACTTCGTCTTATATATATTTTGTTGTTCTAAGAAATTGCGAAATTTGTTCATGAATTCATTATACCTTAAGCGGATTACTTCACAAGGAAAAGGCCAGTGTATATATATCTTATTTTCTTTGAAAGAAAAGCACTAACAGAGAAACATCTACCATGTACATATGTGTATTTATATACAACTTCAGTAGAATTTATAGCAAAGAAAACTGTTCCAGTCTGACGGTCTCGCTGGCGTAATTGTGCGAGCAATAGTTTTGCTAGCATGATACGGGTTCAATACTCAAAATTGTATTTCCTAATTTGATCAGAGCTGGTACGAATTTTTGGCCTTGGCTGCTATGTACAGAGATGTGGAGGAAAGAATTAAATTTGTTTTAAGGTGCCATAGTCTGTAGAAACCTATTAAAGACACATTATAACTTTATTTAAAGATTTAATTGGGCTAACTATTGGTAACATATCTAACACCTGTATATATACTCCTTTCAAGATTTAAGTAATAACATTATACAATTTATTCATAGAGACATTTTTTGTTTCAATTAATCTCCATAAAGTAAAAAACCAGTTTTTACCTATGCCCATTATAGATTATGAAACTATCCAAAAGAAATACTTCAAACCGATGTCATAAAAATAATGGGAAAATGGTTACCAACCACTAAACTCGTTCACTTACCACTATAGTTGCAAATTGACTTGAAATTTAGCAAACATATTCCTTTTGCATTTTAGAATGTCTTTAATTAGGAATTTTCCCATATTCTTGAAATGATTGACTCCACGAGGAACAGCTTGTATAGGTATAATGAGGATAGGATGTTTTTCGCTAGAAAACATCTATTCACTTTTCCTTTGAACACAACATATAAGTTACAGGAACGCTAACGGCGGAAATGCATTTCACATCTTGGAACGAGTCTTTGCATATAAAGGTGCAAACCCTCAAGGCGTCTTATGAATCTATTCTTAAGGCAAAATGTGAAATATAAAAGACTTTCTGGGAACTCATTTTAAAGTAATATACATTCTGTTCAGTACATGATATTTATTTCCTTCCTTTTCAATTTGGTCTGCACTCATGAACGTTGTTAATTATGTTATAAATTATTTCAACTCTCTGTACACAGTTTTCCTTATAAATTAAAATTTAATAATCTATGGATAGGCAATTAGTTGAATTTCATTTGCTACTTAACGAATCTTAATAATGAATAAGTGCCTTGAAGTTGTGGTTTCTCCTCGTACAGTATTTTCAGCGTACAAGACGCACTTCTAATTTATAATATGATTTTTAGAAAAATAGATTTTTAATAATTATCTTCGAAACAAATTTTTGTTTTTACTCTCATTATAATTACACGCCTCGTTACCTATGTATCATATTCAATTTTTCAGGCTAAAAATTTAGAAGCGATTTATTGATGAATGATAAATTCATTTCATACAATTTTTTTTTATTTATTTAAATTTTATACATTTATTATACACTTATTTTATATATACATTTTACTCTGACAGGGCGTTGGTATTAGATCCATTTTATTCGAAAAATATTGTAAAACAATTGTTGTCTGATCAATTATAAAAAATTATAGTCAACGAAACTACAACAAAAATAAAACCCAAAACACAGGCTGACCCATACGTAAGGTTATCTAATAATGTTTAGAAGAAAACAATTAACTCTTGTTTTATATTGTTGAATGGAATTAACAATTTTATACAAATATGTGTTAAATTACTCATAGAAAACAGTATTTATACTTCATCTGGCCACGCTTTGTTTTGACTTATTCTGATATACATACTTTAGAGTTCTGTCTGATAAGTATTTTAGATAGAATAAAAATATTAAAATCGCAATTAAAAGTTAAATGAGCAAAAAATATTTAACGACTTATTCTCGTTATTATCAAATATACAAAAAAGTGCGGTCTTTGTAATTTTATCTGTGAAGCGTTTAAATGTCCTACTTCCGGTTTAATGCTATTCTGGAAATTGTCTCAAGTTTATTCACATCTGTTTAAAGTCGTCGTCTTGATGACTACTGTGATTAGTATACTTATTATTTTGAGTGGGGAGATTTACATGGGGGTTATAAGAAATGTAGCACAGGAGAATGAGGAGCATTCGCCTAGTGACAGTTCTTAGTTTGCATAAACGTTAGTATTGTGTTTTAAATCATCCAAAGTATGTAACATAATAATGAAGAATCTTGTATAGTGCGAAACTTTATAAAAAGTACACATGTCAGAAGTGAAACTTCTTTAGCAAACTAATTTTTAAATCTTGTTTATATTTTTACAAATTTTAAACTTTAGATTTGTGTGTCTTAGAGCGAGGAAAAAGTAATATAATTATTTATTTATCATTAAATTATTAAGTATCGAAAATTGTAAATAAAAATGCCACGTGTTTTTTTGTCAATATTAGAAATTATTAATTAAATTTTGTTTTTGAATTTACTATTTAGAAAAATAGTTTATTAAATGACGAGTGGCAAATTAAAATGCCACATGTATTTATAACTATTAAAACTACCTAACCATCAAATGAATTAGCATATAAAACTGCACATCTTCGTGACGCGTTTCATCCGTAAAAATTTTACCCTTAAGCGCCGAAAGAAGTTTCACTTCAAATAATATTAAAACCGATTGAGAAGTTACAGAGGATTGCGACCACACTGTGACACGAGATATTTATATAGTTAACTTTGACTACAGAAAATGGAGGTATTAGAAATCCCATCAATCACAAAATATAATATATTCCCAAAACTAATATCAGCCCAGCAATCTAGTAGCTGACTTGGCTTTTGTATTGCCCACTATTGACGCATGTCTCAGTGTACGTACAACGTCTAGTGTGAAATACCGCACACACCGTCCTGTCCATAGATCTACAAATAGAAATAAAATATTTATTTATTTATTTTAAAATTTTATTATGTAATATAATGAAAAACAGAAAATTAAGTAATAGAGTGGCCTCGTCACTAACAGCGATCCCTTCCATACAACCTTTGGTGAAACAAAAAGAATATCGAAACTTAACTCAGCTATATTATACTACATAAAACAATAAATATAATAGTTTAAAAATAAAATTTCATGTTTTCATTGAAACAAAAAATATCATGCGATAAAATAATTATTTAATGATATAGAACTTCTTTGTGAACGATGTTCTGTACAAACTCTTTCATCGTTTGCTATACGAGTATATTTTTGACAAACAATCCATATAATATAATCTGTGTTCAATTTCAATAAGCAAACGAGTGCGTATGTGTATCAAGTACAAAGCAGTGGGTGTAATATTTTATTTGCTGATTTAATGTATTTTATACAAAATATGAAAAGATATCATTCTGCACTCCCTCTCTATATAAATATAAGTGTGGCACATTTCATACTTTTCTGTCAACGCAATTCTGTAAAAAGGTTTATGAAGTTAAACTTCTTTAGGCGCATCAGGGTAAAATTTTTACGGACGAAATGCGTGACGAAGATGTGCTGCGTTTTTTATGCTAATTCGTTTGAAGGTTAGGTAGTTTTAATATTTACAAATAACATTTGGCGTATTTATTTACAATTCGTTATTTGAGATTTCAATAAATTATTTGTATTAATTTTCGACACTTAAATACATTAAATTCCTAACATATCTTCCTTTTTACCTCCCTCTTAGTCTCGGAAATATAGAGTATTAGATTTATATAAATATAAACAAGATTTAAAAGTTTCCCAAGCAAGTTCCACTTCTGACATGTTTACTTCTAATTTTTGTGACAACCGTCGACCGTGGACACCTGCACCAAGAGGAAAATTGCCGATGAATTGCCAGCCCAAAAGCTACCAATCAAATTGCCTCTTAAACAATTGCATTCTGAAGTCTTGGCGGCACACCGCTGATTGAAGTTTGTTTTCATTTTGAAAGTACGCTGAAAAATGGATTAACCAAACCGAGTCGTTGATTAGTGCCATGATGCTACTAACTTGAATAGTTCCTCTGAACACTCATAATAGATTCTATAGAAGACACAGAGAGAACTAATGGTTCTTCCGTGTTCCAGATTTTTTATTTATTGCTGATAGCGCTTGACTGTGATCTCACCTAATGGTAAGTGATGATACAGTTTAAGATGGAAGTGCGCTAATCTGGTAAGAGGCGATATACCCCTAATGGTTTCTACACAGCATCATACCGGAACACAAATTTCTTTGTTTGGCGGTACGTCTTTACTGCGTTCTACAGTTTATTGGTCAGTTGCGGGTTACTGCCAATTCGATGTGCCCGGTGCTTCAGCCCAAAAAAGTCTACAAAGTTTTTGCTTCATGTATTAATATATATGTAGGAGTGCAAGAGTCTGCGGATCGCTGGTTCGTATGTAATAGTCTGTGGAACGCTGGCGCCATCTTTGTATCGGCGTGGGGGCAGAGTCAATAAGTGGCAGTCCGGCCCGTCTCTCGGCAATTCTCGAGTGGCGGTCGGCTGGAGTGGTCGACTATTGAAACTGTCGCGTTCCTAGCTATTATTGTTAATGAGTTTGTGTAAATTGATATCGGGAACATTAAGTGATTGAACATTATAATCCGAGTTAATTAACAATGTGTTTCACCAACATTACCCACGAACGCCCACAGAATAAGAAATTAAATAATGGATCCCATTAATGACGATGTCGGCGGGGAGCCCAGCGCCCCTGTGCTTTGTGGTTCTTCTCCGTTCTTTCTTATTCTCCGACATATAGAATACTGGGTGACCTGTCAAGAAGTTGTTTCTCCTGGCAGGTCTATAACTTTTTACATCTATGGTTGTGTCCCTTTGCGCGACATTTTCGGGCGCATTAGAGCGTTGGCTATAAAACTTTATTTATTGCCCGACTATGAATGCGCGCCCTTTTTATTATGTTAATTCTGTACTGCGGTGAACGGAGGCCCTAATTTACGAGCGCGCGGTGACAGACGAGTGTGAAACTCGCTAGATGAATTTATCGGTGGCGGTTTACTGCATTAGACTGCTTTTAAGTGGTTCGAAAACCGGTCGAATTCTGTGATTTATTGGTCCAAGTTTTTGAGTATTTCAACTTTGTACAGTAGCACCGTTTATATCAACAAGTTTTGTAACAAAACAATTTTTATTTTACTTAATTTCGCTATATTTAAAAGGTTATATTAAATTATATGCTTAGATGGTTTTGGCACGTAGAGAGAATGAATGGAAGGAGATTGACAAAAAGGATTTGTGACTCAAGAGTTAATGGGAAAGTTGGAAGGAGAAGACCAACGCTAACGTTCTTGGACCAAATCCAGGACATTATAAACAAGGGCCAGGTCAAGAGTACCCTAAACCGACGAACTTGTATGAAAGGTTTAATGAGAATGAAAAAAGCTAAGGAGATATGCAAGGATCGTGGCAAGTGGAAGGACGTGGTCTCCGCCTACTCCTATGGGAATGAGGCGTGTGTATGTGTATATTAAATTAACAATTAATTTCTGAACTGAGCACCGAAAAAGCTAATGGTAATCGAATAAGCCCGAATGCCTGTGACGTCCCGATGATAATTTCTCATCACAGTAGTGCACAACTGTTACAGTCTTTTGATTATTACGAACGAAATCGTTTGATTTTATTGTGAACACATTATTAAATATATAAAAAAATACGATAACTAAGCCTGGGAGTTGAATGGATCGCGGTAATCATACCTACTAGAATATATTGTACACGTGTTAGAACTAAAACTTCTTTGGCAAACCAATTTTAAAGTTAGGAATTTAATGAATTTAATTGCCATTAAAATATTAAAAGACGAAAATGAATACAACTAATTTATTGAAATTTCAAATGACGAATTGTAAATAAAAATGCCACGTCTTTTTTGTCATCATTAGAAATTATTAATTAAATTTTGTTTTTGAAATTACAATTTCGAAAAATAGTATATTAAACGACGAGTGGCAAATTAAAATGCCACATGTTATTTGGGAGTATTAAAACTATCTAACCTTCAAACGAATAAGCATAAAAAATTGCACATCTTCGTGACGCTAATCACGCGTTTAATCCGTAAAAATTTTACTCTCATGCTACTAAAGAAGTTTTAGTTCAAAAGCTTTAAACCTTTTACCAAATATGTTTATTAGGTAAGCTAAAAAAGGTGAGTAATTAGCCTATTCACATCCCACTGCTGGGTACAGGCCTCCTCACTCATAGGAGAAAGAGTTCAAAAGCGAAGTGTAGACCCACCACACTGATCCATTGCGGGTTGAATGCCCATGAAGTGCTCACGGGATAGGCAGGTTTCCTAACGATGTTTTCCGAAACCAAATGATTAGTAATTCAATTACCGAATTAATATTTGAACGTAAAACCTACTACAATCATAAAGGTAAAAAAAGTATTGAAATTTTATTGAACGAATGAATTGAACACGATATAAAATATAAAAACCAGGAAACGTTTGATTGCAGCGGAAGTGAATGAAATATATTTTTCAACTTTGAATTTGTTTTTTAATTCTGCCCAGACCATTACCTTCACAAAGGTGGAGAGTTTTTGCTGCCAGCAGATAAGAGGCCACTCTGCATTGCGTTAATATAAATAGCGCTATAAATGTCGGAAAGAATATCTCCGGACAAAGACTTTCATTACAGCATACAATTTTTCAAGTCTCTTATAATCATGCAACAATCTTTATAGCGTGCAAATTTTTGCTATCACAAAGCTCTTTGCTCACAAGTTAACATTTGACTGTAATCTCACCAAATGGAAAATATACAGTCTAACATGAAAGCGAGTGAAAGGTTACTTACATATACCTTTGATAATAGTTTATGCCTTGATACAGTCTAAAAAGGAAGCGTAAGTAACCCGTTAAGAAGTAATTTAGAATTTGAAATGATCTCAATTCAGCATCGTACCGAAACTCAATTTTTTTCTTGGTGGGACGTCTTTTTGGATATAGAGGTAGCAGAAACACTTTCCCTCCCAAAGCGAAATTTCCTAAATTTGGCCTCTCGGACATCGAACTCAGGATCTTTGATAACGAAGCGAATACTCGTACAATTACGCCAGCTAAGGTCATAAGTTTCCCCTTATATAGGAAGTCATACGATCCCATACAACAATTTTATAGGGCTATGAAAATAAATAATGATCCTTCGATAGGATTAGAAAATAAGGGTTGGAAGGGTTGTTATCCCATTCAAAACAAAACCACATAATGACGGTTGATACTCAACTCTTAGAGACCATTACAAAACTTACGAAATCCCGTTTTATATATAATTAATCAAAAGAGTAATTAGACACTTGCTTTTACATTTCAATAGCTATAAATGTGTAAAGAAATAATTATATATAATTTTCTTACAAAACCAGCTAGAATGAAAATTTTGTCAAAATAAGTCTATTGCTTTCTAACAAAACGTGGCATTCTGATTTGCCACTCGTCATTTATTAATTTAATATACTATTTTTCATAAAATATTAAATGAAAATATTTCATAAATTCTCTTTTCAAATTTAAATTTCAGAAACAAAATTTAATTAACAATTTTTAATATTGACAAAAAAACACGTGGCATTTTTATTTACAATTCGTTATTTGAGACTTAATAAATTATTTGTCTTAATTTTCTACATTTTTAATATTTTAACGACACTTAAATTTCTAACATATCATCCTTTTTCCCTCCCTCTAAGTCTCGGAAATCGAAAGTTTTAGATTTGTATAAATATGAACAAGACTTAAAAATTTGTTTGCCAAAGAAGTTTCACTTCTGACATGTGAACTTTGTAAATACAGAAAACATTGTACAATATTACGAAATATCTTGCGGTATCTCTTTAAAAATGCGTATGATCAACCCGACAAATGATTTCAGTAACTTCTTCACTCTAAAATATGTGAATGCAAGTTTGTTTTAATTTCTTGTATGAAAATTGTGTAGCTCACTTTATTTGTTCTATAAGTGAATATTATTACGGAAATATACGATATTATTCAATATATATTGCGACGGTACTGAAAGAATTGTTGTTTCTTTAAATTTATCTCTTAAAGAAGCACGAGATACTAATTGCTCTATGGCACGTATAGACATACATACATAGCATCACGCCTCATTCCCATAGTAGGCAGAGACAACATCCTTCCACTTGCCACGATCTAGGTGTATATATATATACACGTAGGTAAATAGTAAGATATCCAGGTATCTATTGACTCGTCACGATATCTCTGGAATCATAAGGCGTAGATGCTTGAAATTCAGTAGGAATATGCCTTTTGCCAAGTAGAGGTCAGCTAAGAACGGATTTTACAAAATTTCACCCCAAGGGTGTTGCGGGCTGTGTTAATAAAAAAAAACCTAATTTTCTTATTAAAAAAAGCAAACTGCACACTTAGAAACTATATATTTAATGGTATGTACAACATGTATGTTTCTTATTTGTAAAAAAATGCATAAATTAATCAAAATGGTACCAAAAAACATTCAACCCAGACCAAGTCGCGGGTTCAGCTTGTATTAACTAAGAAGCTGTTTCCCCCAGTATAACTTGCTTAACTCCGGATTTGTATTGTTAAATAAAAGTATCCCAAGTTACTTTTTATAAGACAACTGCCCGTGGTAATATTCCCAGCCTTTTCGGGGTTTTTTGATAAAAGGACTCCATATATTTATTTAGTGAAAGGCTCTTTATTGGTAATAACAGACATGCATCCAATGTGGTTTATGTGTTTAGTTGCATATATAACGTTTAACATGTATATATAAAGTCTATGTAATAAATATAAAAATACTGTAATGCGTACCGATATGTTACATGAAAACTGTTTCCAGTATAAAAAACAATACACGAAATTTCTTACAAAAGCGATAAAACCACATAATCCTTTGTTAAATCTTCGAAAACAACTTATTTGATACAAGTTTCCACCGGCGCTTAGCCAAGTCCCGAAGTGAAAGATAAATGGCGTAGACTTGGTCAAGGGGATCACGGAACGCATTTCCGAATGTATGTTTCTAATTTTTATTCCTTTGCTCTTTTAAAAATAAAGCAAGTAATATAAAAAAATAAAATAATCCATCTATTCAAATTCAAATATTTAAATAGTTACTAGTAGATGTCCCGGTTTCGATCATCAGATAGGACGTAGTTAGGAAATTACATTTCCTAATTTATCGGAGTCTGAATTGGTGGGAGGCTTCGGCCGTGGCTAGTTATTACCCTATGAACAAAGGCGTACCACCAAGCAAGAGATATTTATTTCAGAACGATGCTGTGTAGAGATCATAGCAGGTAAATAGTATGTATGCTGACATATTCTTAGCTTTTTCACATCTTTGTACCTACACCACACGTTTTAAAAAATTCTTCCACTTTCTGGGGTTCTTGGAAGACATCTCTCCAAAGGGATAAGGTATCCTATGTATACTAAATTTAATTATCTTATTACTGTGACTTCTTTTTTGGTGCATAAATAAATAAATAAAAGGTCTCTTACCAGATTAGCGCGTTTCTATCTCAGACTGTATCATCACTTGCCATCAAGTGTGATCACAGTAAAGCGCTAACCTGTCATCAATGAACAAAACATTGCTTCATGAAGATATATTTTACATCTGCTATTACGCGTAATACTAGGAGATTGTTCAAATCGAGTAATTCGTTATATTTAGGTACGTTATGTTAAGTAATTAGCAGCCCATTAACGTTCCATCACTGACCACAAACAGGGTTATCAGAGCATGTACCCATCACGCTGCTCCAGTCCGGATTGGCAGGTATAGTACACAAGTGCATTCTCTATTCCTTTATAGTCCGATGTGACGCGAATCCGACAAGACCAGAGAGAGATCAGGCACAAGACCGACAGCTTAACGTGCTCTCCGAGGCACGGAGGTGAATTACACCGCCAGCTCCTCAACTTCTTCCCACCTTTAGAAAGAATGGTCAATTTCTATTTTTCATTTGACCCGATTGGGAACTCGAACCCAGGATCTCATGTATGTGGCCGACACTGCTAACCACTAGACCAATGAGGCAATTATGTAAAGGTTATACTATAACTAAATAATCTATCTCTGTTTTTACACTTTTTCCAGACTGACCGTGGCTATGATATTATGCCTTCTTTCTAAGGCAAGACATTCGATGGAGTCCTTTCCTTACCGACTAACATTCTTTATAAAATTCAGGAGGATCTATGATGTCAAGCTCATCAAGCAGTGTTTGCTTTGAGCTCGGAATTAAATATTATAAAATATCGTTCAAATTTGATAACCCTATTGTCTGAGTGATACGTTTCTTCTCCACACAATTTGCGGAATTTCCACATCCGCTCCGAACAATTCCCGGGTGGGCTGGAGATCCAGCGGAAATCTATATTGGGAGGTATTTGCGCCATTAGATGTCTCAATACTAGGAATGCTTTTTGTAGGTTATGTATTGCTCCAAACAATTTGCTTTTCTATAGGTAAGCTTTACCAGGAAAAATAGATATCGACTTCAAAGATTTCGTTACACACATACTGGGGAAGAAAGATTTTCTTAAATTATTGAATTATCACCCGTCCTTGACACTTTTAATTCAATTCGACGTTTTGAATTGCTCGAAAATTAATTTCAAAGATTCAGTGTCTTACCTACATATATACATTCCAATATAATATAAGCCTGTTACAAATTAAACTGTTAATCAGAATAATACCATAATATGATACTATAAACTATCATTTCATTAAAATCCCAATTCATAAAGATGCTATATCACTATAACACTAGCACTCAAGCCCAAGAAGGCTTTTCGCAATAAGTTTAAAATGGAACCTACAGTACTTTAGACATATCGCGCGAAGACCCACAGGTTTAGAGAAACTCATTCTCAGGGGGAAAATGAAAGGCTAGAGGCCCAGAGGTCGAAGATCCAAGTCATGGTTTGTCCAGGTAGTGGAACACATGAACACAAAAGCGAGTCAAGCCATTCACATAGCTACCAATCAGCAAAGATGGCGCAAACTGTTACATCGAATTATAATGATGCTCAGCAGTGCCAGCCACGACGACAGGAGAAAGTGGAGGACTCAAACCCCGCTTTTCACAAGTATAATTATTATTCTTTGCTAGTTATATACAAAAAGATCGTTTTGCATTAAAAAGAGTGTGTATATCAACTTCTATGCAGTAGAGATATCCCAAATAGTGAGATTTTAAAAGTTTCTTTAACTTTAACAGGAAACAGGTCTATAGAATACTTTTTATTGTAAAATTTAGACGAGAAAAAGAAACTTCAACTATACAATTAATATCACTTTGAGCTACAGCGAAATGTCAAAAATTTTTGTACAAACATACATGTAACCACATCTAACAATATTGTGTACTAAAAACTTAAGATCGTGGCTAAGCAAACCCACCCAATGAAATAAATTAAAGTTTTTTAATTATAAACCTCCAGTATATTTACTAAATCTACCCAACTTAATATTGCAAAATTATAATTAACAAAGTTAATACTGAAGATAAAACGAAGCTAATTAAAATCGGGCGACATCTGTGCCCCACTTGGAACCCGGGGAAGTGTAAACTTCTTGTACAAGACATTTTTTTATTATTCGCGTAATTTTTCAAAAGGTGCCGAAAATAATTGGACAACAAAATGTTTACATCAAAGCGAACAAATAAAGTGATTTCCCTGTTTTGAAAAACAAAACAAAATAGCGAATCTTTTATAAAAACCGTTGTTTTCTGTTCATTTGGAATTGTTTCATCGTCTTTTGTGAGATTATTTCTTCATAACTGGTCTACATGAAATATTTTTTTATTGCTGACAGACTAGTGTATGACTGTGATCTCATCTGATCATTATCGATGCTACATTCTAAGATGAAAGTACGCTAACCTGATAGGGTGATATACTACTCGTTATGGTTTATATAAAGCTTTATATAAGAACGCAAGATATTCGCGGCATGTTTTTACTGGTAGGGTGATAGCTAGCCACCACCGAAGTTTCCCATTAATCTAAGTCTAAACTCAGATAAATTACAAAATGGAATTTTCTAAATTTATCCTGTTGAGGATCGAATCCAGAACCTTCGCTAACAAAGCAAGCGAAGCATTGTGCTAGCGAGTCCTTTAAAATATTGATAAAATAAGTTGTTTGAGACACTCATGATTATAACGAAGTCACCAAAAATGACAACCGCTACATCCTGATGCCCTTGATTTTCATAAAAATACAGCAAATTTGCTTTGAAATTATTAAAAATAACTTAAAATATATTTATTATTTAATAACGTGTGCAATATCTTTATTGCAAATGTTATTAATAATAAATAGATTTAAAAGTTTTGACTGTTTTAATATACAATGAAACATGGACAAGCGTGTGCTGGATATGCTAGATATTGTTTTTTCATAAATATAATGAGGTCCCCACACGTCCATCGTGTTAGACTATAAATAATTAGGTGGCAAGATTGATAGGTGTCAATACTAGGTAGCTTTAACGAGCAGAACATTTGTGTTATCATAGTCTCTCGAGCTGTTGCTGAAAATTGTTTGGTAAATATATGTTGGCAGTTTTTCTTTTAATTGAAATAAACTAAACAAATTTTTTTCAGTTAGAAAGAACCCAAAGATCTCTATTGAACGTCATGTGTTTTAAACCCTATAAATACACTACTGAACTGCTTTATTTCTACTTCGGATTACTCTTAGTCAGAAAATTATATATCAAAAACAAAATTCTAAGACTGCACAAAATATTATACCTCTCAGTAATAGGAATAGATATATCTTTTAATAAACAGATTTTTATGGAACTACTCTTTTTTTATAGATATAGCAGACAAACGATCTAGCGGGTCACCTGATGTTAAGTGATTACCGCAGCCCATGTACACCTGCAGCACCAAAGGAGATGTCGATGCCGGCTTAATAGGAAGGAGTTTAATCGCCTCTTGAATGTCTGCATATCGTAGCCTTGCGGGAAAACCGTTGCTGGAAGTTCGTTCCACATATGGCATGTGCGCCGGAAGAATGATCGCCGGAAACGAACTGTGCCNTTGCCCGAAGTTGGGAAGTTGGCGGTGTGATCCACCCCCGTGCCTCGGAGAGCACGTTAAGCCGTCGGTCCTGCGCCTGATCTCTCTCCGGTCGTGTCGGATACCCGTCAAATCGGACTATGAGAGTGAAGGAATAGAGAGTGCACTTGTGTACTATGCCTACCGATCCGCAGTGGAGCAGCGTGGTGGGTCTATGCTCTAAAAACCCTCGCTCCTCGATGTGAGGAGGCCTGTGCCCAGCAGTGGGACGTTAAAGGGCTGCTACTTACTTACATACTTTTAAGCTGTTTGAGACACTAATGATTATAACGACGTCAACAAAAATGACAACCGCTACATCCTGATGCCCTTGATTTTCAGAAAAATACAGTAAAGTTCCTTTGAAATTATCGAAAATAACTTAAAATCTATTTATTATTTAATAATGTGTGCAATAAAGATATATAAATAAGAAATTAGACATATAATAAAAGTTTTGACTGTTTTAATATACAGTGAAACATGGACAAGTGTGTCTCGAATATGCCAGATGCCTCTGTTTTTTCATAAATATTATGAGGTCCCCACACGTCCATTGTATAAGACTATAAATAATTAGGTGGCACGATTGATATAACGAAATGTTATGCAATAGGAGTAAGTAGCTTTATCGAGCAGAACAATTGCGTTATCATAGTTTCTCGAGCTGTTTCGTAGTGTAGTTCTCCCAAAGGGGACAGTGCAAGTTCTGTAATGGTAATAGTATAAGGGGAATATAAAGTCGTAAAGTAATTAAAATTATAAATATATGTTGGCAGTTTTTCTATTAATTGAAATATCTCTATACAAAATTTCTTCAATTACAAAGAACCCAAAGATCTCTATTGAAAGTCATGTTTTTTAAACCCTATAAATACACTACTGAATCGCTTTATTTCTACACTGGATTACTCTTAGTCAGAAAATTATATATCACAAACATAATTCTAAGACTGCAAAAAATATTGCCTTGTATACCTCTCAGTAATAGGAATAGATAAATCTTATCATAAACAGATTTTTATAGAACTACTCTTTTTTTTATAGATATAGCAGACAAACGAGTTAGCGGGTCACCTGATGTTAAGTGATTACCGCAGCCCATGCACACCTGCAGCACCAAAGGAGCTGTCGATGTGTTGCCGGCTTAATAAGAAGGAGTTTAATCGTCTCTTGAATGTCTCCATATCATAGCCTTGCGGGAAAACCGTTGCTGGAAGTTCGTTCCACATATGGCATGTGCGCCGGAAGAATGATAGCCGGAAACGAACTGTGCCTGAACGCTACGCATCCAAGTTGTACGGATGAAATTTGTTATTCTTTCGAATTGAGCGATCGTAAAACCGAGACGGTGGTACCAATCCACTCTTGCTCTAAACCAGTACTGCTCACAATCCCCTTTATTTGTATGATATAATTAATAGAAAACTTAATGTATTTCCCTTAAAATTATGCGAGGCCATAGATATTGCCAATAAACTATTATTACCATTAAATTATGACGTGGAATTCTTACTAAAACGTATAGTATAAAATATAAACTGACATAGCTCCTCTAATATTATATTTTAAATATGGCTTATTTAATTCTATTTACATGTAATACTTACATGACACAGTACATAACTCTGATGCATTTACTCTGCACAATTGAATAATTACATACTGTAAAAGATTTTGTGTTAAGCCCTTCATTATGTTATTTTCTTTTCCATGTGATTTTTTCTATATTGTCTTTTCTTCAATTATTTTTGTTACTGCTAAAGAAGAGCAGAGTTCTCTGTCACAGGGGTAACTTCCACCCTTAAAAGGAGGCTCCTGCCTTTTTATATGTTAAAGTGGTGAAGTTAACGAAATAAACTATTTTTTATTTTATTTTACTACTATAAGTGGGAATTTGGTGCTTAATGTCCTAAATGGTAAGATGAATTATCAAGCTTTGAAATGTTGTGACAAGTTTGTTAGCAAAAAAATCTGATGCCTTCTATATTTGCTCTGTTTTACAGTAGTATCTAAGTGTTCCTAAGAAAAACAATTCGACCTCTCGTAGCGGGACTTTTCATAAGGCGATTGTTATATTTATTTATTAAATTTGTTTACCTGATTATGTAGAAAACTGTTTATATTATTTACAAGGAACAAAAAAATACAACACAAGTAACAGTTAATATTTGTGTTAAGAATATCTTTCATTTGAATAAAAACAACATTAACAGTTGTCAAGAGATTTGTACAACGATATGCCAAACGAAATTAACTCATTCAACAACCGGATACTCTTCCGGTCGCATATTAACATACAAAATGACTTGAAACCACTCCATAATTACTCTTTTTACTTGAGCCATAATTTTTATGTGGAAGCCTATTATTTATTTTATTCTAACCTGTGGCTTACCATCCATATAATTTCTTCGATCGTGGGAACGGTGACTGTGCAAAATGTAGGAAAGGCTGCCTACCACTTTCCTATTATTTTTTTATAAACGCGTTTTGAAAGTCACTCTGAAGTTAAGATACGGTAAGAGGGGTGGCAACGAGATGAGATATTGATTTAAAAATTACATTTTTCGAACTATAGAGGTACCAGAGAATAAGACACATCTATACATATATAAATCAATCGCTGTTCGTTGGTCTCGCTATTCATAACGGCGACATTTATTCTGTCTAAGACTGCTCTATCCCTTAAATTGGTCCAAAAAGAATTCATTTACAGAAAAATCTTTAAAATTAGTTATGACGCTTCTGATATTAGCGTAAATAGTGATGAAGTTGGAATTTCGTATATATAAATATATTCAAGCATTCCATTACTTGATATATCATTTTTATATGATTAATGTTTTACAAAATTATGTAATAAATATTGTTTATAATAATTTGTGAATTAATTGTTTCATTTAATATTCTTTTATTTATTTAGATAAATAAATACTTTACAAAGTATGTAACAAACATGTCTCAATATTTTTAGATGTGTAGACGTTACTTCTGTATGATTATAGATAGTTGTGTGACAACACTCATAGCTCTGAAACGTTGAGAATTATTGAGTGGCAACACTGAAAATACCAAAAACATTGCGCAATATTACAAAATGTTATGCAATACGAGGTAACTTTAAAGAATGGACCAATTTTGTGGTAAAAGTAAATAGAAATAGCGCTAAATTGTATAAATTCAAATAGTAAAGTAATTATTAGTATAATGCAAGTTGTGTATGCAAATATTTCAATAGTGTAGAGAATAAAAGTTGTTAGTTAATGTTAGTTGGTGTTTTTATAATACTTCCAACTATTAAATATCTATAGCTCGAATCCTCGGCAGGCACTGTTATGTTTCTTTTTATAAATATGGATCTTACGTGCTTGATTGTTCGAAGGTGAACATCGTGATGATACCTGCATATACCGGAAGTAGTTCTGGGGCTTAGTAATTATAGTCTGCCAACCCACATTGGAGCAGCATCGTGGGTCTATGACTATGGTCAATTTATAACCCTCTCACCTATTAGTAAGAAAGCCTGAGCAATTTTTATATTATCACAGAATTTACTCAGTATATTATCTAAATGTATCCTGGACGATAGTACTTTAACGTCACTCTTCCGTCATTAATAACAGATACTTTCAAATGTCAATATAGAAATTACAATGTGATAGAATTGTGATGAAGCAACCCTAGAACTTTATATCCACTGAATGACTTGCAACCAGCGACCATTTGTTTCAAAGTGAACTTAGTATTAACTTCAGAGTTAAAATTACTAATATACAAATCGCCAATTAAAACGGTAATAGATAACCAGTAATAACATTATATTTTAAAAAATAATTCGGAAATTTAAGCATAACCACGTTTCGCTGTAGCTCATTTTTTTATTATTGTTTTGATTTTCTGTAAGTTTCGAAATAAACATCTTGTATTATACTTTAAAACTTCAGCTTTTGTCGTGGAAAATCTTTTTATAATTTTACGGAACCGTTTCTATAACTAGCAAGAAAAAACGGAGTGATGTTTTTACCCGTATCATTAATATATAATATAATATTCTTAATATGCTAGAATAAACAGTCATACAATATGGTATTTTGGCTAATGTTTTAACATGCTTAGGTATATATTAAAAAAGAAGCTATATTTTGCCTTATTACAAAATTTTATTTACATTATGTATAAAGATAACTAGATTTTTATTCTTTCAACGAGAAAATATTTGAATAATTACACTTCTATTATAAATACATACATACATAGCATCACGCCTCATAGGGATACGCAGAGACCACGTCCTTCCACTTGCCACGATCCTTGCATATCTCCTTCGCTTCTTTCATTCTCATTAAACCATACTTCTCAACGCTCTCATCTCTATCGCATTTATTTTACTTTTGAGATTCTTCTGCCATACCCAACTTTCACTACCATACATGAGTGTATCAACATTCCTGCATGCACAGCCAGTCTGGCCCTTTAAGACACCATCTGGCTATTCATAAAAGAAATGGCGTGCAGAGCACCATTTGCCATATTCTCTGCATTTACACTCCTTTCAATATCACTTTCACGTGATCCATCTTTTGTAAATTTAGATCTCAAGTATACAAATTCTTTCACCTCTTCCACTTGTTCCCCATCTATCAAAATATTGCCATTCATCATAAATTCATCTCTTTCATAAAGCATAATTTTCGTTTTATTTACACTCACTTTCGTTCCTTTCCCTTTCAAAGCTTCATTCATAATATTTACCACCTCCTGTAGCTCATTATGCAAGGATAATGCAAGTATTACTTGATCATCAGCGTAGAGTAAATATTTGATGAGTAAATCATTCATTCTTAACCCATACATACTTTCTTTTAAATCTGCCAAACAGTTATCCATGAATAGGTTGAACAGCCATGGTGACGCAACACATCCCTGTCGAACACCTCTTTCGACAGGAAACCACTGCGTGTACACCACGTTTATTCCGACACAAGCACTAGAACCCTCATAGAGAGACTTCAATGCCTGAATCAGATTACCTCTCATCCCATACGTAGATAACGTTGACCACAGCTCATTCTTCGCCACTCGATCATAGGCCTTTTCTAAATCTATAAAAGCGCAATATATATAATAATATTAACAAATAACTTATATGTCCCACCGCTTCATTTAAAACGACCTTTAAAAAACTCTGCCATATTTTTTCAGGGTAATTTATAAGTCGACGATTAGTCGCCATTAGGCCGCAATGTGGCAATACAGCCTTACGTTAAATACAAACGTTTAATCTTATAGTAGGTCAATAACAAACACGTAACGTGTATAGACGGATAAAGACGAGGGATTAATAATGTGATACACGTGAAGGGCAAATTATTTGTTTAAATTTTTAAATAAAGACGTACCGCTAAGCGAACAGATTTGTCTTCCAGTACGATCCTTTGTAGAAACCATAAGAGGTAACTTGATAAAGTAAGTGTAAGTTTGTCATGGGCGGGATAAAAACCGATAAATAACGCATCAACATTTTTTACAGACGCACAAAAATCCTAATGGATTACAGAATAATAATTTAATATAGAAGTATGCAGTGGTAATAACAATTATTAATATGAATTAGTTTTGCAAGTACGACACGCGAACTGTTCAATGGTAAATAAAATAAAAAAGTACATGCATAAAAGCTACACATGTCAGAAATGAAACTTCTTTGGTAAACTAATTTTTGTATTTATACAAATTAAAACATCAGATTTCCGAGACCTAGAGGGATCGAAAAGGAAGATATGTCAGGAATTTAATTGTCATTAAAATATTAAAAGTGTCGAAAAAAGTAAAAATGCCACGTGTTTTTGTCAATGTTAGAAATATTTTTTTTTTAAATATCTATTTTTTATTTCATTTATAAATATTAGAACTACCTAACCTTCAAACCGAATTAGCATAAAAAACGCTGCACATCTTCGTGACACTAAAGAAGTTTCACTCCAAAATTTCCTTCATATGTCCTGCTCGAAATCATATTCCAGAAACCTACTAGCGAAGCGAATCTTCGCAAATATATGCCAGTGATGCCCTAAAAACCGTCTTTAATAAGTTTCCTTTTAAAATATTCTCGGGTGTCATGCGAGGTCAAAATGACAATCTGATGTCATTGGTCGAGTTTTGTAGACAGCAAATAGGGCATCGTACCTCCGTAATCAAATGTAAAGCCACGAAGAGATAAATCTGGTTATCCGACCGCAACATCAACTTTTGTATTCGTAAATATTGAGTAACTGTATGTTTGAATAAATCACCATTTGCATACCGTTATTTTGTCCGCGGTTATACCGGTCAGTGTGACGTCGATTCGATCCATCGGGACTTTTATGTTGTACAGCCTCTATGGCATAAGGATGCGAATATCTTGCAAAGGTCCCGGAATCGAATCAAATATAGGAAATCGTATTTCATGATTTCTCTAGGTTTGAGGAAGTGGAAGGTTTAGGCTGCGACTAGTTAAGTTCCGATAGACTGCCTTCCAGCAAACGCCTTCCAGGTAAACGCGCTATATTCTAAGACATTACTTACCTTACGTTCTTTACCTCATCATGTAAGTAGTAAGTAGCAGCCTATTAACGTCCCACTGCTGGGCAAAGGTCTCCTCACTCCGAGGAGCGAGACCTACCATCATGTCTAAAGTATATAATAAATATGGATCTCACCTAAACTGAAAATAAAATCTCTTTGATCCGATTTTATTTAGGCAATTGTATTTTCCATGTTGGTCTAATTTTTANGGGGGGGGGGGGGGGCGTTCAGTCCAAACTGCGATGCTAAGTTTTCAAGCGTTATAAATATTTGGAAACATTTCTACCAGTGCAGGAGCCCTTGAAACATGCCACAATTCCTAACGTGTAAAAATGTTTAAAAAAAATTTTAAACAGTAGTGTGGCAGCACCTTAACAGATAAAACTAACAGTCAGGTACTAACTTTTTATTAGAATATACATGATATTCTAATAAAAAGTAAGGGGAAGTTATCCTAGAGACCCTAATCAAGACAGCGGGAAAAACATGTTAAACTAATACGATTTTTTGAATTGGTAAAATATAGAGTTCAAAGAGTTAAGAGTTCAACAAAATAATTGAGGTGTGATATATGTTAAGTAGTTTTTTTATACGCTTTTATGAGCTTCGTTTTCATGGATGTACATGTGTATACAAGGTGTTAGGAGACCGCTTCCGAAAACGAAGACAGAGGATAGCAGTAATTACAAGTAGTAGTACTTATAAAACGTTTATAAAAATATATTTATTTTAATCAGGATAGATTTTTCCGTCCCATCAACAAAGGTATCTTTAGTAACATCATCTGTCTTCGTTTACGGGAGTGGTCTCTTAACCCCTTTTATACACACGTACATCCAAGGAAACGAAGCTCATAAAAGCATATTAAAAAAACTACTTAACACATCATACCTCAAATCTTTTGTTGGGTTGTAAAGCTGAAGTTTGGGTTGCCCTTTACGTATAATATGTAGATTCCCTTGTCTTTTTAAATATAGTACTGAATAGTTAGCAGACAGTCTACGAGAAATATATGTGAAATAAAGAAGAGATGGTAATAAGAGGAAATTGCCAAAGCACATTGTCCTAAAAATTGCGCATTCGCTTTTTCTACAAAACACCGTCGGCATATTCAATCAGATTGGGGACGAGGCTCGGCCGGTAACAACGGAAAGTAGCTCTTTCAGTGTAAATATGAATAATATTCCAATTTCCGAGCCGCATAAAAAAGTCGTATGCAGTTGGATGGTAGTAAATATCCAAAATTTAGAGTGGATTTAAATTCCGGCTTGCGTAACGTGGTGAACAACGTCCAGCTATGCAGCTTTAACACTCACCGGGGACGATCCGACCTGTGTACGATATGTGGTTTAATAAAATATACTTTAAAACTTTAAACAAGGAAACCTGCATTTTGCAGAATTAGTTCTGAGAAATGTAACCTTACGAGCCGCAATGGAACAGCGTCTTTTTTCTAGAAACACTTTCTTCTATAAATAATGACGTCAGATACCAGCAGTGGACTATAATAAGCTGGTACATTTGTTAAAGAGAGAACTAATTCCAGAAGGCAAAGCCCAAAGAGACAACAACGACTGTGAACGTATTTATCTACTACTACTCCCCTCGCCTTTTCCCGCTATACGGGGTGGGCTTTACATATAATGGCTTTCCAGGCATTTTTATTCAGACCGCCTTCTTCAATTAAACCTAAATATGTAATTCGTCATCCAGGTCTTAAACGGTCTACCGCGTTATATCTTCTTTATATCCATAGAAAGGCATTTAATTATATTTTGTCCGAAATTATTTGCATTGGTTAATATACACTAGTCTTTACCTATTTGCAGAAGGAGTTTTAAAGATCTCATGATAGGATTAAGTTTAATGACAATAACCTTTCTTCTAGTGAAACCAGTTTTGGCATATCAGTTGGATGGTTTCAAAGTCTATAGCGGATACAGGTGAAAAAAATTTTAATTTTAAAACACATAAGACTTTTATTTAATAATTACTAATCGTACAATATAAAAACGACCATTGTCTCATCCATACGAAGCGAAATATCGGTATCAGATCGATAGCTCGTGGGTTCACTGACACTCATGTCAATCTAATATTTGATGCAATCGTATCTGAACTGAAGTAAGCCGGAAATAGGCCACATAAGTTTTTTATCAATCGAAGATTCACAGACTATTCAATCCGCATATAAACTGTTTATAGATACGCTTATATCAATGTAAGTTAATTGACTAGTTTCTTAGAAGAAACGGTAATAATACCAAAGAATTCCTAAAGAAGAATTCGTCCTAGATAGTGATATTTTCTTTCCATATTTATAGCGTTTTAATAAATATCATTATTACTCGTTTATATATTAAATGATCCATCTTTGCAATTTGGGGTTATCAAGCGTTATTTCATTATTTTATTCCTCAATCGAATAGCAAGGATATTAGCAATTTAATAACAATATAGTAAATTAGTTATTACGATCATAACTCGAAGGATGCTACTTAAGTAACTGTCATCTTGAATTGAGTTAGAAATTTTTATTTTACTTGTAGCCTACTTACTCAATGATAACAAGAATTAAATGTTTTTTTAATCGCTTTATTCTGATCTTTAATTCATTATTACATACTGATGACGTCGGTTTGTTACAAAACCTTTTGTTAAAGTATTAGTGATTTTCGATGAACAAATTCTTGATTATTGGACTACATTTCACATTATATGTAAAAATAACTCTCAAATCAAAGGAAGGAAGGAAGTAGAAATATCCTGTGATCGTTATTAAGTGATAAAACCGCCTTTTATTTTCTGGTCATCTACGTATGATTGCGTGTAATAAAAGTAACAAATATATAAGTATGTGCTGAAATTACTCACTCCCTGGAGACCTAATCCTTAAGGCCCAGGGCCTTAGTAAATAGAATGTAATATGGCAATCTTAAGTATAAAAATGTTAAAATTGCTTGCGTGCAAAGTTAAACTTCTAATGACAGAAGTAAAACTTCTTTGACAATTTAATTTTTAAGTCTTGTTTATATTTATACAAATGTAAAACTTTAAATTTTTGAGACTTAGAGGGGTGGAAAAAGGAAGGTACAGTAATTTAAAGAATTTAACGGCCATTAAAATATTGAGAGTCTCGAAAAATTATACAAATAATTTATTCAAATCTCGAATGACGAATTGTAAATAAAAACGCTATGTGATTTTTGTCAATATTTGAAATTATTAATTATATTTGTTTTTGAATTTAAAATTATGAAGAAGTTTTATTTCAATGTCTTCGATAAGATTACTAAATTTCAAATTAATCTGATGTTATGGAGTACAAGTACATTGTTTGACGGCCTCACTGGCACAGTGGTGCAAGTACTCGCCGGTAGCAGAGGTCCCGGGTTCGATCCCCAGTAGGACGAATTTAGGAAATTTTATTTTCTAATTTGTCTGAGTCTGGCCTGGCTTCGGCCGTGGCTAGTTACCATCCTACCAGCAAAGACGTACCGCCAAAACAAAGAGATTTGTGTTCCGGTACGATGCTGTGTAGAAACCGTAAGGGATATTTCGCCTCTTACCAAATTAGCGCGCTTCCATCTTAGACTGTATCATCACTTACCATTCGGTGAAAGCACAGTCAAGCGCTAAACCTCTCACCAATAAAAAATATACACAAAACCAACAATATTTTTATTTATGTTCTTTATAGATTCATTCATTATTCGGTTTCATAAGACATATGAAGATTGTCTCACCCCACTAATATTTCATTTCATCACCCTTTACGAAAAACTATTAGGGAATGATTTGAAATTTTTCTTGAAACTTTAGCTTAAAATTTAGAGTTCCTGTTACTGACAAATGCATATAGGCAAAATTAATAAAAGCGTGATAAAAATAGCTAAAAAGAAACCAAATATGTATATGGTATATACCTTATACCTTCCAGTAACCGTATAGTAGTAATAAAATGTGTATTTCAGCTTCACAAAGAGTGAGGGCTCTCGTCAACGCACGTGTCGTCACCGACCGCAACACCAGCCTTTGTTTTTTAACTCTGACGGGAAAACCTGACGTTGAACTGAACTTTTGATACTTTTAACATGCCCTGCGATGATATGGCTTTCATTGATTTTAAAAGGTAATAGTTATGTTTCTATAACAAACTCACAGAAGTGGTCTAAACTAATATTATTAAGAGGAAACATTTGTGTTATTGTATAATTGTGTAATTGAAAGACAAAATGATTTTACTAAATTAATTCTAGAATATACAGTCCAAATTATGTGATTCTCTGTAGCCGAACTAGTTAAAACTGTATTTCGGCTTACAGCGCCAATCTCAAAAATTCTTGATTAAAAATGTACCAGTATATAACCTAAAACATGTCTTATTAAGAAAAGTAATAATAATACGTATATATATTATGTTAACTTAATCGTATCTATGTTGAGCAGTTTGAATGAGAAACCTCTCTTTCTGTTGTATGTAATGTGCATGTGTGTACAAGAGAGGTTGTGTGTGTGTCCCACTGCTGGGCACAGGCCTCCTCACTCCGAGAAGCGAGGGTTTTTAGAGCATAGAACCACCACGCTACTCCACTGCGGATTGGCAGGCATAGTGCACAAGTGCACTTTTTATTCCTTCACTCTCATAGTCCGATGTGACGGGAATCCGACACGACCGGAGAGAGGTCAGTCGCAGGACCGACGACTTAACGTGCTCTCCAAGGCACAGGGGTGGATCACACCGCCAGCTTCCCAAATTCGGGCAAATATTGAGAAAATCTTAATAGAAAACTCAATATTGATTTTTGAATTGGCCCGACCCAGGACCTCATGTCTGTGGCGGAACATGCTAACCACTAGACTCTTACCCGAACATTTTGCAACGATCGAAGCCTTACACCAGATCTAGACGAAAAAGTATATACATATTCCTAAACTTGACATCTCGGGTTTCAAACCCAGTCCCCCAGCCCTTTTACGAGCATTTTTACACTTTACACTCTGTAATAAATATAAAATATAGTAATATTATATTACGATAAAACGGTACAAAACAACTCGTGTATCCCTTGGGCTTGAATAAATCTGTTAGACGATTTTTTCTTAATTAAGATGTTTTGTTAGCGATTTGGCGATTAAAATCTGTTGTTTCTTCGCATCCGTATGTTTCATTAAAAATATTGTTTATCTCAATTTCTAATTTTGATATATTATAAGAATTTATTAATAGAAAATCAATAACCGAAAAAGAAGACGCGACTGAATAGGAAACGTTTGAACCAGTCGTGATCAGTATAATAGCCCTAATATTTGATTTGTTTACATCTCATTATAAATAAGTTAATAATATAATTATTTTTATTTACTTTTGTATACACATTTGTGTATTGTGTTATATATTTTTCCATTTATTTATCGTACATCAAAGCTTGTCTGTAAAGTAAAATGCATTTAAGTATATTGAAGTTTCTGGCAGAAGCTGAATAAAATAAATAATAGGGTAGAAACCCTATTATTTATTTTATTCAACTTCTAGTTCTCTGGAAGAGTTTTTTGCAGCAATAAGACTGCCTTTATCATAATTATAAGTTAATAGTCTTAGTTTGAATGTCTGTTTTTTTAATCTCGTGTGCAATAAAATGGGTTTTCTCTCCCTCTCTTGTCTCAACGGCTTTTATAATTCTTCTTCTTTGGATGCTGTTGCTTTTTAGTTATTACGTGATATATTTGCATACATAGCATCACGCCTCATTCTATAGGGGTAGACAGAGACCACGTCCTTCTACTTGCCACGAACCTTGCATATTTCCTTCGCTTCTTTCATTCTCATTAAATCTTTCACACAAGTTCGTCGGTTTGGAGTACTCTTGACCTGGCCCTTATTTAAAATGTCCTGGATTTGGTCCAGAAACGTTCGCCTTGGTCTTCGCCTTTCAACTTTCGCATTCACTCTTGACTCATAAATCCTTTTTGTCAGTCTCCTTTTATTCATTCTCACTACGTGCCCGAACCATCTAAGCATATCTTTCTCAATTTTAGTCACTACATCTTCTTTTATACCATCAACGTTCTCTTCCATCAAATTTCTTACTAATTTAAGATATATTTATACCGTGCCATAAAGAATTTATTTATTTTATCTATAACTTAGAACAACCTTTAAATAAATGGAAAAAAATCATGAATTTCACTTTTTTTTGTTGTTTATAAAATTATTGAACAAAATGAAGTCAAAACTAGAAACAAATCCGATCAAAACTTTGTTATAATGTGAACCCCTTTTTAAATACATCAGAATATAGCTTGCTTGTATCAAAAGGCAAGATCTAGGGGACGAGCTTATAAATCGTGAAAGGGACGGAAATGGCGAATGGTGAAATGGTCCGGATGAGATATATTTCATAATATGACTTCTCTGCTCATTGTCGTCGGGGGGTGGATCCGTAAGCCACCCAGGTGGTCGGGAATTTAACGTTACAACAGATGTTTTAAAACATTTTGCCCTTGACACTTAATGGTGAATATCTCTTATAAGTTTTACTCTAGTAATTTAATGTCAGAACAGGCTGAAACAAACAATATATAAAAAAATGACTAGATTTTTGTAGAATGGTAAAATTTAAAACGCTTTCTTTTTATTGCTGTTCAATGCCTTATGTGGTGGGCAATACAAGTGAATAAATAAAATCATCTAAATCTAAAAAAGGAAAGATTTATAATTAAAAAAATATTAAAAGTGGGTGCGTACAAGGTACACATGTCAGAAGTGAAACTTTTTGGGCCAACTAATTTTTTAGTCTTGTTTATATTTATACAAATCTAAAACTTCAGATTTCCGAGATTTAAAGTTAGGGAAAAAGGTGGATATATTAAGAATTTAAGTGTCATTATAAGAGTGTCGAAAATTAATGCAAATAATTTGTTAAAATCTCAAATGACGAATTGTAAATAAAAATGCCACATATTTTTTGTCAACATTAGAAATTATTAATTAAATATTGTTTTTTAATTTAAAATTTAGAATTTAAAAAGAGAATTTATAAGGGATTTTTATTTTAAGTTTTATGATAAATAGTATATTAAATGACGAGTGGCAAATTAAAATGCCACATGTTATTAGTGAATATTAAAACTACCTAACCTTCAAACGAATTAGCATAAAAAATGCTGCACATCTTCGTGACGCCAATCTTGCGTTTTATCCGTAAAAAATTACCCACTTGCGCCTAAAGAACCGTCGCATAGTTTTATCATGTTTTGATAATTGAAAGATTAGATTTCGTGCGATCCAAATCTTGTCTGAACTAGTGGTGGGGCTTTTGAGGTAGCTAGTTATAACTCTACCAGCAAAGACATGCCATCAAGCAAATTAATTTCTGTCACAGACTTAGAGGACAATGAACTCTTAACAGCTTATAACATAAACTGAAATCACAGTCAAGCGCTAGGTAACTGCAAAAACAAATTCTCAGCAAAATCATAGGCTCATAAAGCACATGCTATGAAATCTTCAAGTGGAAAATTGGACATGTATCAGTATAAACACAATAGCAGCAAAATGTAACATGCCCCGGCATTGGATCCATACGATTTATCTCAACCGACCAAGATTAATTCCCAGGGGAGAGGGGAGGGGATAATCTCAGTCACGAAATGTAAAGTCGTCGCTAATCCGTTAATAAGACTCGACGACACTACTTTATTTCCTTCGTGAACGAGATTAAGGTCTATTTATTTGTGACGTTAGCAAACACGGGTCGCTACAACATTACGGTCCCGTGTATTCTGTATCATTTTTAAAGGACTCTATATTGCAAAATTTGAAAGAAAGACCAAGAAATTACTATACATACTATATAACAACAGTAGATTTAACAAAAAATAGTTAAGAATTTATTTACAATAAAAAAAGATTATAGAACTAAGCTAAATATTTTCTTTTGACCGGATGAACCCGGTCAGCTTTGGAGCGTACATTGTAACAGCGGTTTAAATAAATGAAATTAAAAAAAAAGACAAGAATTTTTTCGTAAAAAAGTTATACGAGCAAAGAAATATTTTGTTTTTAAGAATTTGCTCACTGTTTTTGTCTATAACTTCTTTAATTTAAAATTTAGGGCAAAAATTTATATAAACATATTTGTAGGTTTTCTACAAATTATGTCTTTACGATTTTTTTGTAGGACGCATAGTTTTCGAGATATCGCCAAAAGATGTTTGGACCCCTTTTTCTAAGATGGCGGCCGCAGGATAAGGGCGGTAGCCCCACAAACTTGGGGTTAAGCTTCTATTGACATACATGGCCCAAAAATAAAATTGCGTCCTTTAAAAAATGCAAAGTTCATGTAACATTGGACTATTTCTTAGGGCACGATAGCGGAAAATTTTCGTTAAGTGTTATACGTTACGTGATGTTCATATATGTACAAGTGTCTGTTGGGATTTAACTGAGCCCCACGAAGAGTTACAACTTCTACTAGGTGTACACAATGATTAACCCAATTTACCTTATGGATTCTACATAGCATTGTATCGGAACGCAATTTTTTTGCTTGGCGGTACGTTTTTAAACTTAGACTATTAACCCTGCTACCAAAATAAGCATTTGCAGCAAGTATATACAAGCGAGAATGAAACTTTTCGTGTAAGTAATAATTGGATAGCGATCATGCTCTTTTGCTAAAACTCCGAGTTTTGATAAACTTAGTCAATAAGGACACTAATCAATCAAGTTTTATACAATAAGGGCCTTTGTTTCAAACTTCCGAAAATCAACGTCTTTGAAGGGAAACCAATGCGAGCGCTGACTTAATTAACTTTATTTATTACGGGTAACATTTATTACAATTACAGCAAAACAATAAACTATTAATGTATATGCTGTTTTTAGTTAAACCTTTTGTAGTGGCTAGTTATGTTATCGCTTATACGCATGGAATTTCTCGTTATCTTAGGTAGAGGCTTAGGAATAAAGAGTAGCCTAAATTAAAACAAAAGTAATTATGAACTATCTGCAGTCAAGGTCGCATTAAAATTGACCAAGCCCTTCTAGAAATAAACAGAAACTACAAACATGCATTCAGATAATTTAAAAAAATCATAATTTAAAATTATAAAACATTTCAAAATTAAAAACTACTAATCTATGAATGGATAAGGTCAATAAAAATATTAAACTATAGTACAATTTAAATTGAATGCAATCGTGTTGTTCTCTATCCCGTGGGGATATGGAAATCCAAAGTTAGCTATTTATAAGTGCGAAAGGAGTCACTTTCCTTCATTTCGATTCAATCGCGAATAGTTTTGATGATATAGTAATAAGTGAGCTTAGTAGATCTTCGCATTATTGCCTTTTTAATGTCACATCGGTTGGAGTGTCACAAAATTTAGAACAGTAAAAGTAAAGACAATATTTTGATTGAAATAAAAACTTAAAAGAACAAAACTTAATCAAACGTAATTGATCCTTAAAAATTTATCGTGTGTTTAAACAAGAGCTCAGAAAATAGAAAATATGAATGTATAAATCGAAGGACTCATAGCACCTGTCATTCCCTAACTGATTTATTGTAGAGCCATATTGTAAATAAGATTTAAGACGTTCAATTCTGGCCAGTGTCTTGGCAAATACCTCTGCTGAAGCCCTGCAGTAAGCGTGTTAGCCAAGTCCTTGTGCCAAGTTGTTCTTAAGGGTGCAGTACAAAAAGTTCCAAAGTAAACCCTGCTACTGGAAATTAGCTGTCGGTTAGACGAGAACTCTTTACTACACAAAAGATATAAGAATTATACGAATATTCGGCGGATTGGGGAATAATTAAATACACGAAACGGAACAAATTAGATATGGAATTCACAGAAAAATACAAGTAGAAAGTTGTTTTGAATTAGTAACCATTAAACCTACATTACTATGGGAATTAAAAATTAGACATCAGTGGATGTTAAATTAAAAGATAAGGTAGGTCAATATATATACAGGCAGTAGAATTTTTAGAAAGTTTTCGACTTTGATTTTGAGATCTACAACCATGTTTAGACACCTCTAATCCTACATTTATTCTAATTAACTAATCTAAATATATGTGTCGGAGAATAAGAGAGAACGGAGAAGCATAAAGCACAGTGGCGTAGGGTTCTCCGCTGACATCGTCATTAATGGGATCCATTATTTAATTTCTTATTCTGTGGGCGTTCGTGGGTAATGTTGGTGCAATCAAACACTTTGTTAATTAACTCGGATTATAAAGTTCAATCACTTAATGTTCCCGATATCAATTTACACAAAATTATTAACAATAATAGCTAGGAACGCGACAGTTTTAATAGTCGACCACTCCGGCCGACCACCACTCGAGAACTGCCGAGAGACGCGCCGGACTGCCACTTATTGACTCTGCCCCCACGCCGATACGCAGATGGTGCCAGCGTTCTACAGACTATTACACACGGACCAGCTATCCAGAGACTTGCACTCCGACATATATATACATATAAATGAGATATCCAAGTATCTATTGACTAATCACGATATCTCTGGAACCATAAGACGTCGAGACTTGATATTTGACACGATTATTCCTTTTGACGAGTAGAGGTCAGCTAAGAATAGATTTTACGAAATTCCACCCGCAAGAAGGTTTGCGGGGGTTTTATACGTATGTTTCTTATTTGTAAAACAATTTGCCTAAATTAAAATGCTACCCAAAAAACATTCCACGCAGACGAAGTCGCGGGTTAAGCTAGTAATATTATATATCATTCGAATGTAAGTGTACTTACAGTCATAAGTCAAAAAGATCTTTGAATTTACGCCTTACCTGTAACAAACAAGTACTTATAGAACCAGATTTATGGAATTATTAAACAAACTATGTGTTTGCCGGATGCAAGCCTGTATAAAAAGAAGATAAGTCTGGTTAGAGGTAAATAGCCCCTTACCAGGTTAGAGCGTAGCTATTTAATATTGTATCAACCATATAGACATGGTAGCTTTGTGGTTAGATTCGTCGAGTTTCGTTAAGAAAGTCGCCATGTCGAATTTTAGGCAGATTTCTCTTCATTAAAAACTTATTCTACAATGTTATAATTCATCATACGAGGAATCCTGGGGTACTTGGAGCTTGTTAATCCGCGATGGAGCAGCGTGGTGGGTGTAAGCCTTAAGAAAGAGGAAGCTTGACGTTAAAAGGCTGTTTCTTAATTGCTATACAAACTTTTAATAATTACTTACAGATTAGCGTTTGCGTGTTATCTTACCTGATGGTAAGTGATGATATAATCTAAGATGAAAGCGCTATATTCTGGTAAGAGACAATTTACCTGTTATGGTTTCTACACAGCATCGTACTGGCACACAAATCTCTTTCCTTCGCAGTGCGTTTTTGGTGGTAGGGAAGTTTCGTCCTGACTCGGACGAATTAGGAAATGCAATCTCCTCAATTTTCCGTACCGGGGACCGAACCTGGGTTCTCTGTTAGCAAAGCAAGTACTCGTAAAACTGTGCCAACAAGGCTGTTACTCTACTTAATATTACGTCAGATCTGCCACCATTTTTCTGGTAAAAACAAGCTTTAATCAGAAAGAAAAGAATAACCCATATCGCAACTTTTGAAGAAGAATCACATAATTAAAAATTTTCATAATATTAGTTTAGTACACAGATATACAGAGTAATCTATATTTTCTTATGTCTAAATTTTCAAACGGCTTTTTTGTATTATGACTCTATTCCACCAAAGCAGCGTTAAAATCAGACGTTTATTTTTCGGTGTAAAACCGTTTGATCGCAGTATAAGCCTGCTTAGTTTTCACACAAAGCGCCCTTGGCAACATAACATCAAAGAGAAACAAATATACATTTAACGTACATTACAAAACCTTAAGATTTTGTAAGGATTCATCAACGTTAACCTACATAATTAATAAGTAGTAACACCTTCTCTGAATAGTGATTAAATATAATAATATTTCACTACTAGATAGGTATATATAAAATAATATCAATTAAAACAAACTCGATTGCTAAGACTATGTAATAACAACTGTAAAATATTTGGACGTCAGTGAATGTATAACAACCTATGTGAATAAGGATTACGAATTTGGACAACATTTATAATTACGGAGACATTAAACTTCCACAAGACGTTCTAGAGATGTCACTTAATAAATACAAAATATTTGTTAGAAGAAAGTTGATTAAAAAATCATACTATAATTTGCAAGATTACTTAGACGATAGAAACGCGTGGGAGTAAATGGTAAATGGTAAAAAAATACAAAATACCCGACTGAGTTTCTTGTGGGCTCTACTCAGGACAGGGCACGAAGGGACCCTCGTAACTTTAGATTTTAAGTCGTTCTCTAATACCATCAGTCATACATTACAATTAGTGTGCGGAAAATAATATATTTGATTCAAAAGTGCTTTAATAGGCCTATTTGAATAAATATATTTTGAGTTTAAAAATTCTTTCTCAACTCATTCTTTTAAAGCTCAAGTAGTACATCATCGGTTGATTGACCTCGACTGTCATTTACAGTTGTCCAATTCCATGAGTTTTCTCATTTTATTTTATTAGCTTTTACGCTATATTTCGTTTTAACTATACCGCACTGTAATGTAAATTTACCATCAACTTCTTACACCAGAAAGGTAGGCTGGTAGATAAAGCTTTATAGCTTTAAGTCTGTCTTTTGCACTTTCTGAAATAATTTATAAATAAATCACTTTCTATCGGATCAGATTATACAGTCAAGCAATAAAAAGGCAATATTTATAAAACCACCACTAGGCAGATAATATCGGTAGAAAATAAAAAAGTAATAACCCCTACATAAAAAATCAATCTATAAACATCAAGTCTTAAGCATGCATAATGCTTGGAGGCGCTTTGATGAAGATAAATATTGGAGTAAACGTCGGGGAGTATACTCCAGTCATGCTGACGAGCAGTTTCTACTCTCATATAGGAGAATGTATGCATTGACTGTGTTAGTCATACAGCATCCTTATGTAAACCTTATGGTTTACGGAGTAAAGCTTAGGATATACTGGGCGTGCGACTAATAGGGAACCCGAGGGTAGTTTCAAAACGCCTCTAGTTTATTTTTATACTTAACATACAATCCAATACCATTATTTTTATGACGTACAAGATCGAAATCAAAATATTCTTTATTCAAGTAGGCTTAAAAAGCACTTTTAAGTCAGCAGTCAGTAGTCTGTCCGTTGGTAATAAATCTACCACCGATTCTGAAAGTTGATTCCGTTAAGAAGAAACTGAACGGTTACTCCTTCAAACACAGTTTTTGTAGGTTACAATGTGATTAGCTTTCATGTGCAACTGGAATCAAGCCCAAACATCTTTGTCGCTTAAATAATCTTCAATATTATAATTTGCAATTTTTAATAGGACGTTTTTAACATATTTCTTAAAACTTTGTGCAGGCAAACACAGAAGTGACTCGGGTATCTTATTAAAAATGCGTATGCGTATTCTTCACTCTAAGATATGGCATTACAAGTTTGTTTTTATTTCTTGTATTACTTTTACTGTATAAAAGATCACAGATATCACAGATATATAGGATATTATTTAATATATATTGCGATGGTACTGTGAAAATTGATGTTTCTCTGAATTTTTATCTTGAGGAAACGCGAGGACCTAATTAATGTATTGAACGTATTGCTCTTTTTGTTCAATATAAAGATAGTTTCAATGTCCGCCGCCTTACCCCATAATAGAACGCTGTAACACATAATGCTCTGAAAGTAAGCAAACTACCACCATTTTAGCAGTTTCAACATCAGTGTATTGTCTTTTACCTTTCTTCTGAACTAAGTTTGCTTGCCAGGGTCTTAATATGGGCACCTCACTGAAGCCCAGAGTCTAAGCATTTCCTAAGAATACTGTAGACTTAACATGCTTGAGTGAACTATATTATCAATTTGGATATTTTTACAGACTTCTTTTGTATTTGCAAACGCACTTAAACTTTGCCGAGTTTAATATAAAAATGAATATATTTATATATTTCTTGTACGAAGGTTTTTGTTTCGGATAATTTCAAATTAATAAACAATTCATTTAATAAACTAAAGGTTTATACTGAAAAGTTAGTGGTTATTATTCACTACTGCCTCATTGGTCTAGTGGTTTGCATGTTCGACTACAGACATGCGGTCCTGGGTTCGAGTCCCGGTTTGGGCCAATTCTAAAATCAATATTGAGTTTTCTATTAAGATTTTCTCAATATTTGCCCGAAGTTGGACATGTGACAGTTTGACTTACCCCCTTGCTTAGGAGAGCACGTTAAGCAGTCGGTCCTGCACCCGATCTCTCTCTGGTCGTGTCGGATTCCCGCATAGGAGTGAGGAGGCCTGTGCCCAGCAGTGGGACGTTAATAGGCTGCTACTTACTTTTTTTACTCACTAACTACACACAATATATAGATAGAATTATGTCTACCAAGGAAACTAAACTCAAGTCTAGTGCTAAAATAAAACGCACACTACTAATATGAAGCTAGACATATAAAATGAGAAACTGAAAATATCTTGCACTAAAAGGAAATTAAAATTTAACAGCAACTTTAGATAACAACATGCGCCGCCTGGCTGAGCCCGTACGTAGCTCTGCCAAACGATTTGCATAAACATGGCGGATAATTCCAGCAAGCGGTTACCTATCAGTGCTCCAGCCTATCGCGCTTTTGGACAGCTATTTCGTACACTTATATTTAAAATTTTATCTACAGCTTCATCAGGAGAAAGACTTTGTGTGCAATTCTATATACTAGCAATTCCAACGGTGCTGCTGGGTACAGGCCTACTTACTCATATAGGAAAAGATTTTAGAGCATAGGCACACCACGCTGCTCCACTGCGATTTGGCAGGCATAGTACACAAGTATCTGCGCTAATACAAGTGCATTCTCTATTTTGTCGTAACCAGTAAGTTATCACTCTGAATTTATTATCAAGGCAAAAGCCTCAGAAGTTTTTTGTAACTCTTACCTTTCTCATATTTACGAAAGGCAAACAGTACTTTATAGAACATATATTTATGGAACGAACTACCTCTGACAATAAGAGAAGCTAAACCATTGGATCTATTCAAGAAGCGGGTAAAGAATCATTACTTCTCTTTATGTTCTTAATGACGACGATATCTATTTGTTTTACGTTTTATTCACTATTCAAAAATCAATATTGAGTTGTCTATTAAGATTTTCTCAATATTTGCCCGTAGTTGGGAAGTTGGCGGTGTGATCCACCCCCCTGCTTCGGAGAGCACGTTAAACCGTAGGTCCTGCGCCTAATCTCTCTCCGGTCGTATCGGATTCCCGTCACATCGGACTATGAGAGTGCACTTGTGTACTATGCCTGCCAATCCGCAGTGGAGCAGCGTGGTGGGTCTATGCTCTAAAAACCCTCCCTCCTCGGAGTGAGGAGGCCTATGCCCAGCAATGGGACGTTAATGGGCTGCTACTTACTTTATATTTTCTATATATTTATATAGAACATTGTGGTATAAAACAAGATCATTACGATCAAAATTGAGAAAGGTATGGTTTGGACACGTAGAGAATGAATGAAAGTAGACTAAAAAAAGGATTTATAAGTCAAGAGTGAATTGTAAAGTTGGAAGGGAAAGACCCAGGTGAACGTTCCTGGCCCAAATCCAGGATATTTTAAATAACGGCCAGGTCAAGAGTACTCTAAACCGACGAACTTGTATGAAAGGTTTAACGAGAATAAAAGAAGCGAAGGAGATATCCAAGGATCGTGGCAAGTGGAATGACGTGGTCGCTGCCAACGCCTATGGGAATGAGGCGTGATCCTATGCATGTATTAGGGAACACTACCTGCTATTTTTACCTCATATAGTCTCGCTAGCCCTAGGGTTGCCTGGTAGAAATCGCTAAGAAGCGAGAAGTCGCCGAATTTGTACTATCTATTAAGTTTGTTTCAGTGTCACTTGTTTTATGGTTGTGGAGTACAATAAAGAGTAGTCTATCTATTTATCTATCTATACCTAAAGCTACCAAAAGATAAATTAAACATGGACTTCCACGGTTTATTTGTCTGTGTATTAGGTCCCTAACGACGTGACGTCACGTCATATCTTTGCGACGCGTGTGCCTAACGATTTGCATCAAATATTCAGTAACACGCTGCGTTTAAATGACACGTATGTAATGGCTTTTACTTTGATTACTGTGAACAGTATTAATGGTAGTAACCTACTGATTCGCATTAAACATTCAGTACAGTAGCTTTCCTCTTAGAATTCCCTTGGTTCAGTAAAAGGTTTCAGGATAATAATATAATAGCTTTTGTAGAAGTGAACAACGATTGCTTTAAACTAACGTGGAATATGTTTTGTAACGAATTTACATTTATTAGGATACAAAGAAAAGATATAAAAGCTACTACAGAAACAGGCAAATATAGGGTTTTAATGACCCTGACTGAGTTTTACTTAGAAACAACTGGTTCATACAGAATATTTTTTGTAGTTGGCAGCACGTCTGCTCTGGTGGGTCTGAAACTAGTCTATCTACACCAAATTCCTACAAAATCGACAATACAATTTCATAAATTTGTCCAGCTGGAATTCTAAACCGATACAAATTTTAGAGAAGTTACTCGTCATAAACCAAACCGTCAAAAAGTAAAGGTTTTTTTAACCTTTACTTTTGGACCCTTTTATAAGTGTGAGAATTTTCTTCGCTTGCAGAGAATCTGTGGCCAAGTCTTGGTGGGGTAAATTTAGAAAATTTGGATTTTGTTTGAGTCTAAACTAGTGAGAGGTTTCGGACGTGGCTTTATACCACACTAGCAACAAAAGCTTGCCACGAAGTAAAAGATATGCGTTCCATGACTATACCTTGAACAAACCATAACAGGAAAATTATCTCTTACCAGATTAGCGCACTTCCACACAATATGTTATTATTGTTATCTATGTACATATATATAAATATTTTGATTAAGTATATGTATGATAAAACACTATCATGTTACTTGCTTTTACAGTCTGTCTTTTACAGCGTAACCGGAGGAATGGGCGACTCTTAAGGAGTGCGAGCCCTGAAAAGGACTGGGCTCGCTCTCATGGGAAACCGAGCATCGGCTTGGAGCAACGTTGTCATTAATACCTCAAACGGTTTAAAATTAGAATTATTAGGGTGCGTGGGTTGAATCCACATCCGGGTGACGTCTGAAAACGGGGACCTCGACTCCGCCGGCGCAGTCGCTGTGTATTGTTTGTATGTGTGTCGGGCCCTGGTGCTTGAAAACTCTGGGAGAGGTCTTTTATGAAACTCTTCCACTCAGCACGTAACGAGCAGGAGAAAAGGCGATTGCGGCTGTTGAGGTAGGAGAGGGGTCGCCGGCGGTTGACCAATCAGAATTAGTCGCCGCCGTCGAAGCGCTAAGCTCGCTGCTCCCGTCCGCAACACACTGTATACTTGTACTGCTCCCTATCTCATCTTCTTATGAATCTATATGATTGTCTCTCTTTACTGTCGCTTTTTCGTTTCAGCGACTTACAAAGGATGCTTAAGAATTTTTCACTTTAAAAAACAATATACAGAGTTACTTCTTAAATGCGATGTTGAAGAAATAGCAACTAATTCTTTTAAAGCCCTACCCCTGTAATTGAAAGTCGTGCACAATGCACGGTATTTTAAAATGAACTCCGTTGATTGGGCGGGGGGAGTTACAACGCGGCGAACTAACAAGCTTCTACTGTTACAGTATTTTAATTGCTTTCCGCGTTTCCATGAGTGTTCGCCGCCGTTCCGCAGACAGCTTGTTGCAAGTTAATATACAATTGCACATTTTTATATTATAAATCTCGAGAAAACGTACCTTAAAAGGTTTGTGCTCCGCGTAAAAGAAAAAAAATCGCTGGTTTTTTCCCTAACGAAATAGATTGGCCAAGCTCTTTATTGAATTCTAATTTCTGTAATAAATTGATTTACAAGCTAGATAAAACTATACGTAGACATTTGTATTGCTGACAGGTCAGCGCTTGATTGTGATCACACCTGAAATCTAAGATAGAAGCGCGCTAATCTGGTAAAAGGCGATATACCTCATATATTTTCTACACAACATCTTACCGGCACACAAATCTCTTTGTTTTGCGGTATGTCTTTGCTGGTAGGGTGGTAAATAGCCACGGCCGAAGCCTCCCACCAGTCCAGACTCAGACAAATTAGAAAATACGATTTTCTAAATTCGCCCTCGAACCCGGGACCTCTGCTAGCAAAGCGAGTACTCGTACCACTGCGCCAGCGAGGCCGTCAATGTATACTATACGCAACAAAAGTAATAGAAATAAAACAACATTGAAAAACAACTCTTCCAGCTATCCCCAAAATGGTTAAAGAAATAATGACTTAATGTTTTTCAATTTCTACTATTAGCTCACACTCTCTATATTTATCTATATTAGAGATCTGTTGGCTCATCACGATATCTCTGGAACCGTAAAGCGTAGAGATTTAAAATTTGGTAGGAATATTACTTTTGCCGAGTAGAGGTCAGCTAAGAAAGGATTTTACGAAATTCCAACCACAAGAGGGGTTGCGGGGGTGTTATACGTAATACGTCCTTAACGTAATACTTTCTTATTTGTAAAACAATTTGTCTAAATTAATGAAAATGCTACCCGAAAAACATTCCACACAGAAAGCCTTTTATTAATCCACTAAAGTTAAAATATATTTTTTGAACTTGTGGATGAGTCTCGATGATAATTAGTTTTACCGAAACGTTGATTTATTTTGGTAAAAATTGTACAATGTTCAATAGATAGCTTTTGAAAGCTCACGTAAAAGGTTTAAAATTTTTATGCAGTGCCTTAAAGAGCTTTGTACTAGATGGCATAGGAATTTAATTCTTTTTTTTTATATACCTTATACAAATCTATTAATAACTGATGAATCTCCTTCCTTAATTTATTTCATTTGGTGACAAAGATGGTTTAGACCATAAAAGCTACGCAATTCAGGAATTCACTGCCTGAACATATTTTTAAAAATGATGTTGGATATGATATTTTAAAAACAGAGTAAAAGAGTACTTTTTAACTATCACAAAATAATTTAGTAATCACTTTAATTAGGACTGAAATTAACTTAATATATATTTATTTTTTCTACCCAAGTTCTTTCTTATGGTTATATTTTTTGTATGTTATGTTTGTGTATATATATGTTGTTTATCTATCAGTATATGTATGTTTATAATATATCTTTAGCTTGTATATATGCTGACATATTCCTAGATTTTCACATCTCTGTACCTGCACCACACGTTTTATTATTTCTTCCACTTTCTGGGGTTCCTGGAAGAGATCTCTCCTAAGGGATAAGGTATCCTGTGTATACTAACTTTAATTATCTTATTACTGTGACTTCTTTTTTGGTGCATAAATAAAGTCAGTCGCTCCCGGTCTTCCAGTCTCGAGGTGTTGGGATTTTCTTAAAATTTGCCAATAAAAACTAATTTTATTGTAGAAAGGCTTAAATACGGAATTGCCCATATATCCACGGGATAGAAAACTACTCGAAAGACATTATGGGTAACAAATAGTGTATTGATATATGTGAAAAAGGAAGCTGTTCATTTAATTGTAATAAATTCTATACGGATAAATTTCTAAACTGAACAACTCAAAAACTTACGTAGGCAGTCACATACTTAGTTCCCCTCGCAACGAGCGCAAACATTAAATACCTCGGAAATAATTCTATCAAGTTCGGCCGGCTTACTCCGAACTTATCCTAACTTACTTGAGCTTGTTCCGTGTTGTAAAGACAGCATGCATCCGCTTAAATCACGCGAACTTTGTCCCTATGTGGAATAAGCCATCTTCCCGATTCGTGTCCTCTGGGCCCTATAGATGCCTTTAAGTTAAGATCAAACTAATTTATGGACTGCCTGATGACTGAATTTCTTTTTATTTCCATATAAACACGCATACTCACAGATGTTTTAACACAAGATATAAACGCAAACTTATAATGCCCCATTTTAAGATGAAGAAGGTTCAAAAATGATTTATGAGTTAGAACATACGCATTTTTAATAAGATACGGCAATCAAGTGTTCTTCTGTACCTATTTATCCTCCTAAACGACTGAACAAACTTTAATGACTTTCATTTTCGGAACAATGGATATTTAAATGCTTTAATCTTTATTTTCAACAGTTTTTAACAAGAATAATGTAATCATTATAACACGTCTCATATTTGAAACGACGAAAGGACAGACAAACTATTACACAAAAAACATGAAACCAACCTATTTACAAATGTCGAAACCGTGATAAGTATTCTCGTGTTGTTGACAGAAATATGAAAAACTACGACGCGTTTACTCAAGTAATTTTTGAGTAAATATACAAGCCAGCACTGTCCTTAAAAGGGTATTTTGGAAAACTATCTTTATTATAGTTTAAATAAATAAAAGCCATATACCGTTTAAAAGAAAATTAAAACTTAGGCTTATTCCGGCTTTTGATTACCTAGAGGATAAATTTAGATAAAGTGAACAATACATGCACTTGAAAGCCTTATATCTTCTAATACGACAGATCTAGAATTTCTTCTAGGAGGATATGATATTCTAAAACGTATACAGATACTTTTAAATTTAAATTTATCCTGCAGAACTCTGTGACAGTAAAAAGTATCTTGTTCACAAATTATAGACAGAGACTCCTGAGAAAATCTTTTAAGTATAGTTTTATCGCCCTGAGACTTGTAGACTAAGCTAAAAAATAATATTATAAACACCCACAACACGTTTCTTCAAATAACGCCTGAGTAAATATTCGCGCTTGCGTTATCCCGGAAAAGGGAATTTTCTCATCCCCTCAGCGCCAATGTCCCCGAGGCACGTATTTATAGGTGTCAATAAACTACAGCTCGGGTTTTGGTAACGAAACGTGAAAGAAATCTTCAATCGAAATTATCTAATAAAATCATTTTTTAAACAAACTATCGTATATCCTTCTATCATAAAAATATATACGACAACAACTTTACACGAGATAGTTGAAGAGATATGTTTTAGGCAATTTTCCGTCTGTATTTTAAAGTCCAAACCCGGCGGTGTACATGTACCGTAGCCGCAACAAACCACATACCAAACTACCTTGCCTGTCTAGATTTAACCCATTGTTTATAAGGTTTAATATAGAAAGTGCAAGCCAGTTCAGAATGATCTAGTCGAAGAGTTCGAAGCCCATGTCGTCATCACTCTTAGACACCTTCTTCTCTGGTGTCTTCTCCTTCTCTTTCTTGTCGGCAGCAGTTGCTGCTGCTGCAACGGCGGCGAACCTGCTCGGGTCCTTAATGAAATCCTTGATAGTGGACGCTTCATAGAACTCAATGTCAGTGGCAGCGGCAATAGCCAACAAGTTCTTGAATCCATTGGCGATGGAGTGCGGCGCGGAAGCCAACGTTAGGTAGCCAATAGCCAACGAGAGAGCAGCCACATTGGCCACTCCCTCTCGGAGCTTGGCACGGATATCCTCCGGCTAAATATCCAAAATGGAAGAAGCAAAAATAGGACTAGAATCATACATCTGTTTGACAACAGGACCGTACGAGAAGGAAAAGATCTATATGTTGAGCAGAGTGGCCTCAGTAGCTCCCACCTTGTCACCAGGTTTGAGAATGTGAACATCGTTAATGATTTCCATAGTACCCTTGGAAATCTTAGTGGGTATGGAGAGGGCCTGGAAGAAGGCCGTCTTCTCAGTACCAAAACCGGTGTTCTGAGCGGAGATGACGACAGCCAGTGGGGCGATGGTACTAGGCCTGGCAGGAGCAAGCACTTTGTTCTCGAGTTTATCACGGACATCAACCAGGTCACCACGGGTGAAAACATATCCTAGGTTCCCCTAGGTATGATTTAGGAGCTTCTCGAGAGCCGAGTTGGTCTCCAAATGATCTTTAATGGCCTTACGCATCATGGTGTTCTTGCCCATCAACACAATACTGCTCCAAAGAAAGGTACGGTTTTGTTGCATCTGCTGTGAAATATTTCGGGTGTTCGTCCAACAATTGAATGATCTTGGTAAAGTATGTATGTATGTTATGCTTTCAAACTAAAACTACAGGACGGAAATTCAAAATTTGAACGATCTGCCTCAAGCTTTCTAAACCTCATTCTTTAAAAAGCCACGTGCTTTATGATATGTAAATACATAACGTATTAATGTCCCTTTTTCTGATAGATTGCTACAAATTGCTTAACATTATCTGTACAGATTTTCCTGTTTAAAAGGCAACGTAAAGTTAGAATTCACAGTACACAGACACGCCCCTTGGCACAGTCTTCACTAACAATATGAGATGCACGTGAATTTTGGCACCGTTGGCCCTCTAAATGGATTAGTAATGTTTCCAGGTTTACTGTTATTCGTTCTTATTTGTCTCGAATACGCGAAAATGGAAAACTTTTTGTTGCTTTTTGTCGATGTAAAAAATTCTGTAGGTAAGCCAACTTTTATCAAATAGACGACAGTTATTGAGAATATTTAAGTAACACCGTCACTCTTTACACGTATATTTATGCAAGATTATATAACGCGAACAATAATATGTACAATAATATAAGCGAATAATAATATATAATAATAATAAATAATATATAATAATATATATAACGGCAAATAAGATATAACATTTTAAATAACGGCCAGGTCAAGAGTACTCTAAACCGACGAACTTGTATGAAAGGTTTAATAAGAATGAAAGAAGCGAAGGAGAAATGGAAGGATCGTGGCAAGTGGAAGGATGTTGTCTCTGCCTACCCCTATGGGAATGAGGCGTGATGCTATGTATGTATGTATAAAATAACAAAAGTTATAAAAAAAAAATCAACAGAGTAACAAATATATTTTTATACATATGAACGAAAAACGACTTATGAGTTAAATGATCGCCTAAAAATTGATGTGACAGTTAATAGTCGTACTGCCTGTGACAAATAGTACTCAGTGATGGCGCACTCTACCACAATAGAGGCTTTTAGTTACAATATATATTTTAATTAAAACGATAACTTATATTTAAATAACAACTTGACTGTGATCTTAACTGATACGTCTAAGTACGTAATTGATGATAAAGTCTGGCTTAGTGAAAGGTAAATTGGGATGTCTGGAAGAGCTCGCTAACTAGCGGTAAGACCGCCCATTGTACACTAGAATTACTTTAAGTTAAGTCATTGTCTTGTTATTGTTTCTCTTGTGGTGTTCAATAAAGCATACTATCTATCTATTTTATCTCTTATGGTTTCTACATAGCATCGTACCGGAGGAATTTTGATTTTGCTACGCGCTATGTTTTTTTTTTACGCTGGAAAATGCATTTATGCACCACAACCGTTCAGTCATCAGTTGGGAGTGTGGGACTCACTAGAAAGAACCATAATATCCAATAAAATGCAGCGAAACCAGCTTAATTCTTTGGTACAGATCCAGAGGCTCCCCGAGAAACATTCTCCTCTGGCACCCCGAATTCAATTGCCTTTACACAACTATTAATTCAAGATAGAGGAAGGAGGCGGGCGAAATCCCGCCTTCATCCTCTCTCTCTCCCTCCCTAGAATAATGCAAAATAATCGACTTGCAGAAGGAGACTATTGATCTCCAGGTCGCATCGGTGGTGAGCATATAAGTAATGAAGTTTGGCGGTACGTCTTTTCTGGTAGAACGGTAACTAGCTATTGCAGAAGCCTATCAATACTCAGACAAATTAAGCATCAAGCAATTAAATATTATAACATCCACATATGGAGTCTATGTAGACGAAGTACTGCAGGTCAACTTATATACTAAAAACTTAATCTAAAGGAATCCTAAAGGCTTAATTTGGAGCAGTCTTTACGACCTAAAGGTTTAACAGAGTCATCATTTATTCTCTACTGAACGATAAATCAGTTAGAATTGAATCTACAAAGAAGTAGGGCTGCTCGTCGATAAAAAAAACTCATGAAAGACGAACCTAAGCGTTCGGATGAGCGGAAAAGCGGAATGAACGAACGATCACTTAGCTAGTAAGTGAATGATCAATCACAATCCGGAACGCGACGCGATTTTCCAGTACTCGAGGAAATGGAATAACAATTTGACGTAAAAATAAGGGGATGTATCTAGGAGCAGCATTTTAAACGTAGAAAATGGCTTAAAGTAAATAAGGAAGAAAAGGCAAGTCTGGTACAGCGCTTTTAAGTTACAAAAATCATTTATTATCCGTTGGTAAAGAGAGAGATAGATCCGTTGGTTAGGGAGTGCAGAATATATAATGATATTGTGACAAAATTGCCATAATACCGCAATGTTTTCAATATTAGCCCAAGTTAGAGATAGGAACTTTGTTTAAATTAATTCTAACTTACAGTTTTGTGTTTTTTTTACATTTTTCCTAACTAATTCTGTCAATTTATGTTCTGATAGTTCCATTTTAGTTTAATTTAGTTTTGATTTGATTTACACATATTCGGGTCTCTTTAACGTTTTAAACATTTTTTGGGTATTAATAAACAATTTCTTTATAACCATATCCATCCAACAAATTACTAAAGCAAATTGCGTTAAATTTATTTCGTTAGTTATAGAAAATGTCTTATGGTACAGTATACTCGTATTTAATCTTAGTGTCTTTAAAGAAACGATGAAGTAATATGAAGGGTTAATTACTTTTGAACCGATCACTGCGTTTATAGTTTTGTATATATAGTATTACTCTAGTTAATTAATGGAATTTTAATATATAACAAAACTGAAGGTAAAATCGGTGGTTCAGGTTCGTTTGACAATTTGTTTAAAAAATATAAAAGTACGTGCCTACAAAGTACACATGTCAGAAGTGAAACTTCTTTGGCAAACAAATTTTTTAGTCATGTTTATATTTATACAAGTGTAAAACATTGGATTTCCGAGAATTAGAGAGAGGGAAAAAGGAAGTTATGTTAGGAATTTAATGAATTTAATTGTCATTAAATTATTCAACGACGAGTGGCAAATTTAAATGTCACATGTTATTTGTAAATATTAAAACTACCTAACATTCAAACGAATTAGCATAAAAAACGCTGCATATCTTCGTGACGCTAATCACGCGTTCCATCCGTAAAATTTTACCCTCATGCGCCTAAAGAAGTTATCACTTTAAAATCAAAAGAAGAATGAGTTTATTACACAGTTTTGTTAAGCTAATCTTGAAATAAATAGAATAGAATTAATCATATGTTTATTTATTTATTTTTATTTGGGAAACAAACAATTTACTTATAGACTAACATAGGTATTCATTTAAAACTAACACATACATCAGTAAAGTTTCCACTTACAACTAAAACATAGCGTTATTGTGTACTTATTTCAACATTTTTCTCTTTTTTTTTTACTTTTTACTTAACAGGTAAGATTTAATATTTCTTTTCACTGAGGACTTTCCATGATTAAATATGTCTATATCACTTAGGTTATTGAACATTTCACAAGAACGTATAATAAATGAGTTTTCAGCATAATTAGTCTTACAAAAAGGGACCCTAAATATTTTTTTGATACGCGTGCACAGTCGAGGACATATGAAAGAGATATTCCTTAGGAGGTAAGGTGAATCAGTCTTATTATTCAGGATTTTGTATAAAAACATTAAATCTCTCTCCGTTCGACGATTCTCAAGTGAAAGAATATTACTAGGCATTGGCTTATTATACATATTACTTTTATATTTTAAGTGTTTTAAAAAAATTATTTTTATACGTTCAATTTGTTTTTTATAGCTCACATACTGAGGGTACTGTTTTTGAATATTCATCTACGGTTTGGAAATCGTAGATGAATATTCTAAAACAGATCTGACAAAGGCGTGAAACAGAAGAAGAAGTGTAGTAATTTGTTTAAAATCTTTGGCTGTTCGCAAAATAAAATATATAAGATTTTTTAAGTCTATAATTTTTTTGTGTAAATTGTTTATCAAACACCTCCCAAAGTAATTGTGACATATTTTTCTTGAAGATATAAAGTAATGACATTGCTTCCTATTAAAATTAATGCAAATACCAAAAGACACAAAAGCATCGTCAAAGCCAAAGCTAAAGCGAGGTATTCGCTTAAAAACGGAATATTACAAGGCATTTGTTCGAAACCAGAAAAGGTACGGGCAAAAGCGAAGCGAAATATGCATTTCGTTCATAATAAACCCCACTCGACACTCCCGACAATTCTATTTGTACCTCTAACAATAAACTTCAAAAGAATTTCATAATAAGAGACAACGTCACTCGCACCTGAAAAGGCGTTTTCCGTTACGACTCCTGCATTTTTCGTAAACAAGACGTGATATTTTAAAAATATTCTCAATAGACTTTGTATCCAACAGCGTGTATAAAGTCAAAAACAAAAAGGTGTTATTTATCTTTCTGAATCTACAAGTATTTTGATAATATTGTCTTAGGCTTGATGAAACATTTAAAGTTTAGGCAGATTTAATATTTATAAATAACATGTGGAATTTTAATTTGCCTCTCGTCATTTAATAACTTAATATACTATTTTTCATTTATCATTTCGAAATTTTAAATTCAAAAACAAACTTTAATTAATAATTCCTAATGTTAACAAAAACCACGTGGCATTTTTATTTACAATTCGTCATTTGATATTTCAATAAATTATTTGTATTAGTTTTCGACACATTAAATATTTTAATGACAATTAAATTCATTAAATTCCTTTTCCACCCCTCTAAGACTCGAAAATCAACAGTTTTATATTTGTATAAATATAAACTAGACTTAAAAAAAAAAACACCTGGCGGAACGGAATTGGTCCAGTGTGGTGTATCTTATCTCCAAAAACCCTCCCCTGTGTAGAATGGCCCGCGAAGAGGACGAATGAGTCTATCTTGGAGCAACTCCATATTGACACCAGACTCTCGACTAAGTGCTTCCAAAGTCACATTGCCCGACGCCCTTCAACTTTAACGCCCGTCCAATAACTAAGACAAGTAAATATTTACTGGTAAGGTAGGGCAAAGGACCACGCGGCCGATCACCTAGCCGCTGGTCCCACCAAGAAACGCATTTACAGGTCTTCCATTTGCTGGGGCTATAAAGAAATCCGAGGACCGAACAGGGTGGAAAGCACTGGTGAAAAAACTGACGCAGGCACCAAAGTACGGACACGACCTTCAAACTTGAAGAAAAAGATAAGAAGTGAATGTAGAGATGCCACGACAGCAGTGGCATGTTAATAACTTGTTACATACTTTTACTTATATGGTTAATTTTTTGGTGTTTTCGACCATGTTAAATACGTAGAAATATTGGAAACATCGGGATAAAATCTACTAATACTATTGTAAAATACATCCTTATCTCATAAATCGAAAAAAAAAGGAATCTATTACTTACATACGTTATGTTATATAACGATATCTTATTCATTATTATCATACCTGAAACAAGAAATAATTGAAATATAGTAAAATGAAATCAATTATAACATATAAAATAGTTATATTTTATAATTTTAATTAACTCATAAATCTTTAAGATAATTATGTAGCCTAAAGCAGTTATTATTTAGGCAGCATTCATATTAATGTAGCGAAATTCTTCTTTTACCATCTCGTAAGACATTGGTTAATCATATTTCAGACAGATAGACGGATACAACTATTGCATTTCACATTAAACGACACATTACTTTCTAATCTAAATAAAAATAAACTTCAAGAAATTAAAAATAAATTGTAAAAAGTAACTGGAAAAGAAAAAATAAAAACATGCAACCCCTAGTAAGGTTAGTTTGTACTTATTAAAAAATAGTCTTTCCAGAGTATTTGCTATTGGCCCTAAGGGTAATATGAATTTTGTTTAACGATTGATTGGAATACAATTAAATTGAGGGTACCTTACGACCATGAAAAACTTTATTAATATTTGTTGCAACAACTAATAAAAAATATATTTTTACTGTTCGATTCGAAACTGTGCTTTTACGTTTACTGTTAAGAGTTTATATTATAGAAGCAGCTATTAAAGTTAATTTATAGCAGACTCCTTCGTCAATAACGTACATCATAAACTATAGGATAGCCCATACAGATAGAGGGATAAAATAACAGAATCAGCAGTCTATAACCTTGGACTATTAAGTAATAGATTATCACAACTTTGACATAAATTTTATTGTAATTTTATATTATCACATGAAAGAAAAACAAGTCCCCAAATAAATCAATCTGCTAAACGATATCAACATGGGAATGGCGGTATTAGGCAGCAACCATTTCAGAATACGTGATGGATTGGGGTGAATTACGTATAAGGCGAAAAACACTATACGCCGTACACACGCGCGTTTCTTACACGTTACTTCATTTTTTCTTGCGTTAGTTTCCTTATTTTGTTTTTATTTAATTTTAATAACAGTAACACACAGCACACTCACATATTACACGATTTTAGAATCTAGAAAGTTTTAATTTGGCCACACGTCAAGTGACTGAGTATCTGACTCCTAACTAGTTTCCTGAGTTTAGGATATCACATATGCATCATGTGCGGACGTTTATACACCTTAGTTTAATGTTTTTGCCACTTATTCTGTAAGTTCATGAAAAAGCCAAGTTATTCGAAAAAACTAAAACTATGAACAATACTTTTAACATCATACCGCCATGCCACAATAACCTAAGTTCTACACCAATACAATTAAAACCCATTATTGTGTAAGTAAACATTTTTGAGATATCGGTACGCGAACAAAATGTTCGACTCTAATTAAATAACACAAAGATTTAGATTTTAGAGCATACTAAAAGAGGCATGAGCGTACTGCCATTATTTCTGGAAAAAATCAGAGAAAGGGAAGGCTAACCACAAAATATATATAGCACTAGATACATATACAATACACAATCGAAAATAATTATATACCGTACAAGATTTTGTGTCTTCATTATATTCTTTTGCTTGTTATTTTTATTTATTGCCACTATTTATTTCTTCAACTGTTTTTGTTATTGTTAAAGAAGAGCGGAGTCTTCTGCCACAGGGGTAACTTCCACCTTGAAGCCAATGATATAAACTATTTTTATTTATTTATTATTTTTTACTGGACGAACGAAGATCAAGCTGAAGGTCACAATTAGAATTACGAAAGGAAAAACGACCCTTTAAATAAGAGGGATGTAGAGAATAGAATAAAGAAGATGTAAATTAGGACGCTGCCTAATAGAAAGCCATTTTCGCCGTGCACGATATTGACACGTGGTAAAATTTACGGAGTACCAGGTTTCGATTCTAGTCTAAAGTAAAGTTTTTACTATGGAAATATTTTATTTGGTTTATTATAAATATTTTGTCAAAATTTTTGTTTTAGAGCGAAATATTTGTGATTGAATGTATCTATTTATATTGGTCGTTAGTTACAACAAAAATCCTTACTGTGTTTAAATTCCAGTCCAATGTTTTTGTATCAAAATATATTTTTTAGTTTAATTAACTATTACGGGTGTCTATTTATTGGGAAGTTTTTTCTTTTTTTTTATCTACACATAACGTAATTGTTTGATATATAATAGGACCACTTCAAGGTAAAATGAAATAAATCTGACAAAACTTGCACTAAACCGTAATTTAAATCATTTAACTCAATTTAATAAAATTTGATAAAATAAACCATAACATTTTTTGCAATCTTTTTTCTGTTGAAGTACTAATTAATATGTACAAATCTGCAAAAGTCTCACTGACTGTGAGCTTTATTTTTTTCACTTCAACCACTCGTATGCAGTACATAAAATATTATATATACAAAGAAACAAATTAAATTAGCTTATAATTTTGACACGAATCATATAAACACTACAAATCATTATAATCTCCTATTTGCATCTAAACAATGCAATTGTGTTTAGTTACTAGTAATGATTTATGAAAGTAACATCGTAGTTAGCTTTAGTAAATGCAAAGAAATATCCTCTAAAATATGTTACAATAGTTATTACATTAAAAATTCAACTTGGTTTTTCAATTCCAACTACAAAGTCCTGCTCTGTTTCTATACAATACATCTGGTTCAAATTTTCAATTGTTCATAAAGTACCTTTTTTCATCCATTAAGTTCAAATATATTTTTTTAGTTTGCAGTGGTATTGCTGTTAAATTGAATTAATGATAAAATTATTAACAAAAACTCATGTAACAGGTTTAAAACTCTCTTTCAATGTCAATAGTTTAAGAAAATCGTGCTAGATAGAGGAGAAATTAAATAACTTTTATTTATTTTTTACGTTACTTGTTTAAAAGTATTTTTTTAATCTCCTGAATTTTTTTCATCCATTTATCACATGTCGCATGGCAATATATAGACTATAGACTGGAGATAAAGGTAAAGACGTTTAGCAGACCAGCCAAGGCCAATATGGCTGCAATCAGATGCTCCACTTGTATCGTAGATTGATAAAACCACAAAATGTTTATTAATGGCATTAAATGGACATGACATGACACATTTTGAAGCTGATATAAAAACGCGCGGTTTTGCCGCTTGCTACGTTTTATGCCTAACATAACTTCAATAGTTCCAGTTGTTTCAAGACATGTTTTACGACTCTATCTGTCTAATGTAATGAATACTAACTTTGACGTCGGTCCGTCTGTTTATATGATATCTTTGGCCTCTCGTATTTTTTTATTTTATTATAGGAAAGGTCCACTATTTTGCATGTAGCAAAAGATATGAACATTCAATGTTTAGGACTGCAACCAAGGACACTTTAGTAAAAAAATATTTTTTGTGCTATAAATTGTTACAACATAAAACGTTTTTAATAAAAATGCTTAGTAGAAAGTCTCTTAATTAAAAGACGTAAAGTACGGGTAACTTTTATACGACATGATATGAATGTAATAATGGAAAGACTTTCCAATGATATTAGAGTTTACGCAAAACATACATTGACGGCCTCGCTGGCGAAGTGGTGCGAGCATTCGCTTTGCTAGCGGAGGTCCCGGGTTCGATCCCCGGTAGGGCGAATTTAGGAAATTGTATTTTCTAATTTGTCTGAGTCTCGACTGGTGGGAGCCTTCGGCGGTGGCTAGTTACCATTCTACCAGCAAAAGTAAGGGGATTATCGCCTCTTAACAGATTAGCGCGCTTCCATTTTAGACTGTATCATCGCTTACCTTCAGGTGAGATCAGTCAAGCGCTAATCTGTCAGCAATTTAAAAAATGGTGCTGAAAACCGTTTGAATTGCGTACGTAAAGTCCAGGTAAAAACGGTGTAGTATATATTAAATGAAGCGTTACTTGAATAGTACCCCCATCTCGTGGGACACGTAATTAGCTACCGTCTAAATTGCGAAAGGAGCAGGTTTTCTAAGATTTCAGTCGGATTCATCTGAGACACCAGAGATAAATCCGAAAGTTGAACCCCTGGGGCCTCATTCATGGATGAATAGTTGTTCCGCTGGGTTTTAGTGAGTATTGCCAGGTCTCGCTTGCCAAGTACCACACTCCTGACATATCCAGTGCATAAAAGCATTTCCCAGCGAAAAAAAAGGTTTTCTAATATTAGGTTAGCATGTGAAAGAAGAAGAAAAATATCTTTATTCGGCGCATAGGTACAATTATATAAATGTATATACATCTATGAAAAATATGCCTTGAATGATTGAGTAATTGCACTAGATTGAAACCATAAGTATTGGTTTAAATGTTGTGCAACCCCCACCCAGCCCTAAAAAGGCAGAACAGCTCGGTATTGCTGTGTGCCACAAACCTGACACGCGTCACCGATTTTCAGCTGCAGCATCAGCCGGTTAATTAATTACTATTCCAAAATTAAAAACAACTCTTAATCTAAATTACTAACAATATGAAAATATTAAAGTTGGCAGGGAATAGATTTACGTAAGAATATCAAAATGGAGAAATTATAGCAATGTTAAAACTAAATATTATAAATATTTGAAATTAGTTAGTTAGTTAGTTAGTAACAGCCCATTAACGTCCCACTGCTGGGCACAGGCCTCCTCACTCCGAGGAGCGAGGGTTTTTAGAGCATAGACCCACCACGCTGCTCTAGTGCGGATTGGCAGGCATAGTACACAAGTGCACTCTCTATTCCTTCACTCTCATAGTCCGATGTGATGGGAGAATCCGATACGACCGGAGAGAGATAAGGCGCAGGACCGACGGCTTATAATGCTCTCCGAGGCACGGGGGTGGATCACACCGCCGATCCCGACTTCGGGCAAATATTGAGAAAATCTTAATAGAAAACTCAATATTGATTTTTGAATTGGCCCGACCCGGGACTCGAACCCACTTATTTGAAATTATTAAATGTTAAATTCGCGCATCTCATTGACACCAGTCCTATGCTAATCTTAACTTAATTAGGGAAGTTATACTAATAAGAAAATGTGTATTCTAATTGTTCCAAATTAAACTAAGTGCGTAGTAGGAATTTAGTGATATCCTCTTCGAATGATTGCAGTTGTCATTAAAACCAGGCAAAGCTTTATTTCTATTTCGACTGCTTAGCTAGTGGAATAGCGTGACCACTTCCTCCCAACAGAGATCTCGTCCAATTATTTAGAAAAATAATTAATGTCATAAATTATTTGCATTACAAAAAGAAAAACTTGGAAACAAAAAGCCCTTTACCCTACAGAACGTGACGCAAGCTAATAAAAAGCGGCTCATAACTCATCTGCTTCCAAACTTAATCTCACCTTGGACAAAGCCCCTGTAATTTATACTGCCTTCATAATTCCGGTACGAATTTATTACCGGTAAATTAATTTAGCGCTGGGCACATCTGCGATACCGAAACACTCTATTTTGTGTTATTAACGAGTTATGTTGAAAAAGTTACACGTTTATGAAGTCTTTAACAACCTTCCAAATACCTTAGCTTTCTTTTTAAGATAAGGAAATTATGTAAATATATTTATCATGGTTTAATTGTGATCGGTCTCAATGGTAACTTATTCAGTATAAGACTATAAGAAAAAGATATTTACTTATTAATATCTTCCACAGACCGTCATGCATCTAGAATAAACGTATTGGAGGAAACTAGCGTAATGATCGAAAATGCTAGCCGTGGTCCTGAGTTCGACTAACGACAGGCCAAATTTAGGTGCGCACCATACTGTGGCAGAATGCTCGGCGTGGGCATCACAGCGGCATCTCTTGCTGTCGTTGATTGGCGGAGACCTCTCACTGACTAGCATTGCCCTTGCAAAGGTCGCTAGCGCAGCGCGGTGGAGAGCCGTGGCCTCGTGCTATACCTAGTCGAAGGTTGGGTGGCAGAAAGCGTGGATTTGTGCGCTTCGTCCCACAGTTTTAATCTTGTTTCCGGACACCATATATTAGTGGGTATTCTGTCTCATCAGTGAGTCCCACACTCCCGACTCTTTAGTCAGGGTGCGTTAAAGGAGAAAAAGAAAAGTCAAATTTTGGTAAATGCATTATTTAATTTGTCTGGATCTGGATTGGTAAAAAGCTTTGGCCGTGCATTGTTACTGCCCTACCAACAAAGAAGTCCCGCGAAGAAAAAAAATTGTGTTCTCATATGATGCTGTGCAGAAACTGTCTTGCCACGGTTGTTTATTTCCATCTTAAAGTATATTAGATTATTAAAATATATTAAAGAAAGCTACAATTTTGTAAATGATGATACCGTAGTCTTCGTATTATAAATAGGAAACGCTCCAATTTCAGGTATCCCTTATTGTCTGAACTTTTTTTTATTGCTGGATATGTTATATATGAACACACCAGATGGTAAGTAATGATAGAATCTAAGGTGGAAATGTACTAATCTGTTAAGAGGCAATTTCCTCCTATGGTTTCTACGCAGCATCGTATTGGAACACAATACTCTTTGCTTGGCGATACTACTTTGCTGGTAGGGTGGTAACTAGCCACGGCTGAAGCCTCCCACAATTCCTAGAACCTGAGACCATTGCTATCAATGCGCCAGCTAGGCAGTCAAACATTGTTTTTTCAATAAATCGTTTAAATTTAAACTAAGCCTTTAAACCAAAAATATGATATACTGTTGAAATGAAAGTAACGAATGATTGTTCCAAGATATATTGAATATTTCTACTACGAGTTTTATTAAGAATGAATAAAAATGTTATTCAAAACGTAACATTGAAATATATTTTTAGAAAAATCATATTACAAGTGTGCCTTAACGTCCAGTGTTTCTTATAGTCTCAAAAATATCTAACTAAAAATTTTGAGAGGTTTTTTTATTGAATTCCAAGTAAACTGTAAAGTTCAATTAAAAACAGTTATACAATAACAATAACTTTCGTATAATAAGCAAATTATTTCAGTCGATCCAAAACAATGATGTAAAGTGATTCAGGTTCTGTTCAGAATTCGCAAATCATCGTTACGCGCACAAAGCGGGACGTATTTTCTGAATGGATAAACTTTTCTTTGACTGAGGAAAACAAGTCTAAACTGGTAGTCAGTTTCTGGTATTGATATTTTTATTTGACCTAGATTCCTTCACTTCAAAACGTGGAAAAATCTAATTAAGAGTTAAAAGACATCAAAGCGAATGGGAATATTCCCGGTAAGGGTTCCTTTTCAAAAACATCATAACATTTCAACGGTTGCAGTTTTAAAATTAAATGCAATGGTGTTAATGTTCTCTCATATCTTCATTTAATATTAATGTTTTTCCTCCAATATATGATCGGATAAACTGCCTTATTGACCTAGAGGTTAGCATGTTCGACTACAGACACGAGATCCTGGGTCCTGAGATCCAGGTCGGGATAATTCAAAATTCAATATTGAGTTTTCCATTAAGATTTTCTCAATATTTGCCCGAAGTTGTGTAGTTAGCGTGGTACTCAACCTCGTGCTTCGGAGAGCACGTAACGTCATCGGTCCTGCGCTTGATTTCAATTCGGTGGTGTCGGAAGCACATCGGAATATGAGAGTGAAGAAATAGGGAGTGCACTTGTGTACTATGCCAAACAATCCGCAGTGAAACAGCGTGGTAGGTCTATGCTTAGCAACCCTCTCTTCTATAAATGAGGAGGCCTGTGCCCAGCAGTGGGCCCGTCAATGGGCTGCTACTTACCTTACCTTTACATGGTCGGAAAAAAGAAGGACCAATTAAAACAGTATTAGCGATATAAATCCATTATGCGTGCACCTAATATACAGGAGTATTGTTATTTTCTTAAAAGTAAGCTACCAAAACTTGGTGTGTCATATACTTTGAAAGTTCTACGACATCGGGTATTCCCAAAGTATATAAATTGTAACGTCCAGGTAATTTCAGGTATCGTTATGAGGACATTCGAATTAACAAACACTGTTAGTTCTACAACTTATTTATTTTCGCTTAATGCAGTAGACCGCGAGGAGGGTTTCGTTAAGATGGTACGACAGGCACTCTACCATGCCGGAGAAAGCTAACCCAGGGAATTCAGGGGTTTAACATGGGTGCTTTTAGTGTAACTTGCCTTTAACTTGTCCCGTGACCAGAAAGGCGTTTCATAAGGCTATTAACAAAGAGAATGCACTCGTTATTTGCAAAGACCTAAGAGATTTACATTTAACGGCTGCACTATGCACTCCTATGTCTAACACTTACCCCTTCCGCAAGCCATCACTTAGCACAATACTTTTAAAATAAACTAAATTTAACTCAACATTAAACAAAAATCCATAATTGCTATTCACAACGACGGTCAACTAAGTTTCTTTAAGTTGCACTTAATCGACCGTTTAATGTCAACAGGAAAATATTAATAAGTAAATTCAAAACAAATACTATAATATAAATCTTACTCGATCTAACCACGTATTCGAACCTGCGATGATCTGCGGTCAATGCAATTAAGAAACTGCGTGAAGATTCTTAATATTTCAAGTTGTATTAAAATCACATATCAAAATATTATGAATATTCCATTAGATTCTGCATAAAAATGAGCTATTTTGCTAAGGAAAGTCCGGTCTTAAATAGTGCAGCTGCTGTAGAGATTAGCCAATACATGGGAGATTATAACCAAGCGCAAACCTTTTAACAAATAAAACAACCAAGAAGTGTTTTCCCTGAAATCCATTTTAAAATAACTGGAATCTTTTAAATGCGCAAGCTGTTCTAAGTAATTCACTTTACGTATAAAACGTTTGTTTTAGAAGAAATCCGATTTGAGTACATGTGGCGAGTCACGTAGCTTTTCGTATGACTGCTAAAGTGCATTGCATAGTAACAGTTGCCTTTTCTTATTGAATTTTGTACGAACGTAAACAATCATATAATTGAACTATACAAACTGCACTTTCCCTAATCTAAGGTGTATGGGGGTAAGTAAGTAGCAGCCCATTGATGTCCCACTGCTTGGCAGCCTTCCTCAGTCTTAGGAGATAGGTTTTTAGAGCATAAACTTGGCAGGCATAGTACAAAAATGCACTCTCATAGTTCAATGTGACGGTAATCCGATATGACCAGATAGCAATCAGGCGGAGGACGTGTTGTCCGAAACACCGGCTTGAAGCACACCCTCAACTTACCAACCTCGGGCAAATATTCAGAAAATCTTAATAGAAAACTCAAGATCGATTTTGATTTCTCCCGTCCCGGGACTCGAACCCAGGCCCATGTTTATAGCCGAAGATACTGACTACTAGACCAATAACTGAATGTTGTTAAATATTTCGGCGGTCCGTATCTAAAAAGTATGTGTTTCAAAGATAAATTATTTGTTACTGTACTACCTTCTTACAAACAATATGTTTTATTAACCATCATGTTTTAAAGGTTAGATAATTAAAAAAACTTTGATAGATAGAGTGATATAATTACAAAATAAAAAACGTCAAAATGTCTAAAGGGCGAGTTGACAATTTATACCTAGAGGTCATCGATTTACGGGTGCGTTCAGAAATTAAGGAAGAGATTATAACACTGCATAATAAATAGATATTAGTGATGATGCGTACACGCTTTGCTAGCAGAGTTCCCGGTTTCGATATCGGGTAGAGCGAATTTAGACAATTGCCTTTTCTCATTTGTCTGAATTTGGAGTGGTAGGATTTAGCCTTGTATAGTTACCACCCTACCTACCACAAACATACCGCCAAAGAGATTTATGTTCCGGTACGATGATGTGTAGAAACCATAAGAGTTAAATTGCTATCTACCAGATTATCACGCTTCCATTTTAGACTGTATCATCAATTACCATGCAATCACAATCTAACACTGAACTGACAAATAAAAATTGTCATTTTCTTGTCTCAAAATCACACATACAAATAAGTAAAATAAGCTGTGGCATTCACAATTTTCAAATCGCTCTCATCTAAAATTTGCTTCTTTGAATTATGTCACTATTACTCCAGAGAGAAGAATATTAATAGATTACCATTATAAGTGACGTAATGTGTTGTAAATAAAAATAAATGCACTAAAGCACATATTACGTAACATTAAAATGCCCTTCGAATCTCAATCAAAATAAGCACCACTACTGTCGAAACTCGCTCCAATGGCGTCCATTAAAAATAGACGAGCGAGTTGTTAAAGATAAACACGGTCGTCTCTATAAGATCGTAATTGAATAGCGTTCGCACCAGATCGATTGCGAGTGTGGATCAATTTACGATATTAATAAATATGTAGCGTCTACAAATAGAAAAAAAGAGTTTTATGTGCGTTAGTCTACGGATTAAACGATCGATTTAACAAACGCTTTTGAAGTAAATATGTTCTGTTTTTCTACAAAACATGGAACAGCCTGTGATTAAATATAACGACTTTTAAAAAGCTAGCTTGTTTCAAATCCGATCACGATGAGATCAGATATAATAATATGTAATAAGTAATACCGAATAAATACTATTTAAAATATTAAGGAAAAATAAATATAATAACACTGAACAAAATCTTTACCTAGTATAATATGTTACTTTATTTAATAGATTTTGTGGGAGACTGTTTTTCACCCGTTAAATTATTTCAATATATTAAAATCTCACATTACTATAAAATATTTAGCTAAAAGTTCTTATTGTACTGGAATAGACTGGCTCGGAAGTAATAACATAACATAAAGCTATCATTTGGCCATTATATTTGATTGGTGAGTATAAAACCAATTATATATATAATTTAATCTTCAGATACAAGGGCACAATAACGCAGTTTCTTATATATGTAATTAAAATATACCCTTCATCAATAGTTATAGTAAATTAACTATGTCTTCATTCCTTCAAAGCAAAATTAATGTACCTAGCTTACATAATTTACATTATCTTCTCATTACCATTCTTTAATTTTACATTTACCTGTGATTTAAAACAGTTTTGTAATAATATTTAATTACATTGCGGATTTCCTACGATAAAGCGTTTTACTTTGTAAATTAATATTATTTTTATTTATGTGTAATTTCTGTATAATAATAAGTATTAACCTACTCATGTCCCACTGCTGGGGACAGGCCTTATTACTCATAAGAGGGAAGGATCTAGAGCATAGACCCACGACGCTGCTCCACTGCTTGGTCAGCAGGCAACTTTTGTATGCAACTGAGAATATTAATGTATTTAAATATACATATATGAGCCGTAATAGTCCAATGGGCATACGTGAATTCCTGTTAAGGACTTGAATCCTGGGAAGGCAAGTTTGGCACTGGGCACGAAGTTTCCCTTTTTAATGTAAAACTAAGTACCTAATGGTTATTTTAAAAAAGGTTTCTGTGTGTATCAGTGTACACGTAGAAAAAGTGAAACATCTTATATTGTCCTAAATTTTTATAATTTTTTTATATGTAATTATTTGGTCGTAAGAAAGAAGAGGCCCTGTACAGGCGTACAATCATAAGCCTTTCTTTTTTACATAAGTTTATCTCTACTTCAATACAAGTAATAAAAACAAACTTGTAATACTATATTTGAGGGTGAAGAACATTCAGAAATCATTTGTAGGGTAGACCATACGCATTTTTAATAAGACGTCGCAATCACTTCTGGATTTGTCTCTACGTAATTTTAAGAAGGATATATGTCAAAAATATCCTTTTACTAAGGGCGTAATATTATGTTAAAAATTATACAAGCGTTAAAAATGTTTGGACTTTATTCCAGTTGCACACGGATGCAAAATATTAAACATTGTAACCTGAACTTATATGTAAAAGAGTAACTGCCGAGTTTCTCGTCTGTTTTAATTTTCTCAACAACTTTTTTAAAGTGCTTTTCTAGCTTACTTGAATGAAAAATATATTGATTTTGATCACATCAATCAACCTTGACCATTTTATTTATAATAAAAACTCGTAATCAGATGATTAAGAGCGATAAATAATCGAGTCGGATTCGTTCATGATAAATAGTAGTCGCTTTCAATGTCAATGTCGAGGCCACCTCATACATCTGTGCAAACAAGTGACATTTAAAAAATATTTATTTCTCTACGAGTCACGTTTGCTTAGAATGTATAACATGCGACTTGTAACATGATTAATATTAATTTCTCGTTCATTTCTTGTGATGCGTTGTTACTTTCTATCTTTTTGTTAAAGCAATCTGTTATTTTCATCACCCTCTTATGAAAACACGGCACACTTACTTTAGAACCTATCTATTTATCTCATATATGTCGCAGGGCTTGATTTTGATATTATTTATTTCATTTTAATTTATAATCAATAACAAAATTTATAGGACTAAAACATGCGACATGTAATATCAAGAATAATAATTTCTCTCTGCATTTCTATTAATGGTTTATTTCTTTCTATTTCTTTGTCAAAGCTATCTAATATTTAATCATTCTCTTATAAACAGGGTACATTTTAGAACAACTTAGAAATAAAAAGAGCCCTTTAGGATATATCTATATGTCAAAATGTTTCATCGCAATGAACCCGGAAACTGCACAACCAATTTGTTTTAATTTCACTAAATTTATTACGACTAAGAGCATAAGATAGGTTCCATTATTATTTAGAATCAAAAAAATGAAATAGGAATCGACGTAAAAATCATTTAAGTTTTACATATTATTTACAAAAATATACTAAAATTTTTTATTTAACTTATAATAGACTGGTAGGTACTTTGATCGAATATTTAATGTATTTATTGTTATAAACACGTTTTTAGTAGTTGCTTATCGAACACACTGAAAAGAGGGAAACTCTAACGTTACTAAAAATGTATGATTATTAATCATACAGACATGTAAAAATGAATGCCTCATTGGTCTACTGGTTAGCATGTTCGACTACAGACATGAGGTCCTGGGTTCGAGTCCGAGTCCCGGGTCGGGCCAATTCGATATCAATATTGAGTTTTTTAGTAAGATTTTCTCAATATTTGCCCGAAGTTGGGAAAAATTTGGCGGTGTGATCCACTCCCGTGCCTCGGAGAGCACGTTAAGCAGTCTCCTGCCTGACCTGTCTTCAGTCGTGTCAAATTGCTGTCTCGTAGGACTATGAGAGTGAAGTTATAAAGAGTACACTTGTGTCCTATGCCTACCAATCCGCATTGGAGCAGCGTGGTTGGTCTATGCTCTAAAAACCGTCTCTAATATGAGTGAGGAGGCCTGGGCCCGGCAGTGGGACGTTAATGGGCTACTACTTACCTTTTTTACATGTAAAATAGACCTACTAATATAACCCGACATTTATATATACTACAATAGCTGAAACTGCGACTTCATCTGCGTGTAATGTTTTTTGGGTAGCATTTTCATCAATTTAGGCAAATTCCAACCAAATTTTTTTGCGCTGGGAAATGCTTTTACGCATTTACCCTGACCAGAATGGGTCAGGAGTGTGGGACTCAGCGAGGGAGGAGACTTCGCAACCCACTAAAACCCAGCGGAACCCTCTTCATCCGTGTGTGAGACACCAGAGATTCAGCTTGCGCATTCTTCCCTGGTGCCCCAGATGAGTCCGACTGAGCATTCATGGAGGCGGGGAGCAGGTGTGCAAGCAAGCGCCGACTAGTATCCCGCCTCCTTCGGCGGTGAGAGAGAGCATCTACTGCATTCTCTCTATCTCGTTCGTAAACCACCAGAACGCTCCTTGCGGGTGGGATTTCGTAAAATCCGTTTTTAGCTGACCTCTACTTGGCAAAAGGAATGTTCCTACCAAATTTCAAGTGGTCACGCCTTATGGTTCTAGAGATATCGTGATGAGTCAATAGATACCTGGATATCTTTTATATACATATAGATTATATTTGCATATCCTACGTAGTGCGTAATATAGTAGGATAAAGTTTATTGGCATTGCTTCCTTCATTAGTATATGAAAGATGTCCAGCGGTTCTTTAACCATTTATGTGTCTATACAGGACAACACACACACCTAAAGATTATAGTATATTTTGCAAATCACAATTTGTATCACTACAAACTAAAATTTTCTATATAAATGACTTCTTACAAAAGGTACATTAAACACGCTATATTTGCTAATGAAGCAAGAATTCACTAAGTTACTCCGTCGAGGTAGCCGAATGTAAACAACATCGCGCATACATATATAATAAGCAAAATTCCTCTCTCCCCTTTCATACGTAGACAAACCATACCTCATAAAAACATGTTTGAATTAAAGCCGCCAGCAATGGAGCATGCATAGAAACAGAAAATACAACTGGAGAATATTTACAAAATGTTATAATCCCTATATCAGAGAAAATAAAAGCGCGCGTGTTTGTCGAATGCAATTTTTTTTATCTCCATAAACTAGTTTGCCTTTGAGCAGTGCGCTGTTAGGAGTTACAAAGGAAAAACGAAAATTCAGCGCCGAGAAAAATATACATTTCACTTATTTTCCTCATATGAGAATGCAAATACTACTTTAGTCATTGTAACATGTATAAGGTGAAACGTCTTTAGACGCATGCGAGTGAAATTTTACGGATAAAACGCGTGATTACGCGTCACGAAGATGTGCAGCGTTTTTTATACTAATTCGTATGAAGGTTAGGTAGTTTTAACAATATTTCATAAGTTCTCTTTTCTAAATTTTAAATACAAAAACTAAATTAATAATCTCTAATATTGACATAAAACACGTGGCGTTTTTATTTTCGTGGCGTGGCGTGGCGTATTCATAATTTGAAATTTCAATAAATTGTTTGTATTAATTTTCGACAGTTAAATTGTTAACATAACTTCCTTTTTCCCTCCTCTAATTCTCGGAAATCTAAATTATTACATTTATTGTACAAATATAAACAAGACTTAAAAATTAGTTTTCCAAAGAAATTTCACGTCTGACATGTGTACTTTGTATGCACGCACTTTTAATTTTTTTATAGAAATTTGGCGACGATATTACTGCGTGTACTAACTTCGCTAGCAGCTGGGTATTTTCCCGATGTTGGGAAATTGGCGGTGTGCTCCAACGTCCTGCCTCGGAGAGCACATAAAGCCGTCGGTCCTGTGCCTAATCTCTCTCAGATCATGTCGGATTACCGTTACATCGGACTATGAAAATGAACGAATAGAGTACGTATGTGTAACATGCCTGACAACCCACAGTAAAGCAGCGTGGTGGCTCTTAAAACCCTTTTTCCTATGATTGAGGAAACCTGTGCGCAGCAGTGCGACGTAAATGGACCGCTACTTACTTTGCTAGTTGATTCCGGCGTAGTTCCCGATATCGTAGAAATTTTCAATGTAATTTATTTTTCAATCCATATAAAACTCCCTCAAAATAATTCTTCTTACATAAATGATATACATACATAGATTCTCATCGGGATAGGCAGAGATCACGTCCTTCTACTTGCCGCCATCATTGCATATTTACTTCGCTTCTTTCATTCTCATTAAACCTTTCATACAAGTTCGTCGGTTTAGCGTACTCTCGACCTGGCCCTTATTTAAAATGTCCTGGAATTGGTGCAGGAACGTTCGCCTTGGTACTCATAAATCCTTTTATTCAGTCTCCTTTCATTCATTCTCTCTACGTGCCCAAACCATCTCAAGATATCTTTCTCAATTTTAGTCAATAAATCTTTTTTTATACCACTTATCTTATATATACAAAAAAGATTTCCAGGTATCTATTGACTCCTCACGATATCTCTAGAACCATAAGGCGTAGAGACTCGAAATTTGGTAGGAATATTCCTTTGCATGAGTAGAGGTCATCTAAGAACGGGTTTTACGAAATTCCACCCGCAAGGGGGGGTGTTAATTAAGAAACATTAATATTTTCACAATTCAAATTTCACATTTACAAACTATAACTTTTATGGTATGTAAAATTTGGTCAGAATTTTTTTTTGACAAAATGGAATTTATTAAGGGGCAGTGCAAGTATGTTTCTTATTTGTAAAATAATTTGCCTAAATTAATGAAAATGCTACTAAAAAAAACTTTCCACGCAGACGAAGTCGCGGGTTCAGCTAGTAATTTAAAAATTACATGCCATTTTGATACTTGATCTATTCCTAAACTCTTATAAAAGTTTTGTGCTAAGCAATAGACTTCTAATAATACATGCCAAACATGTATATTGGTACGAATATTGCCTGTAAAATTAACGCAGTAAATATAGAAAGCCGGTTATGTATATAACCGGCTTGTATTCAAGCCGCGGATTACATTCGACCTTGACTTTGATTGTTTTTGCGTTCACGAACAAGTTCTCTAGTTGTATACAAGTAATCTTGTGCACACGCGTCGCCATTAGCGAATATTCAAATTTAAATATATTCTACCTTCACCTAAAATCCTTAGCAGTCATTGCATAACATTACAGACAGTATGACTTCATGCTATGATTGACAACTTATATACATATAAAACAGTACAGACCTCGTACGTGACAGATGTGCGTTATTTACTAAGTATATTGTTCTTACAAATGCCGTTTATGGAAAATATTTGAATATTAACGTTGTTACTTTTCTTAGTTTTGACAAATTTGGATTCGAAATATTACTTATTTCTAATTATTAATTTTTCTGGATAATGTTGTGGGTCGGATCGGCTACAGGAATGACTAACTAATCAATTTTCTCTTTTATAGTTTTGTTTTATGTATCGAGACTTTTATTGTAAAGTTTAAAGAAGATCTAAAATTTACGAATGTCAAATCAAAGGGTGAATGGTAAAGGAAATCTATCAGAAGGTTAAGCTTATATTCGGATCCTGTGGATATATGGGGAAACACGTTCTTAATTCATTTGACGAGCAACAGGAAATGACAAAATTAACTCCTGGGCACAACTCCCAATTAGTATATAAGACGAGTCTATATTTATAATATTTTTACATTGACATTGTAAACTTTAATTCTGATTTTAAGTTACTTCTTTATTATGTAGGTATATAGACATTTTGTAAATCTATGTAGATATGTTATAATCTATACATACGAGTATATAAGAGATATCCAGGTATCTATTGACTCATCACGATATCTCTGGAACCATAAGGCGTAGATACTTGAAATTTGGTAGGAATATTCCTTTTGCCGAGTAGAGGTCAGCTAAGAACTGATTTCACGAAATTCCACCCGCAAAAGGGGTCGCGGGGGTGTTATACGTATGTTTCTTATTTGTTATAACAAGTTGGCTAAAGTAATAAAAATGCTACCCAAAAAAACATTCCAAGCAGACGTAATTGATCTAGTGGTTAGCATGTTCGGCCACAAACATAAGGTTCGAGTTCCATGTTGGGCCAATTCAGTAAAATCGATATTGAGTTTTCTATTAAGATTTTTCAATATTTGCCCGAAGTTGGGAAGTTGGCGATGTGCTCCACCCCCGTGCCTCGGGGAGTACGTTGAGCCGTAGTCGTCACATCGGCCTAGGAGAGTGAAGGAATAGAGAGTGCACTTGTGTATTATGCCTGCCAACCTGGAGTGGAGCAGCATGATAGGTCTATGCTCTAGAAATCTAATCAATGAGTGAGAGGTCTGTGCCCAGCAGTGGGACGTTAATGAGCTACTACTTACTAACTATGTATTATTGTATGTTTATTTATTGCCTACCTCTTAAATTCCTTTCAGCTTTTTTTTTTAAGTCAAGGGTGTACTTTTACTTCTCTTGTAAAACCTTAGGGAACAGCTAGTAGGAATATATAGTCATTATGAAGCAAATCAGCCTTGACATTATGCACAAGAAAGCAATAAATAATGGAGATTTATTCACTGAACCAATATCGCTGTGAAGTTGCAACCACGCGACGTAGAGTGTAGCGATGACGTCACGCGGCCTTGGCTCCGCGCGACCGGATTGAGATCGCCGCTAAGAAGTTGTTCAAGATACAATATATTGTTTGCCGTATAAATTAAAGAGCACTCGGATTTTGTTACAGAGCTCTCTCTATACTCAATTACTTTTACTACTATTCTCTGTACGACTATAATTCCTAATTCTCTTAAGATTGCATGTTGTGGCAGCAAAGATAATGTACATTTCAATGTGATATTTATCTTAAAACTGCGCAGAACAAGTGACTTAAAAAATATAGTATAACAGTATAAATTAAAATAACTAAACTTTTTTTATTCAAGTACAGTTTTATAGCAGTTTAGAAACAATTTACCAAATATTATCAATATATATCTAATACGGTCATTTCCTCATATCATTTTCAATGTATACTTGGGATCTAAATTTACAAAAGATGGAAGATGTGAAGGTGATATTGAAAGGAGAGTGAATGCAGGGAATATGGTAAATGGTGCCCTGCGCGCCTTTATGAATAGCCAGAAAGTGTCTCAAAAGGCCAGACTGGATGTGCATGCAGGAGTGTTGGTGCCAACACTTATGTTTGGTAGTGAAAGTTAGTATCATAGATATCTAAATAACGATAGTTTTAGATTAACATTAAATGCTCAAATTGCTCTTCTGAGCCCNCAGATGGTGTCTCAAAGGGCCAGACTGGATGTGCATGCAGGAGTGTTGGTGCCAACACTTATGTTTGGTAGTGAAAGTTAGGTATGGCAGAAGAATCACAAAAGTAAAATAAATGCGGTAGAGATGAGAGCATTGAGAAGTATGAGTGAGTGAACTGAGTGACAAAGTAAGAAATAGTGTGATGAGAGAACGTTGTGATATAAAAGAAGATGTAGTGACTAAAATTGAGAAAGGTATGCTTAGATGGTATGGGCATGTAGATAGAATAAATGAAAGGAGACTGACAAAAAGCATTTATGAGTCCAGAGTGAATGCGAACGTTGGAAGAGGACGACCAAGGCGAACGTTCCTGGACCAAATCCAGGACATTTCAAATAAGGGCCAGGTCAAGAGTACTCTAAACCAAGGAACTTGTATGAAAGGTTTAATGAGAATGAAAGAAGTGAAAGATATATGCAAGGATCGTGGCAAGGTAGGACGTGGTCTATGCCTACCCCTATGTATGTATTTTAAATGTACAACTGATGATAACGACTAAAAATCTAAATATACGAGGTTTCCTTCGTGCTCTACTCTGACAACCCACTACAAACTCCGTTGGTTATCCTTCTTTATCATAATTTCAATTTAATTAAACCCAAGTTCAACAATTTTTATAAGTAAATCTTAAAATTAAGTTGATTCTTTCAATTCCCTTTCTATGGGTAAACTTTTAAAATATATTAAGTGATTTTTATGTTTTTATGTTAAAATGAACCTATTTTTATGTTAAAATGATTACGCACACACATACACATACACCGCTCATACACATTCATAAACTTTCACACCCACATTTTATATTATAGATTAGTTTTACATTAAGTATTATTTTTAATTTTTCTCTTAATTATGTATAATATAATGTAAACTGAGAAGATACCGCGACTCTTAGTCAAAGGTTTACCTTGTTTAGGAGTCCAGGGTATACAGGATGGGGCAAAAGTCCCGTTATCATTTTAATTGTCTATAACTTTGTTAAAAGACAACATAAGTAGGTTTGGTTTTCATAAAAAGTTTATTCAATCTTTACATTTTATAAAACATCATTGCATCCACTAAAAACAACTGTATGGTGTGGTATTCATGCTGGAAACATCAATGTCCCTTGTTTTGTTGAAAATGACCAAGGTGTTGCAGTTATTGTAACTGCTGAGCGGTCCCAAAACTTGATTCGAAATTTTCTTGGCGATTTAGCATGGCCAGCCAGATCTCTGGATTTAACAGCACCTGATTTTTTCTTATGGGTTTTTTTAAAAGCAAAATTATATGTATTAAATCCCCAAACGATTCAACATTTTAAAGACATTCGTCACGATTTATGAAATTCAGCTTGTCATGAAGGATATAATGAAAAATGGATTAATCATCAAAGAGTCGAAAGCATGGAGAATCACGGTCACCATTTAGCCGATATAATTTTTCAATCATAACGAAAAAAAATGTAAAGTTATCTTTTAGTTATCTTTTCTTTGAACATAGTTATAGGCAATCAAAATGGTAACGGGACTTTACTCCATGACATGTCTTTAGACAATCAAGCTTTCCCAATATCAATGCATACTTAATGTGTAAATTTTTTGATGTAACATTAAATTTGACTTAGGTTATACTAAGATAACGGAGAAATTTCTCACTTTAAATACGTATCAAAATCAAAATATTCTTTATTCAAGTAGGCTTAAAAAGCACTTTTGAATCGTCCATTGGTAAGAAATCTGCCCCCGGTTCGCAAACTTGATTCCGCTGAGCAGAAACCGGCGAGAAACGCAACGGTGACTCTTTTAAACAGTTTTTGGACGTTACAACGTCACTTAAATAATCTTCAATATATGCTTCTTGTAAAAGGACGTTTTTAACATTTTTCTTAAAACTATGTGAAGGCAAACGCAGAAGTGATTCGGGTATCTTATTAAAATACATTACAAGTTTGTATTCATTTCTTGTATTAAAATTGTGTGTTTCCTTCCATTTGCTGTATAAATGAATATTATCACGGATATATAAAATGTTATTCGTTACGTAAGAAATGATACTCGATTATGAGAGGGTAGCAGATTGAAGTTAGTATCATAGATATCTAAATAACGATAGTTTTAGATTAACATTAAATGCTCAAATTGCTCTTCTGAGCCCGGTTGCACTTTTGTATATCCGACTTTTTAATAGGGACCAGCGATCTAAATACTATGCGACAATTTTCATCGTCGTTGCAAAGAATTCGCTGTTACAATGTTTTTTTCTGTTACTTTTATACATACAATAGGGAGATATATAGGGAGTCCAATAAATTGAGGTCCTTAGTGGGTACAAAAACAAGAAGCCGCAATAAATTGACCGGTGTAATTGAGGGGCGGGGCACTAAGTAAGAGCAGTTGTGCATTATGCTTTGTTACAGTACGTGGGAAATGAAAAGGCAGTCAAGCGTGAGTCGTGTGGACGTGACCTTGAATCTTTTGTACAAGCGAACCGCCTTTACGACTCGATTATTTGGATCCTCCATTTATTTTCTTACAAAAGAAAAGGTTCTAATGAAAATTAGGAAATTTATTTTCTTATACAATATTTGTACCAGGGAGATCAATACTCTTTGCAATCGGTACGGGAACATTCCGGAAAAAAGGAATGAAGAGGAAAGTACTCCTTTTGGCAATTACTTGTTAAAAGACTGTCTCTCTGGCGCAGTGGTGTGAATACTCACTTTGCTAGTAGAGGTGCTGGGTTTTGATCCCGGGGTTGAAAATGTAAATAGCCTCATACCAGATTATGAAAAATGACTGCTTTTGCAGACTTAAAATTCTCTATAAGATATTAAACAATAATTGCACTGTACCATATTCAATGAAGTGTTACGACGTGACCACGTTCCATGCAACTGGGTCGAAATATCGACAAAATTTAAAAACGCCATCGTGGTATGTACCCGTGGCTTCATACTGTTGATGATAGAAAGAAAAACAATGGAATTTACCCGAGAATCTTATACTGATTCGAGAGAAGAGGGTATTAAAATTTTTGTGCCAATTAAGTATAGTGGAAATTCTTAAATTGATTCGAAGTCGCTCATAGGGTGCCCACGCGTGTCTCTGGCTCCCCATGAGCTCCCACGTTTCTACGAATGAGCAGGTTTCAGGGTTGCCAAAAGACTATTACATCTTTTTTAATGCTGACATAATAAGTGATTAAACAGTGTAAGGTAGAAGCGCACTAAACTAGTAAGAGCAACTAATTTACTTCTCATGGTTTGCTGGTAGGGTGGTACTTAGCCACGGCAGAAGCCTCCCACCAGTGCAGACTCAGACGAATTAGAAAATGCAATTTACTACCCGGGATCCCATCTGGGACCTCTCTGTCAGCGAGGCTGTCATAAGCAGTTGTTCTTTTTTTCAATTTGATGAAAAAAATACCTTCAAAAGAGCCTAGAAAGCTTTTTGTATTGTCAGATGTCTATACTTACTAGCCCTTCAGATTCCATCTAACTTTGGTCATAAAATACAATAATAATTCTATACAGGTACCAAGTCATTAATGTTTTATTTGCATCAATATCTCCACTTAATTATATATTATAAAGCAAAATCGAAGAAAATACATGAATTTTCTATACATACCTTATAAATGATACATCATCAATTGACTATTCAATTTCTTGGTTTGACGTGTATTGTCTATATTAGTGTATAGAAGTTCTATTTAATTACACATTTTAATAAAAAAGGCAAGCATTTATATACAAACTTTCATTCCACTTCAGAAAAATGTGATGGGATCTCAAAAATCGGTAGTAAAGTGTTAATCTAAAAAATTAAGTCTAACAATACAAATATTGTAGGAATTCAGTTTGCTACAGGAGATGCTAAATATTATGAATGAAGCTTTGAAAGGGAAAGGAATGAAAGTGAATATAAACAAAGCGAAAGTTATGCTTTTTGAACGAGATGAATCTATGATGAATGGCAATATTTCGATAGATGGGGAACAAGTGGAAGAGGTGAAAGAATTTGTATACTTGAGATCTAAATTTACAAAAGATGGAACATGTGAAAGTGATATCGAAAGGAGAGTGAATGCAGGGAATATGGTAAATGGTGCTCTGCATGCTTTTATGAATAGCCAGATGGTGTCTCAAAGGGCTAGACTGGCAGTGCATGCTGGAGTGTTGGTGCCAACACTTATGTATGGTAGTGAAAGTTGGGTATGGCAGAAGAATCACAAAAGTAAAATAAATGCGGTAGAGATGAGAGCGTTGAGAAGCATGAGTGGATTAAAACTGAGTG